>CM060442.1:13673994-14173994 GCA_030545235.1 Helianthus tuberosus
GAAAACCGGGAAACGTCTCAACTTTTGAATGAAACGTCTTAAATTTTTTTTGAAATTCGTGATACCTTTCAAACGTATCAAGCCGTGTTCAAGCGTCTCAAGCCACCTTCAAACGTCTCAAGCCATGCAAACATCTCGGCTTAACAGCTCAACTAGCAGCCATGAGAAAACGGCTCAAGCCGCCTGAAACGTCTCAGCTAAGACGTTAAGACGTCTGAGCTGAGTGTCGGACACGTGGCACCGTTTCGTTGGTCAGCCGCCAAGACGCTAGAGGGTTTTTATGGCGTCTCCACAAGACATTTGCATTGGCCATTTTGGAAATGTTGACCAATCCTTAGCCATTTTGGCTATTTTCCCCTTCCTTTGCATATGTGTTATTCGACTGCCACATCAATTTCTTACTCCGGAGCTATCCACGTCCCCTATTTATAGAATTAAATATTTTTTTTAAATACGTAGTTGTGGAGTAAATTGTCATTTTAGTCCCTGAGGTTTGTCCCAAATTGCTATTTTAGTCAAAATGGTTTTTTTCTCCTCTAGGTCCCTGAGTTTTTCATTTTCTTGCCATTTTGATCCAACACCCTAACTCAGTCAAAAAAACTCAGTTTTAACTAGGGGTGTTTCGGTCAGATTATATATATGTTTTGCTTTTTGTCAGTTTCATCCAAAACTAAGTTACATATAAAAAATAAAAGAAAAACAAATACTAATATTATTAAAAAAACACACACATATATTTATATATAATTTATTATGATTTGATTTTAATAAATACAAAAATAAAAAACCCACATCAACCCTACCCCCACCCATTCTCTCTCCCTGATCTCTCTCTACTTTCTCTCTGCAACCACAACAATCACCCACCCAATACTTCACCCACCTCCACCATGTAACCACCGTTATCCACCAGCGCCACCCACCTCTACCACCTAAAAACCGTCGGACCAACACCACCACCGCCTTACCACTAACACCGCCTGAAACGCCGAACCACCACCACCGCCTAAAACACCGAACCCCCATCACCCCTGCCTGAAAAAACATCGGGCAACTACCACCGCTTGTGGTGTTTAGCCGTATCTCTTCCTCCTCTGGCTGGCGACATCAAACAAATTGAAGATGCTAATATAATCACAAACATAGATTCATTTCAGGTTTTTCATTTTCTTATCATCTTAATTTGGCGCATGATTTTATTGTTCTTTATGAATGTTAAGGGTTTTTCAGATGGTTTTCACAGAGGTGGGTTTCAGATTTGAGGTTAAGGGGTTTTTAGATTTGGGTTTTCATTTCGAAAATGGGGTGGTTATGGTGAATGGTGGTGGTGGTGAATGGTAGGGATGGTGGTGACGGTGAACGGTGGAGGATGGTGGTGTGATTTGATTAGGGGTGGCGATGGTGGTGGTGAACGATTGGGTTGGCAGTGGTGGGGAAAGGTTGTTTTTTTTTTCATAGAGACGGTGGTTGTGATGGGAGACAGTGGATATGAAGGTGGGAGGTGGTGTGTGGCAGAAGTAAGTGACATTGGAGATGGGTGGTGGTGTGTGGCGGAGGGTTCGTGACGGTGGTGGTGGTGGGTGGTGATTGTGACGGTGCTGGAAGTGGCCGGAGAGTTGTGGTGGAGGTTGCTGGAGAGTTGTGTTGGCGGTGGCCGGGGTAGTTGTGGTAATGGTGATGCAAGGAAATAGAGAGAGAAGGGGTGGGGGTTACACTTTATTGAGGTTGGGGAAGAGTTCTCTATGTATGTATGTATAATAAAGGGCAATTTGAATTTTCCAATATAAAAAAGAATGGATCAACCTTTGGATATTTTTTAAAGATATTTTTCTTTTATTTTTTTAATATTAAAAAATGGATCAAAATGACAATTTGAAAGATTTAAATTAAAAATCCCCAAAATACCCCTGGTCAAAAATGGGGTTTTTGGACGGACTTAGGCAATGTGATCAAAATGACAACAAAAGGGAAAAGTCAGGGACCCAGAGGAGAACAAAAACTATTTGGACTAAAATGGAAAATTTGGACAAACATCAGGGACTAAAATGACAATTTACTCGTAGTTGTATGACACTATAATGTATATATGGTAATGGTAATTGCCAATGATGTTGTAACGAGTTGGTAAAAATGTTAATACCAGAAAGAAATTGTAGCTAGAATAAATAACTTAGGACTTGGGGTGCAAACGAGCCGAGCTTCTCGCGAGTTACTCGAGCTCGGCTCGAAAAAAAGCTCGAACGAGACGAGCTTAAACGAGCTCGAGTCCGAGCCTAAAAAACAAGCTCGTTTAGTAAACGAGTCCGAGCCCGAGCTTATCGAGCTCGAGCCGGCTCGCGAGTCTAAACGAGCTTTCTATTTATATATTTTTTATTAATATATTAAACATATATTTATATAATAAC
The DNA here is from genome assembly GCA_030545235.1 of Helianthus tuberosus. Lineage (NCBI taxonomy): Eukaryota > Viridiplantae > Streptophyta > Magnoliopsida > Asterales > Asteraceae > Helianthus > Helianthus tuberosus. The sequence continues at coordinate 13,676,400 of CM060442.1, forward strand.
AATTACCATTTATATAAATATAAAAAATAACTTAATGATATGTATAATAATAAATATAATTAATATAAATTAATTAATAAATACTAAACGAGAGCCGAGCTCGAGCTTTAGAAACAAAGCTCGAATCGAGCCGAGCTCGAGCTCGAGCTTTCATATGTTAAATGAGCTCGAGCCTGGTCGAGCTCGGGCTCGGCTCGGCTCGTTTGCACCCCTACTTAGGACTAAGAGGCCGTTTGGCAATTTCTGAATGATTAAGTGTTGAACCAGTAAGAGTTCTGAGCCATTAGTCATCTTGTTTATAATTTTTATAACCTAGATTATATTAAAACTTAAGGAGACATACAAATCGTAGCCAAACAAACTGAACTGCTTACTATTAGTCATCTTAAACCGTATTATTTAGAGTAAATTTCACTTTTTGTCCTTTATGTATTATCTGAATTTTGAAACGTGTCCTTTAAAAGTTTTAGTTTCAGTTTATGTCCTTAAATCACAAGTTTTATATCACTTTAAGTCCTTTACACCAAACTGAGTTAAATTACTTAGTTAGGTTTATTTAATACAAGGGTATTATTGGTATTTTAATGAAATTTACTTTAATTAATAATACAAAAAAGATAAACTATTAATCTTTGACTAAAAAATGTAGAATATTCAAAAAAGAACCTGCATTGTTGATTCTCATTTGATATCACAGAAAACATTAAAAAAAGGGAAATTGGCATGTATTAATCCCACATGCACCATATTGGCCATTAATAATCCCACCTCAGAATATTCCCGAAAATATGAATTCTTATATTACAATAACATTGCGAATAAATAAGAATTATAAACTAACTAGGAATAGTGTTAACCTAGTTAGAGAATGAGTTGTGAGTAGTTTAGAAGTGAAAATAAATAAAGGGTGAAAATTGAGGGACCACAAGTGTTAAAGTGAAAACTAATATTAATAAAACAAGAAAATTAAAATCAAAACACACTTGTTTGTGTGTTACTGATATCGACTAGAAGGAGGGGGCGAACCCCAGGTTTCCCCAAGAACCCTAGCTCAGTTAAATCTCACAAATTGAAGGCCAAGATCGGTCCTGAATCGAAAATCGAGCATAGATTAGTGATCCTCATCACAAGGGGGTTACAAGGTATGTAAAATTTGGTGTTAATTCTCTGTTTGAAATTCTCATGAAATTGGGAAATCTGAAAATTGATGTTGCATGTTTGCTATTTGGGTAGAATAGGGTTGATATAGTGTCTAGGAGTAAAACCTAGACAATAGCATGCGAAATCATGGCTAATTCCTGAAAATCTCATGAACACATTTAAGGTGATTCATGGGTTTTATGGGAAACTAGTAAACACTAGGGTTTAGAATGATTATTCTAGTGTAACACGGGTCGTAGAAAGTGATTTCTGAAATAATGAGGTTTAAATGTTATATGAAAGCTTTATTGATGTTAAGTTTAGCTAAATAACAAGCTATGAACTTGAATATGAATGATATAAAATTCTGCCCGTTAAGTGTTTGTAAAAATGCCCCAAAGAAGGCTCGAAATTGGAATTTAAAGTTAGACGCATGATTGTGATGATTTGACAAAATTATGCGATATATGGTTGAAAAGGAGTTCTAAACAAGTCGTGATTGAACTCTATAGGAAAAGATACCGGAGCGTCGAGTGGACAAGCCGGTGGTGATTCGCGTTTGAAGAGCGTGCGCTAAAGGTATGTAACTTGACCCGTTACATTAAACGAATTGTTGTTAAATTATGCGAAGTTTCGTTGTAGGGTAGTTATGGTGTTGATTGTAGCGACCATGATCGTTACCTGAATTAATAGGCTTAGCGTGACAAGAAACCGTTTGGTAGTCATCATATTGGAGGATTCCACAAGATGAGCCAAACGGGTTGATTTGTTGTGTAAATTCTTGTACTAGTGTTTTAGAGAGTTGAAAAGGCGATAACAATCACAAGAGCATTAAGCCATGAGATTGGTAAAGAAATGCGGGTGATAACAAGCCCCGGATGTTGGGTATAAAGTGCCATGAGCTTCCTAGTTAAACGATAGTGAAATGAGTAAAGTTAGGACGGGTCGAATAATCAATTTATGCGTGGCAAATGTTTCGTAATATAGCTAATTGGCCTTTGTTATAGTTGACAAAGGACATAATAGAATGCAAGAAATTAACATGTTGGTTTGATAGAACGAGATATCCGAGAAATTGGTTTAGCCGAAACAAACAAAACAACCAAATCATGAACTTACAGGGAATACCGTAAGTTACGGTGGTACCGTAACTTACGGTAGACATAAAAAGGCTTACGACAGTCCTTTACTGCCTTACGGCAGATCTGGGTTTTCCAGCAACCACCGTAACTTACGGTGGTACCGTAAGTTACGGTAGATCCTAAACATTTTTTTCTAATTCTTTTATATCCTAGCTAATCGAATCCGTTTTAAGCGTAGTTTCGATTAAGAAATATTTCTAAGAATTCTAATGCTAAGATTTGTTTAAAATCTCCAGTTTCAGGTATCACTAGTAGGTGGACGATGATCAAGCATCTTTTGAAGAACCGAACACGAACTTTTGAAGCTTCCGCGTTAAACTTAACTTTGTTTAGACAATGTTTATGATGTAACTAGTTTGGAAAACAACTTATGAATGTTTGAATTAGTCGGTAGTTGACTAATGTTAGTTACCTTAAAACTTTACTTTTGGAACTTATATTTTAAATGGGTCATCTTTTATATAAATCTTATGAAATATTGTTAAATTCGAGTAGTAATTAGACGGGTGTTAAAAGTTGGTAATCAGAGCTTAAGGTTGTCAACAAAGTGTTCGGTTCAAGCTTGATTGATCGTCCTGTAAGGATTAATTATTTATTTCAGTAGATCTTATTCTATGTAAGTGAAAGAGATGGAAATAAATGTGCACGGGAAGAGCGTGTTAATACACTCAAACCCGGAAAGTGCACTAAATGAGAACGGTCAAAGCAAGTTACGAACTTGGCTAAACCGAAACAAACAAAGTTATGTTATAAATGAGATGTTTAATAATCGATGTAAACATTTCAGTTTCAAGACATCCGGTAAGAGTTACTTATAATTAAGATTAAATGATATGAATTATGTGAAAAATGTATGAGAGGAGTGTATAAATGCGCTCGAGCCTGGGAAATACACTAAGTAAGAAAGGTAAGGCAAGATATGTACCTGACCAAATCGAAAAAGAATAACACATTACTTATGATTAAGTAAGAGCGATATAAATTTCCGTATAATAAGATGGAAATGAATTAAATAATTATTGATTAACCATGATGGATGTTTCAGCTAAAGAAATGTCTGGAGTAACTGGAGATGATTCGACATCTCAATTGACTGAACAAATGAAAGCTAAGATTTCCGAGGCAGTCGGAAAAGCTCTAGAAAATAGTTTATCACATTATATTGATAGATTACAAACCACAATCGTGCCGGTAATGGACGATATGATGGCTGAATTGAAAGATAGCATATTACAAGAAATAGAAGAAAGGAGGGTGTTGGATATGAATCCAAGTTCCGTAAAGAAATCCAAGTATGATAAAACTCCCAAGAAAGGAGTTACAAAAAGTGTAGTACATCAATGTAAATTTTGTGGAAAAATTCACAAGGGCACATGTGGTAAGCCAAGACATAAGAAGTCTAAATGTCCAGAGAGACTTGGAACCAAGGACGCAACCGACACGAAGTCTGATGCCCAGAAATCAAGGACAAAGTTGTTTTATATAACAGCCGCAGAGGCTAAAGCTAAAACTAATGTCGCTTCAGGTATACTCTTGTAAATTAAAATTTAGCATGAAATTTTAATTATTATGAGTGCAAATAAATCGTTGTTTTACATCGATTTATTCAACATCCTACATTCGCGTTAACGAAATTACCTATGCTTTGAGAAGTAAGAAATAGGTAGTAATAAAAGTTCTATTGTTTATAAGAGGTGCTGAAACTATACATTGAGCATCAAAGGTAAAAGTAATCTCGATAGATATTGCAACGGGAAGGAGTGCATCTACACTCGAGCCCAGAGAAGCAATGAAAGACAAGTGTCATAATGGGAAGGAGTGCGTGTACACTCAAACCCGGGGAATGAATGAAGTGAATAAATCTTGCGTTGGGAAGGAGTGTAATTACACTCGAACCCGGAAATTGCAATAATAATAAATAGCGAAGGCAAGGTTATAGACTTGGCCAAACTAAATAAAATGTGTAGAAGCATTATTTACATCAACAAACGATGTGGATAAATTTCATGCAACAATAAGGAATAATAAAATTGAACGAATTAATTTTGTTACAGTTACAGTTGGACTGAGGATAAGAATGAGAAATCAAGACTTGGGCGGAAAATATCCTCAAGGAAAACCAAATAAACGATACATATTATTCGTCACTACGAATAAGAAAGTATCGTTAAATGCAGATTTAGAAACTTGGGTATGGGTAACCATCCAAGTAACATATTATTAATCAAATCCTTATGAGGAACAATGATGATCACAGTGATGGAAGTGATTATATAAAAGATTAGTAAATAAATGTTATGAAGGTATTAGAATAAGAACGGGTAAACCCCAAAAGCCGTATAACCACAGTAATGGTTTTACCAAATAAGACTTAAGAAATGGGCCTTCGGGACATTAGTAAAAAGAAACAGACCTAAGGGTCGCTAACAAAAGGAAGGTGGTGTTCGGATCAAATACGTATAATACTTGATATTCCAAGTAAGCGCAACCCGAATAATGAAAGTGCGAAATATTACTGAATCTATGTGTTATGAAGTAAAAGAGTATAGAAGGAAAACGCAGACCAATAATACCGGAGCGTTAAAAACATTAAGATAAAGAACCCGGTAACGAGTTGAAAGGAAATTGCGGCATAAACCAAATAACGGTATGAGTAAAATAAACCGACGCGAAGGACACATAAGAAGCCATAGAGTCGAAAGATCATTCGAAAGAAAGTGAGGGTAGCCTTAGATTACGGTCAAGGTCAAACGAATAGAAGATGATCCATGGGATCACCATAACCTCCAAACTATAAACAATGTAAGGTCCTACGGGAACAAAATGACCATTGGGTCGCAAATACAAAGGGAACATACTAGAAGGAGGGGGTCTCACCATAAAAAGGTGAAGACCTATTAGAATAGTCTACAAGGCTAAGTAAGGGAACCTATGGGTCGATAATATAAAGTGTGGAGAACCAATTATGATTTCTCACGTAAAATGATAATCCCAAAGAATAATCCTTGTCGTCAATTCCTTGATATGATTAATTGACATGGTTAAAGAGAGAAACATCAAACTAAAATTCAGTTTTAGTAAAGAAACGATGTTCTAACACCTATGAATACCGAGAGAGAAATTAGAAAATGGTTAGTACTAAAGAATATAGGTCTAACGCCGAAAGCTGTAGGATTGTGCATTCGGAGGAAAGATTCTTAAGAATGAAAAGTCGATGTAAAACTAAACATGGCGTGATGTGATCACGGACACAAAAGTAATAGAGAATGTAATCACGTTATAGTGTGAATGACTAGATATGAAATTATAAGCACGCAAAGGGCCGATGACGGCAATATTGCATACCCGAATGACGAGGTATGAGGTAAGATGGTGACCAATTTGTTTAGGCAATAAAACAAGTTGTAGTCTAAATAACACTGCGACCTATGTAGAGCGCTTGTTAATATAAAACTAGCGTCAAGTAAGTATGCTGACAGACTCAGTGAATGAATGGTCAAAAGACAACCCGATCAAAAGGGGGGACAATTGAGGGACCAAAAGTGTTAAAGTGAAAACTAGGAATAGTGTTAACCTAGTTAGAGAATGAGTTGTGAGTAGTTTAGAAGTGAAAATAAATAAAGGGTGAAAATTGAGGGACCAAAGGTGTTAAAGTGAAAACTAATATTAATAAAACAAGAAAATTAAAATCAAAACACACTTGTTTGTGTGTTACTGATATCGACCAGAAGGAGGGGGCGAACCCCAGGTTTCCCCAAGAACCCTAGCTCAGTTAAATCTCACAAATTGAAGGCCAAGATCGGTCCTGAATCGAAAATCGAGCATAGATTAGTGATCCTCATCACAAGGGGGTTACAAGGTATGTAAAATTTGGTGTTAATTCTCTGTTTGAAATTCTCATGAAATTGGGAAATCTGAAAATTGATGTTGCATGTTTGCTATTTGGGTAGAATAGGGTTGATATAGTGTCTAGGAGTAAAACCTAGACAATAACATGCGAAATCATGGCTAATTCCTGAAAATCTCATGAACACATTTAAGGTGATTCATGGGTTTTATGGGAAACTAGTAAACACTAGGGTTTAGAATGATTATTCTAGTGTAACACGGGTCGTAGAAAGTGATTTCTGAAATAATGATGTTTAAATGTTATATGAAAGCTTTATTGATGTTAAGTTTAGCTAAATAACAAGCTATGAACTTGAATATGAATGATATAAAATTCTGCCCGTTAAGTGTTTGTAAAAATGCCCCAAAGAAGGCTCGAAATTGGAATTTAAAGTTAGACGCATGATTGTGATGATTTGACAAAATTATGCGATATATGGTTGAAAAGGAGTTCTAAACAAGTCGTGATTGAACTCTATAGGAAAAGATACCGGAGCGTCGAGTGGACAAGCCGGTGGTGATTCGCGTTTGAAGAGCGTGCGCTAAAGGTATGTAACTTGACCCGTTACATTAAACGAATTGTTGTTAAATTATGCGAAGTTTCGTTGTAGGGTAGTTATGGTGTTGATTGTAGCGACCATGATCGTTACCTGAATTAATAGGCTTAGCGTGACAAGAAACCGTTTGGTAGTCATCATATTGGAGGATTCCACAAGATGAGCCAAACGGGTTGATTTGTTGTGTAAATTCTTGTACTAGTGTTTTAGATAGTTGAAAAGGCGATAACAATCACAAGAGCATTAAGCCATGAGATTGGTAAAGAAATGCGGGTGATAACAAGCCCCGGATGTTGGGTATAAAGTGCCATGAGCTTCCTAGTTAAACGATAGTGAAATGTGTAAAGTTAGGACGGGTCGAATAATCAATTTATGCGTGGCAAATGTTTCGTAATATAGCTAATTGGCCTTTGTTATAGTTGACAAAGGACATAATAGAATGCGAGAAATTAACATGTTGGTTTGATAGAACGAGATATCCGAGAAATTGGTTTAGCCGAAACAAACAAAACAACCAAATCATGAACTTACAGGGAATACCGTAAGTTACGGTGGTACCGTAACTTACGGTAGACATAAAAAGGCTTACGACAGTCCTTTACTGCCTTACGGCAGATCTGGGTTTTCCAGCAACCACCGTAACTTACGGTGGTACCGTAAGTTACGGTAGATCCTAAACATTTTTATCTAATTCTTTTATATCCTAGCTAATCGAATCCGTTTTAAGCGTAGTTTCGATTAAGAAATATTTCTAAGAATTCTAATGCTAAGATTTGTTTAAAATCTCCAGTTTCAGGTATCACTAGTAGGTGGACGATGATCAAACATCTTTTGAAGAACCGAACACGAACTTTTGAAGCTTCCGCGTTAAACTTAACTTTGTTTAGACAATGTTTATGATGTAACTAGTTTGCAAAACAACTTATGAATGTTTGAATTAGTCGGCAGTTAACTAATGTTAGTTACCTTAAAACTTTACTTTTGGAACTTATATTTTAAATGGGTCATCTTTTATATAAATCTTATGAAATATTGTTAAATTCGAGTAGTAATTAGACGGGTGTTACAGACTAATTGCAATAAGAACACACAGATCGACAAAAAGTTGATAACTTTTACGATGTATAATGCTTAGGTTTACAGGGAGAATATCACACACAAGACACTCACCAAACTCCAGTCTCTCAAATAATCTCTCACACACGAATCCTAGAATGGAATAATTAAACGATCGATTACCGGATTGATGCACGCTAACCTAACCTTGATTAAATAGTTTTGTTTGGAATACCAAAACCCTAAATCACAAATCGGTGGAATAATTTTACAGTTTCCGGTCGACGTTATTAGCAGCAGGATTATGGTGGTAAGATGACGAATTATGGCTGAGATCTTCTCCGGAAAGCCATGAAGTTTGTTCTCCACCATTAACTCCTGTAGTAGTATTGTCTTGTTCCAAATCAAAGTAATGAGATGACTGGTGATACATGTTTGTTTGGTTTGGTCTAAAGTTGAATCTGTGGATTTGAATTTTAGGGCTTGGATCAAGAGATGATGGGTTGCAGAAATTGGGTTTGAAAGAGAGAGACAGAGATAGTTAGTTGCTGCTATTGTTCTTTGGGGCCAATAATAAAGTAAAAAAGTAAAATACCAATAATACCCTTGTATTAAATAAACCTAACTGAGTAATTTAACTCAGTTTGGTGTAAAGGACTTAAAGTGATATAAAACATGTGATTTAAGGACATAAACTGAAACTAAAACTTTTAAAGGGCACATTTCAAAATTCAGATAATACATAAAAGACAAAAAGTGAAATTTACTCTATTATTTATCTAACAAACTCAAAACCAAATGTGTTAAAAAATTTAATAACTATAGGCGTAGTTTTGTATGTGGTACAAACAGTTAGTTTTATGGGTTAATATCAATTAAAAGGGCATTTTCTATGACGTATTAAGGATTTAAGGTTCTTGAAAATATAAACCCCCTAGAAACAAATTAGCAGCATTTAACTATTTTTTATGGTGTGTGAATTTGGATTTAAAAAAAATCGGAAGATGTTTTGTCTCGGTGTTCGTTTTTACATTTGAAAAATAAAACCAACAATAATCATTGTACTGCTTGTGGTGTTTCTAAATCCACTAGACTGCCTTTTACATCTATCGTATCACATTCGATTGTGCTTCTACATATTGTACATTGTGATATTGGAGTGCGTCCCCGGTTATGTCTAGTGATGGTTACCAATACTTCATTACGTTTATTGATGATTTTAGTCATTTTACATGGTTGTATCCTGTCACTCATCGTTCTCAAGCGATTGATTACTTTCGGCATTTCAAACCACTTGTTGAGAACATGTTTTCTCGCATCATTAAACATCTTAAATGTGATGGTGCCCCTGAGCTTATATGTGGATCTATGGCTCGGTTTCTTTCAGATTGTGGTATTGCTTACAGAATCTCATGTCCTTATATTCCCCAACAGAATGGGGTTGCTGAGTGAAAGAACCGCCATCTTTCTAACGTAGCTCGAGCTTTACTGTTTCATGCTCATTTACCAAAGAAATTTTGGTATGATGCATGTGCCACTGCTGCATTTCTTATCAATCGGTTACGATCACCGGTTCTTCATCACTCATCTCCTTATGAGATTCTATTCGGTTTACGTCTTGACTACGAGATTCTTCATACTTTTGGGTGTTTATGTTATTCATTTCTTGGTGATACTCGAGCGGATAAACTCTCACATAAATCTAATCCGTGTATCTTTGTTGGCTATGCTCCTGATCATCTTGGCTATCTATGTTATGATTCTCATACCTCTCGTACTTATACATCACAACATGTTCGTTTTCATGAGACGATTTTTGATATTCTTGATTTTTGGTTGGTATACCTAATGCTAGTATTGTAACGATATAGTACCGAACTGATACTGACCCCGCATTCCCACCACATCGCATGGGGAATTCCACTAGTTGATGCTTAAATGTAGAAATGTGTGTTAATTTTTTATGATGATTGACGCTAAAAATAAATAGTGATTCAACTTATTTTTAGTCTGTGAGCAATCTTTCCACATGGATGTTGGGCCACATTTTGGTAGGCTAGAAACTGGCCCAACATAGATTCTGACTTTGGGCCTTTGAAGCCATATCTAAAGCTTTGAACATAACATACTTTTGAAATTCCTAAATCCCTTCTTCGTTTTTCACTACTAAAAATACTAGTTTTAGAGACAACATGGAAGAGCTTTGCAATATTAGACTAAATTGTATTTTCATTATATTCTTAAGGGTTGAACTGTAACTTGTAGGGTTATAAACCCGTGTTTATTTCTTATCTAATTAATGAATGAAATTATGAGTTGATATGGTATCAGAGCCTATCAACCTGTAAACCCTAAACCAATATCGCCCCACAAAATGATCGTCGATCATTTGTCCGACCATTGTTCCGACAGTAAGTCACAAAAAAAACTCGTTTGATCAAATCATCGGTTTCTGCAACAGTCAGTCGGTTTCTACAACAACGACACACAACTTCATCGGTTATCGGTTTCTGCAATAGTCAGTCGGTTTCTACAACAACGACACAGCTTCATCGGTTTGATTCTCTCAGTTTATCACGTCAGTTTCATAGGTTTATCAACCCTAGGTAATTATCGATTATTATTCAATATGACAACGATTGCTGCTTTTACAATTCAAGAACGAACCTCACATCGGTCACATAAGTTCTCATTTACCCTTAACCCTAACAATAAGTTCTCATTTACCCTTAACCCTAACAAGTACGGTCACTGGAAGGCCCTGATTGAACCATTCCTGAAAGCCAATTCCCTTTATTGTTATGTTGATAACTCACTGTCGTGCCCGAATGAAAAACTCACAACCATAGATGCCATAACCACAAATCCTAACTATATCGCATGGGTTGCTAATGATGCTCATGTGCGTATGCTTATTATCTCAATTGTCTCAGAATCCTCATTCCAACACGTTCAAGGAGCAATTGCCCGTGATGTGTGGCTTAGTTTGGAACGTGCATATGCCCCATCAACGGCCTCACATGAGTTTACATTGAAAACACAGCTTCTAAAAATCTCTATGAAAGGTGATAAGAAACCAATTGATTATCTTAGTCGTGCTCAAGAGTATGCAACCGCTCTCGCAAACATTGGTGAACCTGTGAAAGATAAAGACTTAGTGATGCTTACAATTGCCGGATTACGTGAGGAATATCTTGGTCTTAAAAGCAATCTTCTTGCTCGCTCACCGCCGGTTCAGTTTAACGAGCTGCATGGACTTCTTAGTGATCATGATTACATGATTCGTTCCACAACAAATTTAACTCCGTCATCGGCAGCTCCTCAAGTCTTTACTGCCACTGCCGCGACCAATTCGGCTCCAACCAATCCCACCATGGAATCTATTCAACAACAACTCAACAATCTTCAACTACTTGCTAGTCAATTAAGTCTTCAGCAGCAGACCACGGCTCCTCAACCTGCTCCTCAGGCTAACTTTGCTGCACGATCAAACTTTTCTCGTAACAACCTTCGCAATGGTCGCAATTATCGAGGCCGTGGAAACCGTGGACGTGGTGGTTCTCCCATCCAAGGTTCTAGACAGTTTGCATGGGCTTCCACTCAAAATACCGTGTACGGTCATTGCAACCGCTGCGGTATTGGTCACATTCCGTCTCAATGTTCTACTCAATCCGGCTCTTCACATAGTTCTCCTCAGGCTAATTATGCTCACTCAGGTTCTTACACAACTTGGAATCCTGACAAGGGTGCTAACTCTCATGGTACTCCTGACTTGGCTAATATGGACAACTCAGAGGCTTATTATGGTAATGATTCACTCCGTGTTGGTAACGGTAACTCACTTCCTATTTTTCATATTGGTTCAAAATCTTTTTCAACATCCAACAAAACTTTACAACTTAATCATATCCTTCATGTCCCAGCTTTACAACGAAGCCTACTTTCGGTTCAAAAATTTTGTGACGATAATAATGTTTTCTTTGAATTTCACTCTTCCTTTTTTGTTGTGAAGGACGAGGATACCAGGGCTACCCTCCTTACAGGACCCAATGATCATGGACTCTATTCCATTCGTTTGCCTTCATTCCGACCGGTCTCTAAGGTGGCCTTCACTGCTTTTAGAGCTCCATCAGCTATGTGGCATCAACGACTTGGACATCCTCACTTTCGAGTTTCTCAGCATATTATTAAATCTTCTTCTTTACCTGTTTCAGACAAATTGTCTTTATCTTTATGTTCTTCTTGTCAATTGGGAAAAATGTCAAAACTTACTTTTCGTGTTTCTTCTTTTCGTAGCAATAAAATTTTAGACTTGGTTTATTGTGATGTTTGGGGACATATTACTACGTCCTTTGATGGTTATCGTTATTTTTTATTATCTGTTGACCATCATACTCGTTACAAGTGGTACTTTCCACTTAAACAAAAATCTGATGTGTTTGCGTACTTTCCACAAAAATAAAAGACATTAAGTCCAAAACTAGTCAATTTTGAAACTATATATGGCATTGGCATTTTGAGTTTTTTTTTATCATATAGTGTATTTACTTATCGTATACAATGATTACTTATCACGACCACACATTACGCTTCCGCCTACGAGCGGGTGTGACATGTGGTGGTTGAGGTGGTGAGTGGTGGTGGTGATTGGCTGTGGTGGTTTGTCGGCTGTGGTGGTGGTCGGTTGTGGTGGTTGAGATGGTGGTCCCGTGGTGGGTGGTAGCTGTGGTGGTGGATGGTGTGTGGTGGTGCTGGGATTTTTTTTATTTTTTTTACAATATGGTTTCGAATGTCGAGTCTAAGACTATAATTCTATGTTTTTTACAGGATATCGAAAGTCGGTGTTTTTATTGTGGTGGTAGCATAATCCTTATGGAGAAGTGCATTGCGTTCATATTTCAGATTCAAACGCCTACTTGCGTCCATATTTCAGATTCATGCAGTGGGACGTCGGTCTAGGATGATGTGTGATCGGAGTGGACAACATTATGATGTGCTCCAAGTGACGCCAACGAATACATTTTGCCCTGTCACACGGCGGAATGCATGTCAGAACCTAGGATACCATTACACCCAATTCTAGGAGGGCCCGCGCCAATGTGGACAGTCATTGACGTAGTCAACTCCAGCACCCACTACTCCAACCGATGCCACTCGATGTCCTCTTGATGTGACAGTTGACGAGCGGAAAGCCCGTTGGAACCTAGGGTACCGACACACACAATTCCAAGACAGCCGCTGTGTCTAGGTCCCTTTTGTTGTATCAACCGATGGGCGTTAGACCCATCAGTTTCATGTACAAAAATTTAAGAATATGTAACAATTAGCGATTTAGGGTTTAAGTTATCTTTTTGTTACATTTTGTATGAAAGTGTCATGTTTTGTGTTATAATATAAACCGGTGTTCAATTACATTTCGAATTACGTTTCTTGTTGTGTTATGGTTAATAAATGATAAGTCAAACACAATCAAAGACATAATAATAATTAGTAAATAAACATTTTGACATTCCATAATATATACACATTTCTATAACAACATTTTATAAGAAAATATGAAGTTTTTTTTGTAATAATACTTAATAAATAAAAAATACATACATCTTTTTTTATTAAAAACAATGATATTTTATAACAATACTTAATAAATAAAAAGTTTGACATTTTATAATATGTAGACATTTTTTATAGCAACGTTTTATAAAAAATATGAAGTTTTTTTTATAATAATAATTTCACAACTTCTTCCATTTTCAAGCATTAAACTCAACAAACTTGTTCCATTTAAAACAACCCCAATAATTGGGCAATCATTGGCTGACCCCCAATGATTGACATTAAACAGGTGGGTCCTATACGCCTGTATACAGCAATGAGATGCGTATAGGGCAGGGGTCGGGGGATGTGTGTATAAAGGGGGGGGGGGGGGGTACCAATAACCATTCTTACTCGGATGTAGAGATGGCAAAAAAGCCCAAGCCCGATGGGTATATCCGAAACCCGAAACATTCGGGCTGGGTATACCCGAAGCCCGATGGGTATGGGCCGGGTATGGGCTTAAAAAGGGAAAAAAATCGGGAACGGGTATGGGTATGAGATTTAGTTATACCCGCCCGATATCCGACCCATTTACTCGATAATACTCGAAAGTATCATATTATAAATTTCGATATATATGAACTTAGTACATGCACTTATTACCTTCTCTATAGTACTAGGGTCTAGTCTTCTCTTTAAAATTATATTGGATATGGAAGCTAGTACTTCATATGGATATGGAAGTACTAGCTTATTTTTTAGCATGTATATTGGATATGGAAGCTAGCACCCTTTATTATGTGAATATTTATGCAATTAGGTGGTCCTAATACAATTAATTAATTAAGTAATCGTTTTGATTTAGTTTGGTATATGTGGTCTGAATATGATAAGAAAGTATTTAATTATATTTTCATTTGTTATAGTTACTAAAATTGTAAATTATATAAACATCAAAGTAAAAATTGCACATTTGTCCCAACGGGTATTTTTAATAAATTAACGGGTATACCCGATACTCGCGGGTATGCCCGATACCCGACGGGTAACGGGCCGGGTATGGGACAAAGAATTACAACCGGGTACGGGCCTGGGATTACCAATACTCGGCCCATTGCCATTCCTACTCGGATGTCACGTCAGCAAAAAGCTAACTGGGTTATGGTTCAATTAGTTTGGGAGGGGTAGAGAAAAATACATTGAAAGTTGGAAGTGGCGTGATACAATTCGTAAGTTAGAAGTATTATCCTAAATAGTGAAACTTGTGGTTATTTAAATAGAATATCGCTCTAGTATTTGTATGTGGTATTAAGGTGTTTCAGGAGTTTAGAGTTAAACCGCCCTATAATGTGTAGTATTTAAGGCTTGTTAATTGGCATTTAGAAAAAAATCCTTGGAAGAAAATGGCAAATTCGCTTGGAAAGTGAAGGGTCTATTTAGGTAATGGGGTCATGAACATGTATCACTTATTTGGATTATATCATTACCCTGTAAACTTTTGAAGCCACATGAAATCTTTTATGTTCGTCCCTTTAGCGTTTGAAAGGGGTCAAGGATGAGTGGAAGAGAATAGTAGAAGAGTCTGGGAAAAGTATTGATGGGGTTGGTCAACGGGGAGAAAATTGCAAAAGGGACTACCAGTATACTCTGTTTTTGCCATTCGTAATATATAATGGAGTCTCTCAAAAGATATGTGATAAGTTAGATTTCTTGCCTGTTGTAGATTTAAAATGATTATCGTCTTCTGTTTCATGGCCCTTATTCTCTCTTGTCACTCTGCTACATACAGTAACCTTTCTAGGCCTATCTGTCCAGAAAGTTTCAGTTGCCCTGGTTTGGTCCCATTCAAGTACCCGTTTTACAGTGTCACTGACACACGATGTGGGTTGATCAAGGTCAACTGTACATCAACAGGTGGTGAGATTCAATTCGGAGGAAGGCCGTATGAGGCTTTTAGGAGGTTTGATATTGATTATCATTCTAGTGTTTTATCTTTCTGGAACATTACATTTGAGAAGCTTGTGAAAAATAACAGCTGTGAGGCGCTTACGAACAATATCATTTCTCCAAGTCCAAGCCCTCTTTTGTATTCAATTTCCCTATATTCCCCCATCACTCTCTTCAAATGCACAAAAAATGTAACTTATTTTGAACAGCATAATTACAAAAGCTACAAAAGTTGCAAAGATCACACTTTCTACTATAACTACTGGAACAGAACAGTTCCAAGTGACCTCCGGCTCCCACAGACATGTCAAGTAGTGCAGCTACCTGTGAAATTGTCACCTAGTCAAGAAATTAATGAAACTGACATATTTTTTTCTACTCTCTTCTGTTACCTCCATTTCTTTTAATTTGTCACATTCCTGTAGCGAGTGTTGGAAAAAAGGCCGCCTATGTGATACTAAAAATGGACGTGATGTTCACTGTTTTGACTACTTAAAGGGTAATGACAGCTTCTCCTTCCTCTTCCATATTCCTTCATTCTTATATGGGTACAATAGAACGATTTTTAACATAGTCATGACTCATGATTTTTTTCGCATTTCCATCTTCCTATAATATTTACTTTTGTTGTTTGGTTGCTGCAGAAAAAGCAGGCACAGAACAGGCATCAATTCCATATACAGGTAACTGCATCTGCGTTCCTATGCAATAATATAAGATGTATAAATGCATCTTTGATGCGTCTAACAGAGTCCTAATGTTTTTTCTCGCCTTATAATATATACATGAATGCTAAAAAGCATTCAACTTCACTGAAAGAGTTCTAGTAACACATAAAGTTGATAACTTTTAGATAAAAATTTAATAGCTAGTATTATGTCACACAATAATATTGAGAACTCACATGGAATATAGTTTCTTTATTCAATAAAGTTATTGATTACTATGAACAATGAGGCCCTTGAACACTTGGTTAATCTAGTCAAGTATTTACATACATGCTATGTCAACTATTAACACCAAATAACCATGCGAAATGGCAGGCTTTTCACATGAAATGTCCCCACATGAAAACTTACTTTTTGTATAGACATGATTTTCGCCCATAGTCTATATTTCGCTAACTAACGTATCGTGTATGATAACATTTCGCTTATAATACTTTTCGCACAATAAGTCTACTATTTGTGCTATCTATCCATGTGTAAATTTCCACATATCGTGTCACCAACCATAAGTGAAAAGGGCTGTGAAATACACATACTAAAACCCTAAAACGTGTCAATGGCGGCTAAGTTCATATCCCGGCTTGTTCAACATCAAGATCCTAAATTTAACACTTGTCACACATTAGAATCATCTCATAATATCATCTCAAGCTTCAAAAATGAAAAAAAAAAAATCATGTTATAACTTTTACATAAATCTCACTTCTTTGCGAAAACCAGAAACCAAACTCGAATGGTGGTAGTGTCGTCTTTTTTTTTGTTTCGGTGAATTACAAATTTCGTTCCTCAAGTACTGCTTAATCTTCAGGTTTAGCACTAAATTTTCATTTGTTACGATCAAATTAAGAAAAAAAAATTGTACTGCCAAACTGAGGACATTGTCTCAATGTGAGGTTCACGTACATGATGGGTTCTCTTTTTAAACTAAATTTTCGTCATATTTTTTCTTGTTTTGGAAACATAATTAGAAAATTAGTTAACGAAACATAAATCTTAGCAAAACATACAAAACCCAAACTTTAAATATTTTTTATTATTTGTATGCGGTAAAACTAGTTTTAAATGCCATTATTTTCACATAATTTTTTTTATTCTAAATTAAAGGATGTCTTAATGCTGTAACTTTCGTTAAATTTTGTTGAACTTGTAACCACAGGGCATTTGACATAAGTCACATAACGGTATTAAGGTGTTTATGAGATGAGATTTTAAGTTGTTCTAAAATGTGGAGGATTTAAGGGTTGTTAATTTGCATTTCATACAAAACTGGACGAAAATGACAACAAAGTCTCTTGGAAAGTGAAGGGCCTATTTAGATTAGTGGGGCCATGAACATCATTTATCACTTATTTGAATTATTGATTGATCGGATCATTGCATTCCTTTCACACATTTAAAACCGAATGACACTTTCTAAGTTAGTCTCTTTGGCGTTTGAAATGGGTTAGAGGAGAAGACTAGAAGAGTCTGGGAAACGTATTGATGGGGTTGGTCAATGGGGAGAAAATTGCACAAGGGACTGCCAGTATACTCTGTTTTTGCCATTCGTAACCTATAACGGAGTCTCTCAAAAGATATGTGATAAGTTGATTTCTTTCTTGTTGTAAATTTGAAATGATTACCGTTCTCTGTTTCATGGCCATTATTCTCTCTTCTCACTCTGCTACATACAGTAACATTTCTAGGCCTATCTGCCCAGAAAGTTTCAGTTGCCCTGGTTTGACCCCATTCTGATACGGAAGCGATAAAAATAAACCCGTTACCAAAGTCCGGTAACCACTAAAACAATGCCAACGTTTGTTTAAATAATGCTCCTATCTTAAAGATAGGCATGAAACTTGGAAGGAAATTCTAATGGAATATAATTCCTTATTCAAATACTGGAAAGATAATAATAACCAAAAATAAGGCCAAGATAATAATAATCAAAAATAAGGCCAAACAAATGCATGCTGGGCCGCCAAGTTAGACGTCATCAGGCCGGGTTCAAACCGGGTCATTCGGGTCGTCCGGATCTGGATCATTCCCCCCCTCTTGAAAGGGACTCGTCCCCGAGTCAGCACTAGAATCATTGTCACCGTCGTAGGGAGTTAAATCGGCCACATTGAACGTAGCGGTCACATTGTAATGGCCCGGGAGGTCAATTTTGTACGCATTGTCATTAATCCGTTTAAGAACACGAAACGGTCCATCGGCCCGAGGTTGTAGCTTACCAAAACGTCCCGGCGGGAAACGCTCCTTTCGTAAATGGATCCAAACGAGATCGCCCTCTTGAAATATCACTTTCCTGCGATGTTTGTTAGCTCGAGTTTGGTACTGAATATTATGCTTAACAATTTGATCACGGACTTGGCGATGAAGATTTTGAATTTGTTCAGCCCTCTCAGCGCCATCAACACAATAATGCTTTGGATCATTGGCGGAGGCGAGGTCAACGGGGGTGAACGGATTACGACCATAAACAACAAAGAACGGGGACAAGCCGGTCGACTCATGAGTGGAACGATTATAAGCAAATTCGGCTTGGGGTAAGGCGATATCCCACTGTTTAGGATTTTTACCCACCAAACTTCGAAGCAAATTACCAAGGCTACGATTTGTGACCTCAGTCTGCCCATCCGTTTGCGGATGATGTGAACTACTAAATTGTAGGCGGGAACCCAACCGCTTCCACAATGTGCGCCAAAAGTGACTAACAAATTTTACATCCCGATCGGAAGTGAGAGCTTTGGGTATACCATGGAGGTGGACGATCTCAGCGAAGTATAGGCGAGCCACTTGTGATGCATCAAAGGTTTTTGAGAAAGGAATAAAATGAGCCATTTTGGAAAATCGGTCCACCACAACCATGATTGAATCCTTTTGTTTTTGAGTTCGTGGCAGCCCCAACACGAAATCTAAGCTCACATCTTCCCACGGAACGGTAGGTACGGGTAGAGGCGTGTACAATCCTTGATTCGTACCATGTGTCTTCGCCATGTGACACGTGTGACAGTGCTTCAAGATGCGCATGACATCCTTATCAAGCTTGGGCCAAAAGAAACGTTCACGTACTGTTGGTGCATGCGTCTGTCGACTTCGTCTTGTATCGAGTCTTGTTCTAGATTTGTTAGATCAGGGCACGTTGTACGAGAAAATTAGAGGGTTTTGAGGTAATTTCGTTTGAAACATGTAATTCCGCTTGAAAGTGACATTGCCACTTTCAAACGAAATTAACATTGTTAATTCCGTTTGAAATGGCACATGACACATTCAAACGAAATCACCTATCCTATAAATAGGTGTTCAAGCGAAATCAGTTGTATCTTTTCCGGTTTGAGCCACGAAGTGCTGCCGAAGTGTCGTCTCGCTGTATTTTGTTATCAAATCAATCAAATCGACAGTTTAAGTGATATTCTAGCTGAATTGACCTCAATACGTCTGTTTCCGCCTTTCGTATTGAGAAAAACTCTTCTGAACGACTCGTTCGGGTCTGCAAACGATCCTACACGTACAAGGGTGATGGTTTTATCATGGCCAAAATGTCCGGAAAGCACCCCCTGGTGGCACTCGAGAATGATAGCATCACGATAGGACGACTGCGGAACGCACAATTTTGTACCTTTAAACAAAAATCCATTGCTTGTCTGAAAGTCATTGAAGACCCCTTCTTGACATCATTCCCAAGGCTCCTTGAAATCTGGATCATCTTGATAGAGGTGTCTGATTGAATCAAACCCCGTAATGTCGGCTTTAAGGATTGTTGCAAGCGAAGGTCGTCGGCTAAGGGCATCGGCCACAGAATTGGCGTGCCCGGCCTTGTGCTTGATCACGAAATAATATTCTTGTAGAAACTCAACCCACTTAGCATGCCTTGGGTTAAGTTTTGCTTGTCCCTGAATGTAGCGTAAAGCTTGATGGTCGGAATAGAGCACGAATTCATTTGGAAGAAGGTAATGGCGCCAATGTTCAAGACTGCGGACGATGGCATAGAACTCTTTATCGTACGTGCTATACTTCCGGCAACATTCATTAAGCTTTTCACTAAAATAAGCAATCGGGCGGTTTTGTTGTGTGAGTACGCCGCCAATACCAACACCCGACGCGTCACACTCTATATGAAAAACCAACTCGAAGTTGGGTAGGGCCAAAACGGGAGCTTGTGTGACTTCTTTCTTAAGTTTTTCGAAGGCCGCTTGTGCCGCGGGGCTCCACTGAAATTTTGAACCTTTCAAGCAATCGGTTATGGGGCCAACAATGGAGCTAAAGTTTCGAATAAAACGATGACAAAAGGAGGCCAAACCGTGAAAGCTACGGACGTCATGAAGGGATGTCGGTGTGGGCCAAGACATAATTGCTGAGACCTTTGTGCTATCCATCCGGATTCCTTGAGCCGACACGAGATATCCGAGAAAAGTAACCTCCGGAGTAAGGAAGTGACACTTCGTGCGATTCGCAAAGACTTTTTGTTCCCGTAAGACTTGAAAAACGGCCTTAAGATGGTGGAGATGTTGCGGGACATTTTCACTAAAAACCAATATGTCGTCGAAATAAACGACGACACACTTACCGATAAATGGTTTAAACACAAGATTCATGAGTCGCATGAAGGTGCTCAGGGCATTGGAGAGGCCAAACGGCATGACCATCCACTCGTACAAACCATCCCTTGTTTTAAATGCGGTTTTCCACTCATCACCAGGCCGCAATCGGATCTGATGATAACCACTCCGCAAATCGATTTTTGAAAAAATTGTGGCTCCGCACAATTGATCTAGTAAATCCTCGAAACGAGGTATCGGAAATCGATATTTGACCGTGATTTTATTGACGGCATGACTATCAATGCACATGCGGTAGGCGCCATTTGGTTTTGGTACGAGGAGGGCCGGGACGGCACATGGACTCATACTTTCTCTTATGAGGCCTTTGTCAAGGAGTTCGATTACTTGTCGTTGTAGTTCTTCGAACTCTTTCGGGTTCATGCGATATGCTGCTTTGTTGGGAATGCTGGCCCCCGGAAGAAAGTCGACACAATGTTGAATTTCACGCATTAAGGGTAAACCCGCTGGTATCTCATCGGGAAAAACATCACTGAACTCCGTTAGTAAGGGATGAACTTCGACGGGAGCATCGTCAATAACAGGATTCTCCTCGGCAATAAGGAGGCCAAGAACAAGTGTCGACCCCGTGAGACGAGAGTAGTCCAAAAACTCGGAGCGCGAAACAATTAATGTTGCTGTTTGTGAGGTACGTGGATCCAAAGGTGCCAAAGTAATATTGATGCCATCTTTTTTAAACGTGTAGGTATTTCGGAAGCCGTCATGTCTCGCTCTCCTATCATATTGCCATGGTCCCCCCAATAGAATGTGGCATGCATCCATCGGAATAACTTCGCACCAAACTTCATCCACGTACTTCGCGCCGATTGAGAATTGCACCAGGCACCGATGAGTGACTTTAATAATGTTCCCTTTTTTTAGCCACGTGAGTTGATATGGTTCCGGATGATCTTGATTTTCTAAGCCCAGTTTGTCAACCATGGATGTCGCCACCATATTTTCACAGCTTCCCCCATCAATGATCATCGTACAAACCTTGCCCTTCGAGGTACATTTAGTTCGGAATATGTTTTTCGTAACCAAGCCGTGTCGTCCTCAGGTTGTGCCACAGCTGTGCTAAGGACCCGTTGGGCAATAAGCGTTTCTCCCCTATCGGGGTATAATATCTCGGTTGGCTCTTCGATCTCTTCCTCTTCATCTGCGGTATCA
This sequence comes from Helianthus tuberosus, assembly GCA_030545235.1. Lineage (NCBI taxonomy): Eukaryota > Viridiplantae > Streptophyta > Magnoliopsida > Asterales > Asteraceae > Helianthus > Helianthus tuberosus. Next base: position 13,698,146 of record CM060442.1, read on the forward strand.
TAATTGGGTGGTGCTTCATCTGCCAAGGCAACGACTTGCCGGTTGGGACATTCTTTCCGAAGATGACCGAGACCCTGGCACTTGTAGCACCTCTTAACTGTTGGAACAGTGGGTGGGGCCGGTGATTCTGACTCGTCGGCTTTGATTGGGCCTGGACGGTTCGAGGTAGGGTTGATTGTTGGTGTTCGGATAGGTGCGTGCGTTCTTGTCGGGGTGACTTTTGCCTTGCTCTTTTGTTGTGTTTCCACTCGATGCGCCAACCTGCAAACATCATCAAACGTCCAATAGGGTTGTAATTGCACAATATCAGAGATGTCAGACCTGAGGGCCCCGAGGAAACGTGCAATAACTTGTTCTTCTTCCTCATCGATTCCACAACGCATCCGAAGCTTTTCAAATTCCGCTATGAAGTCCTCGACGGATAAGGCATTCTGTTTACAATTGTGATAATCTAAGTATGAGTCTTGGCGATGGTTGGCTGGAAGAAATTTTTCTTGGAGGAGCTTCTTCATCTTATCCCATGTTTCCACTTTTCTTTTCCCTTCTTGCAGTCGTTTTTTTCGAACATGTTCCCATCATAACGAAGCATGTTTGCGTAGTTTTATTGCGACCAGTTTAACCTTCAAATTGTCCGGGATGTCCCTCAGATCAAATACTCGTTCTACAGTGTGGATCCATTCAATGAAGTCATCGGGTTGGACTCGTCCTTCGATTCTGGGATTTCAACCCGCATGCCCAAAGATTGTAAGTGATCTGTTGGCGGCGGCGTGTGGTTGCGATGGCGTGGCTCTCCGAACGGATTTTGATACCCCTCGTCCCACCTATCATAATTGGATTCTATTCGTTCTTCGTCTTGTGGTTCATAACGCATCTCTAGTTCTCTAACCCGTTGCTGTAAACGCTCAATTTCTTCATCCCGAGGGTCACGATGATAATCGCCGTTGCCTCCTGCGGCGTATCGACGGAGATTGTCATGCTGGTTCCTTCGAAATTCTGCCATAGCTCTGATACCACTTGATATGGAAGCGATAAAAATAAACCCGTTCCCAAAGTCCGGTAACGTAATAACAAGGTTTCATGCCGAAAACCTTAAAGTCTTTTATTAATCAATTCAAAAACTGCCACTAAAACAATGCCAACGTTTGTTTAAATAAGAGTAAACTGCTAAAATCGTCCCTGAGGTTTGACTCAAAATGCTAGATCAGTCCAAAATCAACTTTGTTTGCTAAAACAGTCACTGAGCCCAAGTTCTGTTGCTAGATCAGTCCAATTAGTTAACTGAAGTTAGTTTTTAACTTTTATTTATTACACAAACAGTCCCTGTAGTTAGATAACTATGAGTTAATAGCCAAAATGGTCCCTGAGGTTTGCACCACCACCACACCGCCACCACCACCACCACCGCAGCACCGCCGCCACCACCACCACCACCACAGCACCGCCGCCGCCACCACCACCACCACAGCACCGCCGCCACCACCGCCACCACCGCCACCACCGCCGCACCGCCACCACCGCCACCACCATCGTCTGGTCACCATCACCATCGCCACAGTGGGTTGCAGGTTTGACCGGAAAACTCGAAACAGTGGGTTGCAGGTTTGACCGGAAAACTCGAAACAGATTATATCACGCGTGGAACTTTGTTGTGGGGGTGGATATCACGCGTTATCTTTTGTTTTCGTGATAAAATAACGCACCACCCCGGGCGGCCTTACTATTTTTTTTTTTTACAGATACAGAATATTTCGAGTTTTCCGGTCAAACCTGCAACCCACTGTTTCGAGTTTTCCGGTCAAACCTGCAACCCTACAGATACAGAATATTTCGAGTTTTCCGGTCAAACCTGCAACCCACTGTTTCGAGTTTTCCGGTCAAACCTGCAACCCACTGGTGCGGCGGTGGTGGTGGTGGTGGTGGTGGCGGCGGTGCTGTGGTGGCGGTGGTGGTGGTGGCGGCGGTGCTGTGGTGGCGGTGGTGGTGGTGGCGGCGGTGGTGGTGCGGCGGTGGTGGTGGCGGTGGTGGCGGCGGTGCTGTGGTGGCGGTGGCGGTGGTGGTGGCGGTGTGGTGGTGGTGGTGGTGGTGGTGCAAACCTCAGGGACCATTTTGGCTATTAACTTATAGTTATCTAACTACAGGGACTGTTTGTGTAATAAATAAAAGTTAAAAACTAACTTCAGTTAACTAATTGGACTGATCTAGCAACAGAACTTGGGCTCAGTGACTGTTTTAGCAAACAAAGTTGATTTTGGACTGATCTAGCATTTTAAGTCAAACCTCAGGGACGATTTTAGCAGTTTACTCTTTAAATAATGCTCCTATCTTAAAGATAGGCATGAAACTTGGAAGGAAATTCTAATGGAATATAATTCCTTATTCAAATACTGGAAAGATAATAATAACCAAAAATAAGGCCAAGATAATAATAACCAAAAATAAGGCCAAGATAATAATAATCAAAAATAAGGCCAAACAAATGCATGCTGGGCCGCCAAGTTAGACATCATCACTTCATCAGGCCGGGTTCAAGCCGGGTCATTCGGGTCGTCCGGATCTGGATCACATTCAAGTTCCCCTTTTACAATGTCAACGACTCACGATGTGGGTTGATCAAGGTCAATTGTACATTGATAGGTGCAGAGATTCAATTTGGAGGACGGTCGTATGAGGTTTTAAGGAAGTTTGATATTGATTATCATTCTAGTATTTTATTTTTCTTCAACAGTACATTTGAGAAGCTTATGAAAAGTAACAGCTGTGAGGCGCTTAAGAATAATATCATTTCTCCAAGTCCAAGCCCTCTTTTGTATTCAATTTCCCTATATTCCCCATCACTCTCTTCAAATGCACAAAAAAATTAACTTATTTTGAACAGCATAATTACAAAAGCTACAACAGTTGCAAAGATCACACTTTCTACTATAACTACTGGAACAGAACAGTTCCAAGTGACCTACCACAGACATGTCAAGTAGTGCATCTACCTGTGAAATTATGGTCACCTAGTCCAGAAATTAGAGCATTCACATCCATTCCACTATATTTTCACCCTTAATTACACTAAAAAACACTACATTTTCTCTCTCCTTTTTATTTAAATAATATTTTTTTATACCTTTATCATTATCATTTCTCTCTCCTCCACTCACAACCACTTTCAAAATATATTAAAAAATTATAGGGGGTTAACAGTGTCCCCCAAAATATACAGATGAACAGTAACATTTTCTCTCTACTCTACTCACAACCACTTTTTATACTTTTTATATTTTAAAAACACCACACTGAATGCCTTGGATGTGAATGCTAATGAAACCAATATATTTTCTCTACTCTCTCCTGTTACCTCCATTCTTTTTAATTTGACACATTCCTGTAATGAGTGTCAGAAAAAAGGCCGACTGTGTGTCAGTGTGATACTAAAAATGGACATGATGTTCACTGCTTAGACATCATAAGGGGTATTTATAGTCTACTCTTTTCTTTCACCTTATGATAGGTACAACGGAATGATATGCTTAACATATTCATTCATTTTTACCTTTTGTTGTTACAGAAAAACCAAGCAGAGAACATTCATTAAATCCAGATCCGGGTAATTTGAATCTGCTTTATATATTAATGAATACACCAGCATTGATGCCTCTATCATGGTCTTCAAATTACTTTTATTATTTGCAGAAAAACGAGGCATAGAACACATACGGATTAAGACTATGGGTAATACGCCTCTTCGGTCCCACACATTATTATTCGATATATATCTATGCATACCCACATATACGTAAGAATCTTTAACTATCTTATTGAATTTTGAGTCACTCGTTATATTTTCTTTTAATGGTAAATGTTACTTCTATTTTATTTTACATCAATAATCTTTAAATACTTCCGTTGCCCAGGTTTAAACCTATGACCTCAATTTAAGAGGCAAATGCCTCTATCAAATTGACTACCCCACATGGGGTAGTCAATGTGGGGTAGTCACTCGTTATATACATACATATTTTATACAAAACCAACTAAAAAAAACTACACAAAGAGGGTTTAAAAGTCAACTGGATATTTTAAAAACTATAATTATGTAAACATTTAAAATTATGTAAAATTAGATTTTTGTTCTACTTATATATATAGGGTGAGGTCATTGAAGAACACTAAAAAAGTGAAGTACCGAGGAATAGTGCATTTAACTATTAACTATATCTTAAAAATTCAAATTAACATGTTAAAAATCTATTTTTTTATTTTTTTCATCCATTTTTCTTATAAAAATGTGTAGAAGCTATTTCAATAAAAAATTATTTATGTAAAAAATGAACCTTTTGTAACTGTTTATTAAACCATTTTTCTATATTTTAAGTTTTTGATTTTTTTATTAAAAATGGTTCTACATGTATTTATAAGAAAAAGTGCTGACAAATTTTTTAAAAAATTTTGACTTTTAACATGTTTTTTAACGGAAAATTTGGATCACTAACAAACCACTGGAGTATCCGATGCAAATTAACAAAGGTTAAAGCCGGATTGTGAAAATCCGGACTTGATTTTATCCGGTTCGAAAGTTCATAAAACTTGATATCCATGGAGGTTGTTGCCAGTTTCCTGTTTCTCCGGAGGGGTGAATCAGCTCTTGATTGGTTCCAAACTTATCATAGGGGTCTTTGAAACTGATTTGGCTACGAGCATCTGAGGAACCTTGAGCCATATGATGTTTTGATCCGTTTTGATGATTAACCCATCAACGACATGTTGGCCCACTTACTTGATTTTCTCAAAACCTCTCAAATCAATTTTTAAGAAAATGAAATGTTCATATCCACATAATATTCATCACACGAAATATTATAAACAAAGGCCCCTTTGGAGGCGGATAATGTGACGGCTTGTTTCTTTTTTGTGATATTTTTTGTGTATGTGTTACCTTTGGGTAAATATTTGGTGTAGTTGTTGTGTTCGGGTAAAGATACCGGGTACAAGTTGGGTGTCAAGAACCTATTCGTGTGTGGGTGGTGGCTGGTTCGTAACGGGTATGTGTCACCAGCCATCATTGTAATGTTCGTATGGATCTTTTTCGAAGGTGGGATGATTCACATTGCTATATGGACTTATTGTGGTGAGGGGTTTAAGGAATATTGTAGAATTCTTGATGTTCAAAAGAAAGTTGGATTTTTTATGGAAAATAGTTCATTCATATAGATCTTTAAATTTAACGTGTTTTATTGAAGGCTTCAACGGTCGCCACACCATCTCACAAACCAACAACAACCTTTACCACCCCCACGCATGCCATTGCCCTCATATATGCCCCCACGCCCTCACATGCCCATCCATTTCCGTGGTGGTGTGATGCCCCCCTAGTGCCCATGAATCACTCCTTTGGTGCTCCGCATATCAACCATAACACATAGCCTCATGTGTTAACCAATTAAACATTCAAAGTGGTAGAATGATTTCTTGCCACATTACCATACTCGATGCTATAACATGCCCCTTTTATTTATGGACGATGCTTTTATAGCACATAAGGTTCTCCCCATTGGTAGCGAGAAGAGAGAGGCATCATTCCCCCTCTACATCAACATTCACCCATTCTTTCTCTCTCCCCACTTCCTCTCTCTTCATTTCTCTCTATTCCCTCACACAACTCACGGATCTTGCCCTTAGGCAGAAATTCCCTCTCTCACTCACTCACCTCTCCCTCAAAAATGCATGTTTTTTACAATTTGTTACTTTTTACACTAAAAAATGCATGTTATGTTCATAAAAAAACCATTGTATTAATTTGTTCATATGTTATTTCACTTTTGAATTTTTACCTACATATATGACATACAAATGTATAATTTCTATAAATAAATAGAACTTGTTCATATTTTTTTTTTAATTTCAAAAGAGATGAATAAACATTGCACTTTAATGTTGATATTACAAAAAATGTTGATATTGAAGAAATAGTATATTAATTTGTTTTACATCTTATTAAAATTTGAACACTTGAATCTAGCCTTGTTTAACTTATTTATGAACATACATCTTTTGACAGTTACAGTTCTCGGCGTAGGCTTTGTAACAATATCAGTCGTCATAATCTTATGCTTCAGAAGGAAAATTAAAATGAGGAAAGATGCAAAGTACAATGTCAAAGTTGAAATGTTTCTAAAGAATCACGAATTCCTAGTTCCAAAAAGGTACTCTTATGCACAAGTTGAGAAGATAACAAGCTCGTTTAAGGTCAAACTAGGCAAAGGTGGTTTTGGTACTGTGTATAAAGGAGTGCTAAGAAACCAAAACCAAGTAGCGGTGAAGGTTTTAAATGAAGTGAAGGGTAATGGGGAAGATTTCATTAATGAAGTTGCAAGTGTAGGTAGAACTTCCCATGTTAATATTGTTAGCCTTATGGGATTTTGTTTGGAGGGTCGCCAAAGAGCTTTAATCTACGAATTCATGCCCAATGGTTCCCTAGAGAGGTTCATAAACAATCAAGGTTCTTCGAGTAGTAGCCAACTTGGATGGGAAAAGTTGCACCAGATTGCAATTGGGATTGCTAGAGGTCTAGAGTATTTGTATAGGGGTTGTAGCACACGGATACTGCATTTTGACATAAAGCCACATAATATCCTACTGGATGATGATTTTTGTCCTAAGATATCTGACTTTGGCATGGCTAAGTTGTTTCGTGAGAAAGAAAGCAAGATATATGTGTCCCATATGAGAGGAACGCCTGGTTATATTGCTCCTGAAATATTTTCTAGGAACTTTGGAGAGATTTCTCACAAATCAGATGTATATAGTTATGGAATGATGATTTTAGAAATGGTCGGAGGGAGAAAAAATATTGAGGTTGGAGTTGATAATTCAAGTGAGATATACTTTCCTCACTGGATATATAAGAAGATTGAAATGCATGATGAACAACTTGGACTGAATGAGATTGTGAGTGAAGAAGAAAATAAGACTGTAAGGAAAATGATCATTGTGGGGTTGTGGTGCATACAAACGAATCCCTTGACCCGACCTTCAATCACTAAAGTGTTGGAAATGTTAGAAGGAGACGTAGCATCATTGGAAATCCCTCCAAAACCTTATATATCATCTCCATCAAGGTGTGTCAGTTCCCCATCTACAGATTCGTTGCATCCTTATTGTTATTCTACATGACACCTTGTAATATTTTATCAATTAAGTATCTCTATGTTAGTTAACTCCTATAGACTTCTGATAGATGTATAACTGTTTATGTTCCAATACTAGTTAACTAGTTGAGAACCCGTCCGTAGGCCGGGTACCTTAACGGCATAATAACATAAATACCCATAGAACATAATAAAGAAAACCATAAAACTTTTTAATAATGTCACTAAACAAATAACGAAACATTAAAATGAAAAAAAAAACAAAAGAGCATACTTAATGGAACTAAATATTTGGTGAAGCAAGAGTCTCGGTGTATATTGCTCCTTGTAACCCGTGAAACCAAAGTACAAGATAGTAACAATCATCCGGTCCGTAGGCCAGGTATTTTAACGGTATAATAACATAACTGGGTACGTAGTGCATGATAATGCAAACAATAAAACATCCATAAATGTGTACGGAGTAAATGATAATACAAAATAAAGTGTATCTATAATGTTAAGAAAGAAATTACCAAACATTAAAATGAACATAACAAAAGAATACACCTAGTGGAGCTAAATATTTAGTGATGCAATAGTCTCGGTGTATACCACTCCTTGTAACCCGTCAAACCAAAATGCATGATAGTAGTAATCTTCCTCATTCATTATCTATATGTCTATTTTATTAGCATCTCCATCATTAAGACGATAGAACATATAAAGGTTTATTAAACTTAGAATTAGAAAATCAATCAATGCAATAAAATGTATATATCATGCGAACTAAAAGAGTCACTAATTCGTATAACTTTAAGTTTGCAATAATTAGTAAAAAACTCATTATTATTGTATTACTATATATAAATACATTTCAATATTAATGGTCGTAATATATGTTGTGAATTTAAAAAAACTTTTAGTTATGTGGGCCAAGTTAAGGCACCATACCATACCATGGTAGAAAATCCAAAAAAGGGAAATGGGAGATGAGTCGGGTTTATGTTTAGACATGTGGGTATTTGCACAAGTGGGAAGTAAAACAAAAACACTTTATCACTCCTCAAGGGTTTGCCATTTCATTTTCAGTCCTTTATTTGCGGCGCTCATCTGTATACTCTACTTAGGGTTTTCATCGTCAACATTTTTGATGATGATTCACCATGGTTACCCATGTATATCGCTATCAATAACCTTCGTAATCATCATATAAATGAAGATATACTTTCTTCTTCTCGGTGGGATGCGAGAGCATCGTCTGATAAACCTTTTATAGATTATATGTTCATCACGAAAATTCTCTTTTTCTTCTGATGTGATTAACTTAGTAAATCAACAATACAAGACTACAGGTATTATCATTTTCGTTTGTACCTATAGTTCGATGGGTATTATTATTCCTACCGCTTTCGTATTTTTATGGTTTTCATCTCTGAAACCCCAGGGTCTAAGAGATGATGCTATTTGGTTCGATTGTGATGTTTAATGATCGATTAGCGCCTTCCTTGTGTTTGAAGGTGCTTATCAACGACGCAAGCTATTCGGATTTTAGGGTTTTAGCCACTAAGATCCCAGGGTCTGAAAGACTATGAGTATTGGATCGATTCTGAGCTTCATGTTCGATTAAGACTCACCGGATCTGTAATTGGGCATTTGAAGGGGTAATTATGGTCTTCGTTCACCTTATGCCTGGCGGAGATGATGTAAGAACTTCCATCTCTTCTATGTTTTATCTCTGTAATGTTCTATATTTTTTGAGGTTTTAATTTGTTTTTATGCGCTAATAGTTGGGTTGATATGATGGATTGAAGTTGGGCTTATAGCTTAATGTTTGAAACAACCGACATAGTTGATACACATCTTTAAACCCTACGCATATTCTCAATCGTATATACGTATCATTGTCATTGTAAGTATTTCTAAAGGTCTTTCATACTATTTAGTATTTCATTGTGGTCATTGATATTTTTATTAAATTAAAGTTCTCTCCTTTTAACTGACTATATTCATTGCATAGCTAAGTTTTGTGCTTATTTAAAACGGTATGCATATTAGTGTATGTGCATTATATAGAAGAGAGGATGAAGGATGCTTACTCTGTCAGATATTTTGAAAGAGCCCGAAGACTGATCAAGGCTGAAGTTTGTGAAGACTCGACACCGAATACTTCGTCAACATCCGAGGGGGAGTCTGTTGGTGCATTACGTCTGTCGACTTCATCTTGTATCGAGTCTTGTACTAGAAATGTTAGATCAGGGCACGTAGTACGAAAAATATAGGGTTTGTGTGTGATTGGTTAATTTCGCACGAAATTACATTAAGGCTATGGGTCAAAACTATTTTAGCATATAAAACTTATTACCCACTGATGTTTTAGGCAAATTTATATAATTAAATAGTAAGCCAAAGTTTTTAAACTCAGAAGTGTATTTTGACCTTTAAAGCCTATGTAAAATTACCAAAATGCCCCTACGGTGCATAGTTTGGTTATATAAGATAAATTTCACATATATAAAATACCCTACTGATATAACTTATAAAAATGCATATTTTTACTGATTAGATCAGACCTGAAACTCAGTTTAATATTTAAACTCTTTTTTGGGCATTAAAAGTACCAAAATGCCCTTATGGGACTTATTTTGGTTTAAATTACTTTTCGGGCATATATGTTAACATCTTACTGATGTATTAACATATTTTGAGCATAATAACGATTAAGACCTGTATATAATTTATTTGGTTGCCCGTTACGCTTTTATGCGTTCGGATCGGTTTACGTGACTAGTTTACGTAAAATAGCCGAAACGGGCTTAACCTTATCATTAAATCCTCAATTTCCAGGATGTGTTTAGTTTACCCATATTATACAAGTATCCAAGCTTGTCGGGTCTAAACCACATTCTATTCCGGTCTCCGCTTAATCTAGCATTTAGAACCGTAAGGTTTCCTTCTAGCTAGCCGGTCTAAGTCCTTGACTAAATTAAAGACCCGTTAGCATCCTAATAGGTAATAAACCTTCTATACATATTAAATAGCTTCCGGTAGAAGGTGCCATCAAGAGCTTTAGGATTATACTACTAGCATCAGGTAAATACTTTTAACTTATTTTCCCTTATACGGGCTTGGGATATGGTATTATAATAATACCACTTGGTCGGGTATGAAATCATTTAATCGGATTGTGATTAATAAATTTACATAACCCGTTTTAATCTGCCTAATGGTTTGAATTATATGCACTTGATCGTAATTATGCTTAATAATGCCATAAACGCCCTTTTGACATACAACTGAGATTTTTAGCAATGTGAGTGGACTAACACCTTTACTACTGATATTTAGACTTGTTCCGAAAATTTGACATCAGTTGGAGGTCTAGATTAGGAGTTATGCTCAATAGCGTAATTAAGGAGCTTTTTATTATTTAAATGGCGTAATTAGCATAAAGCCTATATAAACCCGATTTTTGACACCAAAATTTTTACCTACTAACGTAAGTTTCCAAACCCATTGATCAGTTTAACCTTGATTCAATGAAGCGGCACTGGAAAATCACGGTTAAAGTCTTTGGTCATCTTCATACAGTGGAGGATGATCAAGGAAACAGTTATAGGTACACTGATCCGCGCGAGGCCGAAGAGGGTGGTGATGATGAGGAGATGGTTAATGAGGAAGACGAGACTGAGCCTGCCAGTCCACGGGGACCAAGGCAGAGGTATAGGCGGCAACATCGGGAAATTTCTGCCGATGTGGCAAACATTGTGAATCAGCGACGGGGGCCATCATACAAGGATTTTAACCGCGGTCAACAGGCGGTTTACGATAATGTGTCGGCAGGTAAAGGAGGAGGAAGGGAGTAAGAGGTGAGAAGGAAGACATGGGAGGAGATGCACGAGGCCCAGATGCAGAACAGTGGGCCCTCCAAGCGGCCCATCGGGAAAGGATGGACAGGTATATGAAAGAGCAGCAAATGTTCCAAGCTCTGCAAAGATCGCAGACATTTGGTACAAATGCAGGAGGAAGAGACTGCCCGAAGACGGGCTTGGGAGGAAAGGGAAGAGAAACATCGAAACGAGCAAAATACATTGCAAGACCACCGCTGGAGTGCTTTATACGTCTCTAATGAAATGGCTATTAACAACGCCAAGGTCCTCAATGATCAGGAGCAACACCAAATAGATTATGAAGCAGGCCTCCCCTATGTAGAACACGCGGGGTGGACCGACTACTTCAACCTCCGTGTTCCACGAGGCCCATCTGATCCATCACCTCATTGGCCCGAGGCAGTTGGGTCCAGTTTCATCCCGCTACCATACCAGCCGCCAGCACAAGGAGAGCCGGGTCCCCTCGACAACTACCGGGAAATGTTCAAGGCCCTCACTAGTTACCCATACTAGCCGAACCCGCCAGTCGACCCGAATGAGAGATATCAACGGTGACGGCGAGGTATGCATTTTGTTGTTGTTGTATATTTTGGTTTTCTTTATTTTTATTTCGTTAGTATTTCTTTTTCCTAGATAAATGACCGTTGTAGGTGTGTTCCCTATATAACCCTCACGAGACCTACTCATCCTCCCAAGCTATTGGGGGGTTTAAAAGGGTTTGTTGCATAAGCTAAATGCTACCGTGATTCCTACGAAAGTGAGTTAGGACTGTTGTTGTTGTAAATTATCTTTTCCACATAAATCAAGGTAAATTAACGCATGGCTTGGTAACACTTTCATAAAAATGGTAGAACTAAGTAGCTAACAAATTTCAATGGTTGTGAGAAACATGCTTCTACACAAGGGTTAAGATTTGTAGGTACATCATGTCCGAGGGACGACCGTTTTTGTGAAGAGAAGAAAAAGACCTGAGCATTTAGCGATCAAAATCAGGTGCATGTGTTTCCTTTTACCTTGATTCTTAGATTAGTAATAAGTGGATTGTAATTGTATTTTAGTTTTCGGGGTGGAATTTTTGGGGAGTTAGCTGTGTCACATCCCTTGTGCGTTTCAAAAATTCTAGTTCTTACACATTGAGGACAATGTATACCTCAAGTGTGGGGATGGGGGAGTAGTAAAAGTTTTTCAATTTTGACCCGTTCATTTAAATACTACACATTGAGGACAATGTTTACCTCAAGTGTGGGGATGGGGGGAAATGTCAAAAAATTTTCAAAAATGTCTTGTTTCGAAAGCGATCTTAAAGCACAAGTAACTAAGTCAACGAGGGATGGCACAACCCATTTGGTCTTTTATCATGGTCAAGTTCAAATTATAGCATGATGGGTATTTACCGGGTGGTTATTTAGGAATAACCCGCCTAAGAAACTAGCACATTATGCATGTCACATACCATACCTTTTATATATGTGAGGTTTTGAGCCACTTTTACATTATAGAATCACATGCTTATGTTTCTTTGTTTGAGTGGACCATTAGTCATGTATTGTAGAACTTGCAATTTTTTATACGTTTGAGACCACAGACCGAATACAAGCACGAGAATAATTAAGGCATTAGGTAAACCTTTTCGTTTTACACCATTTGCTTACCTTTACCCAAATAAATCCCCTAGTCGCCCACTTTGAGCCTAATCCTTTCGTTTGACAACCCATTTAGCCCATAACCTTAAACCTTTTCTTTTAAACCCATGTGATGGGAATTCGATTGTAGGTTTATTTGTGTGTATAGTTGTGCTTTACATTTTGTGAAAAAAAAATATCGAAAAATCAGAAAAGTTGTGAAAAAGAATAGAAAATCATTGAGAAAAGAGCAAAAATATGTGTTTCTAGTTGTTGAATAAAAGGCGGAAATCATTGCCTCGTAGTTGATGTTTATAGATTAGTCGTGCTTAGAATAGTTGTTTTGTAATAAAAATCGAATTTTCATCAGCTTAGCCACTTTCAAATATCCTATTTTCCTACCCTTAGCCTAGCCCCGTTACAACCCTTACAAAGACCTTATGACTTGTGCTTAGTATTCGTGTTCGGTGGTGGAGAATGATTGAGTTGCAAGCCTATGCGGATACGTGTTCTATACGGTCTTGAGTGATTACTTTAAAAGTGCTAATACATCATAAAAATTAGCCAAATTATAAGCCGAGTGGAGAGAACATTGTGAGGGATGTGCATGAATTATTGGTTTCATGGGCGGGTTAATCTTGGATAACCATTTTATATGTGAATACTCACTTTACCGTTAAATATGTTGAAAATTGTAAAGAGTTTGAACTTTAGTATGACAATTAACCTTAACCTTCGTCTCAGGAATGGGGAGTGTATTTCTTGTTCGACCCATGTGAAAGTGAAAGACAGATTTGCTTGAGGGCAAGCAAAAGACAAGTGTGGGGATGTGATACATGGTCGAAAACCGGTGTTCGTAATCGTGTAGTTTGATGTTTTTACATGAGTTTTAATTCTGAATAGCCTACTTTTAATTAAAAATGTGTTTTGCGGGTTTAATGGAGTTTAAGGAGCTTTTCGGGAGCTTTACGGATCACCGGGACGAAAAACGAGCCACCGGGACGCGAAACGGGTCAGTAAAAATCGCGAAAAATTACCCTGTTGCCGTTTTTAATCCGTTTTTCGATCCAGTTCTGACTATGGACATTAAAATTAGATTACGAAGCTAAATATATTGTAAAATGTAATATTTGTCGATGTTGTCAGTATTTTGTTCGGTTTCCATTCGTTACCGTTTAATATCCGCAGATTTCCCGCAGACCGTCATACGCGCACTGTAGAACCGAATAGGCATTCTTAAGCTTACTGAGGGTCTAATTATGTTAATTTGCGCTGTAAACACTATTTATTATCTGTTAATCACCTGTTAATCACGTAATTAAGAGCCGTAAATCACCGGTTGTCACATTCTCCCCGTGTTAATGAAATTTCGTCCTCTAAATTTAGACTACGTTAACTCTCTAGAGTTATATTATGTGTCGGTAATACAAATATTACCGAAGTGAATGAACATGAAATCGAATCAAGACTTTACTCGAATTATGAATTCAAGGACTTACTATAGAAATCAGAACCCAACGGTTAATAGGAATATGTTTTAGAATTTGATGTCAAAGGAAACGAGACATACTGATACAGTCACCAGTGTGACTAAGTTAACAGGGGTCCAACAAAAGAGGAATTTCGAGCGATAGAATTCCAAACGAACATTCACAATATGCAAATGAATTCTAGAAACGATAACATCCACTAAATGGAACTTAGAATCAACAAGTTCAATGAAATAGTTTTGCATGCAACGCTCGATCATGATCAGCCCAAGCTGCAAGTTCTACCGACGCCACAAGGTGTCGTAGTGATCAGAATAATTCAATAATAGTGGTGACCGAACAAGTTCACCGTGTTTGAAATCAAATGACGATTCAACGAGGTAAATCTGAACGCTTGTTCCAAACAAACATCAAAGGATTTTCAACTGAAAATAGAACATCAAAGAAATATTGTTTTCGATCGAAGTTGAATAAGCAATGAATATCACAAAACATTCGATCGATGTCGAAAGAACTGTTAGGGGGTACACCGGAACATGAAATGAATTTGTGTACCATTGTCTTAACACACGATTGTGTTAAGACTGCAGTAATATGATAAATCAAAGCGGATTTAAAGCAAATCGGTAAATAAATATTTAAATCCGTGCATGAGATGTGTAAACGAGATTAGCGCAAGCTTCAAATTAGTGAAAACACCACCACCAGGTGTCAAAATCAATAAACAACTTAATAGAGTCGTAGATCAAACAAGTCTACTACGACTCGAAACAAACGAAACACTTGTTATGACGAAATTGAATAAGATGTCTTCAATACATCATATGGTGTCTTGAATTGAATAAGCGTAATGAACAAGTTCAAACAATTGAACTTGGTTTTGGCGCAAGCCGACAATAAATACATGTATCGTCAAGAAAACTTTCGTCATGGTCACAACGAAAAACCATGTATGTAACTTGAAAAGAAAAGAAAAGAATTTTCAAGAAAATGTGTTGACTTGATAACAAAGGAGCCAACAATTACAATAATGCAGGTCATTCGAATCACAAATCAACAATTAGATTTAGCGAAATAATATTTGAACTTCGATGTAGTGCTTTATTTGAAACGAAACCACATGCGTAACAAACCGATGCATGTGTAACATATGAATTTTTCAAGAAATGAAGCAAATGAGTATTCGCTATACTGAAAGAAACGATCGTGATACAATGACCATTAAGAGGAGTAGAGATACGAAAATCTACTCAGTAAATCCGAAAGTCGAAATTTCAATAAAAGAAATTTAAGGACTTTACCTGGGGTTTCATGTGATGACCGGTTGTTAGGTGACATTACCATGGAATGTCGAACATAGCGTATTCGTTGTTAATAAGGTAGGGGAAATGCGGAGACATACGCCTTCTCTTTGGTGTGATTCGTGTCGTTGCAGGATCGTGTGACAAGTTATCGCTTCCTGATCGTTAGTTCTCCTGCTGACAGGAATCTAGCGTCGTCGTTGAATTGCGCCATCGTGTCTTTTCAAAGGCCTCACCTCGATAGTCGTATGTGACGTACTTCAACCTCCGTTGATGTATGGCTTAAGTTTCACGTGTACCTGTGCACTAGCGTTTCATTCCGCGTAGAGTGTGATGTACTCCGACATCCGTTGACGTAAAATTTGAGTTCCATGTATTCTCGTGCACTAGTGTTTCGTTATGTGTAGGTTGCCTGCTTGGGAAGTTAAAATATCATAGACAATATGGATAATAGTGTGTGCCCGAGTTAATATTCGCGGTTCCTACGTGATGACCTTTAATGAACTTCAACATAAGTTTCCAAAGGTTCTAAACACATGTTTTCTAAACTCTCAGAGTTTTGTGCACTGTATGCGACTGTTTTGTGTACCGTGTATAAAACACAAATTAACGTTTGTTTAAAACAAAGTTTTGTATCATTGTTTTCGGCAATGGTTGGAGGCCATATTCAAGTCTTGGGCGTTCTGCACGTATTCAAAGTCTTAATAATCTAAGTCCCCAAAGGAAAGTGAGGTTAGAGCCTAGGTATCTCTACAGAAACCTAATTCGCTGTAACCTATAGCTCTGATACCAATCTGTCACACCCCAAAATATCAGAGCATTGGCGTGACTAGACTGGTGTCACACCCCGATATTTCCACATATTACCGGTGGGCCCGGCGGGGAGTATCGTGACGTAGGTGATATCATCATAGTCAATACACACAATATAATAGCACAGCGGAAGGCTTGGTGAATAAACTATTACAAACCATAATGTCTGAGTGTTCGAGTGAAAGAATATACAGACTGGAATGTAATAAGATCCACAGGCGGATCATAAACAAATACAAAGAAACAAAATAACAGACTTCAGGCATCTATGGATTTGCAAGATCCTCTTATGACACCTAATAGCTCTAGCCTATTACGAGAGGTACCTGTCAAATCAGTCTTTAAGAAAATACGTCAGTTTACACTGGTAAATACAATTAACCGACTCTTTTGAAAACATTTATGAAAATTGATTTAAGTGCACATGGCACAAATCTTTTATAACTTGGGACAATTATTAAATATAATCTTGTATACAGATTTACATGTTTGTCTTACAATTGGGGCCGGTTGTAGAGGTGTACAAATTGGTTTTTTTTCAAAAACCGGTTTCGGTTATTAACCGAACCGGTTTTTTTCATCCAAAATGAAAACCGGTTTTTTTAATAACCGGTTTCGGTTACTAACCGGTTTATCAAGTCCAAAACAATAACCGGTGTAACCGGTTGGGATCGGTTTTTAACCGGTTTTTGCCAAAAAAAACGGTTTTTAACCGGTTTTTTTTAAACCGGTTTCGGTTATTAACCGGTTTTTCATACCAAGAATCCTAACCGGTCTATAACCAGCGGTTCGGTTATAAAACCGGTTCGGTTATAAAAAAACCGGTTAAAAAAAACCGGTTTCGGTTTTTTTCCCGGTTTCGGTTCTAAAACCGGTTTTTTTGTACACCTCTAGCCGGTTGGAAGCCGGTCTTGATTAACCGACTCACCACTTATAGAACCCACAAAGGAGTTATCCCGAACATGTGGGTTTATATTTTAGCATTTGCATCTGTCAGGTGTATGCCTACACCCCGTGCATAGGTCGTGACCATTTTCAAATGAAATGAGCCGAGGATATCCAGGACACGGTCGTATTAACCCCCAATGCTTATATTATCAAACAAGACAGATTAAAACGGGTTATGTAAATTTATTAATCACAATCCGATTAAATGATTTCATACCCGACCAAGTGGTATTATTTTAATACCATATCCCAAGCCCGTATAAGGGAAAATAAGTTAAAAGTATTTACCTAATGCTGGCAGTATAATCCTAAAGCTCTTGATGGCACCTTCTACCGGAAGCTATTTAATCTGTATAGAAGGTTTATTACCTATTAGGATGCTAACGGGTCTTTAATTTAGTCAAGGACTTAGACCGGCTAGCTAGAAGGAAACCTTACGGTTCTAAACGCTAGATTAAGCGGAGACCAGAATAGAATGTGGTTTAGACCCGACAAGCTTGGATACTTGTATAATATGGGTAAACTAAACACATCCTGGAAATTGAGGATTTAATGATAAGGTTAAGCCCGTTTCAGCTATTTTGCGTAAACTAGTCACGTAAACCGATCCGAACGCATAAACGCGTAACGGGCAACCAAATAAATTATATACAGGTCTTAATCGTTATTATGCTCAAAATATGTTAATACATCAGTAAGATGTTAACATATATGCCCGAAAAGTAATTTAAACCAAAATAAGTCCCATAAGGGCATTTTTGTAATTTTAATGCCCATAAAAGAGTTTAAATATTAAACTGAGTTTCAGGTCTGATCTAATCAGTAAAAATATGCATTTTTATAAGTTATATCAGTAGGGTATTTTATATATGTGAAATTTATCTTATATAACCAAACTATGCACCGTAGGGGCATTTTGGTAATTTTACATAGGCTTTAAAGGTCAAAATACACTTCTGAGTTTAAAAACTTTGGCTTACGGTTTAATTATATAAATTTTCCTAAAACATCAGTGGGTAATAAGTGTTATATGCTAAAATAGTTTTGACCCATACTAGGTGCTAAAAACGCTTAAAATCGGCTTTAAGGAATATTCGAGTTAAAACAGGAAATCTGAGTTTTTGATCAGTTTATAAAGTTCAAAATACTTTATTTATCATGTAGAATCAGTAGAAAAAGGTTTGGCATTAAAAAATTATGTAAAACTCATTTTATGCATGAAAAGGGTAAAACCGACAATTACCGAAATCAAGCTATAATCCTATGTTATGCTCAGCCTAAAAATAATTAAAAATCTTCAAAAATCCCAAAATATTATTTTACATCAGTAGGTAAAAAGTTTGGTGTCAAAAATCGGGTTTATATAGGCTTTATGCTAATTACGCCATTTAAATAATAAAAAGCTCCTTAATTACGCTATTGAGCATAACTCCTAATCTAGACCTCCAACTGATGTCAAATTTTCGAAACAAGTCTAAATATCAGTAGTAATGGTGTTAGTCCACTCACATTGCTAAAAATCTCAGTTGTATGTCAAAAGGGCGTTTATGGCATTATTAAGCATAATTACGATCAAGTGCATATAATTCAAACCATTAGGCACCATGCAATACAACTCCAGAGGGTTATACTACTAAGTAATATGGTCCTAATGGAAGCTTAAAACTTGGAAGAATTAAGCTTGAACGGGTCAGAACTGAAGGTCAAAGCAAAAGTCAAGCTTTTGCGACTTTCGGTTATAAACTGACCTTAGACTATTAATTGTCGGGTTAGGACTGATAAGACATGTTTTAATATTAATTACTAAGTCATTAGAATGTTAGAATATAATTTAGAACCTCTGGTTTATTAATTTTAATCATTTTCAAACATTATGTCCAGTTTGACTTTTTGTCAAACTACTTTGACCCGACAATTGACCAGTCAAACGAGATAATTAGGAGGTGCCCTTTTAGGGGTTAATCACCTACCTTAATAAGGTCCCATAACCACTTTCAATTTGATCAGTGGTTGGTTCATATGTAATTAAAATGAAAGTCAAACTTAATTTACGATAAGTTTGACTTATAGGCAATTAAGCTAATTAAAACAACTAAATAAGAAATTAGAGGCTTACTAAAGGTCCTAGTAGTCTTTTCTACACTTCAAAGTCTTCTCCTTGTCCTAAGCAAGCTCCAGAAGTACTAGAATGGAAGATGGTTGCAAATGTGCTTATGAACACAATAGCAAGTCCCTTTATATAGTGAATTGCAAGATCATGGATCACTTCCAGGTGTAATGGGACATCCTAGGATCACCCCAGGTGTCCTAGTTGATGAATTAAACCGACTTATAGCTCCTTAGGTCGTTACAAACTAGGCTAAGGCGGTGGAACAGCCAAAACCCGCACCTGGCACATTTTTACTGATCTGGCACTCTGAGGCGGGCCGCGTAAGCCATAGGGGGGGCTTACGCGGGCCGCGTTGACCGTCTGAACTGGTAAAACAAGTTTTATTGTTGGCAGTTTTAGTCCCTGATTGTTTTTAACCCTTTTTAACTTCGTTGTTGACATGTAGGGCCCTTTTAGTTAGTTTGTTGAGGCTCAAGGATGAAAGAACAAACTTCGTTAGGCTCGGGTTCGTTAAATATAACAATAAAAGCAAGTTTCGTCAAGTTGACACTTATAGCCCAAAGTCTTAAAAACATGCTTAACGATCTCGAAACCATGTGAAATTTATACCACTTATTCTTGAGAGTATATTTGAATACTTCGAAGCCTCGGGTTCGTTAAAAGGTCACTCAGAGGTCAAAATTAACATGTTGACACTTTTAACCCTCGTTAGTTTGATAATCTTCCGATTATTTTCACAAACGGCTTCTTATGTCCAATCAATCTCTCATTTAAGAGTATAATCATCATGTATGGTCATTCAGAGGCTTAAGTTTGGCATGTTGACACTTTTAGTCCCTGTGGTATCATAGTTTCACTGTTTGACAACTTTAGTCCTTCAAACTCAATCTTTCGCACCTTTAGAGTTTAGGACACGTGTCTTTACATAATTGGACACGTTTTTACGTGGTGTTACATCCTCACCCCCTTAAAAGAAATCTCGACCCCGAGATTTACTGGAATAAGTGAGGGTACTTATGTCGCATCATGGACTCAACTTCCCACGTATATTCGGGGCCTCTACGAGCATCCCATTTGACCTTTACTATAGGCACATGCTTTCTTCGGAGCTTTTTAACCTGTCGATCCTCGATCGATATAGGTATTTTAACAAACCTCAGGCTTTCATCAATCTGTACATCTTTATGAGACATAGTTAACGATTCATCAGCTAGACATTTCTTGAGATTACAGATGTGAAACACATTATGAATACCACTTAGCTCCTCAGGCAAGTTTAACTTATAAGCCACACTGCCGACACATTCGATAATCTCGAGTGGTCCAATATACCTAGGGCTTAATTTGCCCTTTTTACCAAAACGCATCACACCCTTCCAGGGTGATACTTTTAGTAAGACTTTGTCACCAACCTCAAACTTTAGAGGTTTTCATCTCTTGTCAGCATAACTTTTCTGCCTATCCCTGGCAGCCTTCAGGCGATCACGAATCTGGACAATCTTGCCCGTCGTTTCAAGGACTATGTCAGGTCCTGATAATTGAGCTTCTTCTACTTCTGCCCAACAGACAGGCGTTCTACATTTCCTACCATATAATGCCTCAAAAGGCGCAGCCTGGATGCTTGTATGGTAGCTATTGTTATAGGAGAACTCGGTCAATGGCAGGTGGTCATCCCAACTACCACCTAAATCAGTAACACATGCACGAAGCATGTCTTCCAAAGTTTGAATTGTACGCTCACTCTGTCCATCAGTCTGAGGATGGTAAGCAGTACTAAAATTCAAACGCGTGCCCAAAGATTGTTGGAAACTTTTCCAAAAATGTGAGGTGTATCTAGTATCCCTATCAGAGATAATAGATACTGGTACGCTATGAAGAGCTACAATCTTATTTACATACAACTGGGCTAATTTATCGGAGCTATGAGTCTCCTTGATGGGTAAGAAATGTGCTGATTTAGTCAGTCTATCAACAATAACCCATATGGTATCATTTTCGTGACTTGTTTTAGGTAACTTGGTTATGAAATCCATAGTTACCATTTCCCACTTCCATGTGGGAAGTTCTGGCTGTTGCAACAGGCCCGATGGCTTTTGATGTTCAGCTTTAATCTGAGCATAGGTCAAGCACTTAGCTACATGGGTGGCAATAGATTTCTTCAACCCTATCCACCAATAATTAGCTTTCAAATCTTGATACATCTTGTCACCTCCCGGGTGAACTGAGTACTTGGAGTTGTGGGCTTCCTGGAGGATTATATCTCGAAGTCCTCCTTGAATAGGAACCCAAATCCTTCCGTTCATTCTGAGAATTCCATCCTTCCCAGGTGCTAATTGTTCAGCTGTTATACCTAACTTTTCATTTGGAAGGTTAATTTCCAAAACAGCATCCTTCTGTGCAGCTAATAGTCTTTCATTCAGACTATTCTTCAACTCAATGCTCTTGGAATTGATCCTAATTGGTTTAACTCTTTCCTTTTGGCTTAGAGCATCTGCGACCACATTCGCTTTACTAGGATGGTAGCGAATTTCGCAATCATAGTCATTTAAGGTTTCCATCCAACGGCGCTGTCTCATATTGAGCTCTTTTTTATTGAACAAATGTTGGAGACTTTTGTGATCAGAAAAGATCATGCATTTAGTTCCATACAAATAATGTCTCCATAACTTTAGTGCGAATACAACGGCACCCAACTCCAAATCGTGGGTGGTGTAATTCTTCTCATGCACTTTTAATTGTCGTGATGCATAGGCAATCACCTTGCGTCGTTGCATAAGCACACAACCCATACCGGTGTGTGAAGCATCACAGTATACGACAAACTCTTCAATTCCATCAGGTAAGGTTAGCACCGGAGCATTGCTCAATTTCTTCTTAAGAATCTCAAAGGATTCTTGTTGTTTCGGACCCCAATCAAACTTAACATTCTTACGGGTCAAAGAAGTTAATGGTGCAGCTATTCTTGAGAAGTTCTCAATGAATCTTCTATAATATCCAGCTAAACCCAGAAAGCTACGTATTTCGGTTGGAGTCTTGGGTGCTTCCCAATTCATTAGGGTTTCTACCTTAGCGGGATCTACTTGGATACTCGCTCACTGGCAACATGTCCAAGGAATTGGACTTCA
Organism: Helianthus tuberosus; assembly: GCA_030545235.1. NCBI lineage: Eukaryota > Viridiplantae > Streptophyta > Magnoliopsida > Asterales > Asteraceae > Helianthus > Helianthus tuberosus. The sequence continues at coordinate 13,720,560 of CM060442.1, forward strand.
CGAAGCCAGAATTCAAATTTGGAGAATTTAGCGTACAGTTTCTCTTGCTGCAGTAATCCTAAGATGCATCGAAGGTGCTTCTCATGATCGTCTTGATTACGAGGATAGATAAGTATGTCATCTATGAAGACGATGACAAACTTATCTAAGTATGGTTTGCAGACTCTATTCATGAGGTCCATGAATGCTGCTGGTGCATTAGTGAGCCCAAAAGGCATCACTAAAAACTCGTAATGTCCATATCTTGTTCTGAATGCCGTCTTAGGCACATCTTCAGTCCTAGCCTTGAGTTGATGATACCCAGATCTCAAATCAATCTTAGAGAAGAAACTCGCCCCTTGGAGCTGATCAAATAAGTCGTCGATCCTGGGTAAGGGATAACGATTCTTGATCGTTACCTTATTCAATTCACGATAATCAATGCATAAGCGCATTGATCCGTCCTTCTTTTTCACAAACAGTATTGGAGCTCCCCAAGGCGAAGAGCTGGGTTGAATGAAACCTTTATCCAGTAAGTCGTCCAATTGAGTTCTGAGCTCTTTCATTTCAGTAGGCGCTAGACGATAAGTGTCACACCCCAACCGATGGCGGAAACATCGGGATGAGACGAAGTGTGTATAGATTGCTAGAGACTTCATAACACTATGTGACAATATTTAATTAAATTCAAATTTCATTGCAAGTGCTAAATTGTCATACAACCTTTAAAATATAAATAACAACATTGTTCAAATTTCAACATAACATCAAAAGATAAATGAATTAAAGGTGTGTATCTAGTCCACCCTATTCTTGTTTCATCTTTCATCATACTTCAACAATTTAACCTGCAACATGTATTAAAATAGAGTTTCAATGCAAAAGCAAAGGCGGGTATACAAGTTTGTTTACATAGCATAATAGAATAAAAACTCAAGTCCAACATGATTCATAATATGTGATTACTAGTATGCAATTTTGGCGTACAATATGATCAAACCCGAGAATACAAGGCATAAAAGAGCCTAATCCCAAAAGTTTAGCGGGGTGGTAATGTTTAACTTAACAATACCCAAGAGTATAACGGGCGGGGCGTTAATCCTATAGCGCTATAATTGTTAAGGTGGGCGAGCAAAGTTAATGAGCATATAACGTTCCAAATCGTTCGCATAGCATACGAGAATAACAAGTAAGTCACATTAGTTTCATGTTTAATCATGGATAGAGTAAGTTTAATTGAGTTTAAAAGTTGTTTGCATAGTTATACATGTTGCATCCCAAAGTGTAAAGGGAAAAAGGGATCGAGTATACTCACGGTGGTTGCAAGCTTTCCTACTTGGAATTCCCGCGAGTGAGTTTGTGGATGGATTAGTTGGGAGCACCTAGTCCTTCTACATGAGGAAACATAGGTGTGTGAGTTTGGTGTTTAACGGAAGATTATAAATTTGGAGTTTAACATAACATAAAGTATGATATTAAAAATAATCATCTTTAACTTATAACTCTTATATGACACTATGTAACCACTAAGGTTATATTGTATTTCATGGGTAGTACACCCATTAGAATCATATCAAGGTTTTAAAGTCTTAGATGATATTCTACTACTTTAACATATAAACACAAGTTCAACATTAAAGGTTTGAATGAGTATATATATATATATCTAGGTTACATATTATTTAGTCCAATAATTCATGTAGGAGGTAGAAGATTAGGATCTTCATTTAGGCACCTCGAGTTATCATGGAAGTCATGTATGGGGTAGGAAGAACAAGCTTCCGTTTAGGAACCCCTTGAATGTTCACCACTTCACTTGATGTAAAAACAACCAAGGAGGGTCACAAACTAGGATTAGTACAATAATATAAACAACCTAGCTAAAGAGAAATCATCAAATCATGTGAGGATTGTATGTTTGGACAACCCAAGTTGTTCCATAATCACTCATTCATCAAGGTCTAAGCTTGACATGACTTGTGGGCTAAATACCCTTAAAAACAGAAAAATATTTGAGGTTTAACCTCTGGTTTGTATGTCTCAATCATGTTTCTAACACTTAATCAACCATGGGATAGGTTGTAAGCATTAGTACATAAGTTTGAGATGTGTTAAACACAAGAATGATAAGTATAAACAAGTTTTTGAATAACATAAAAGGAAACAGAAAGTTTAGGTCCTTTTTAGGGTAATTCCAAGTCTGATTTCTCCAAGGAGAAACCAAGGAATCAAACCCAAGGATTATCCAAAGAAGTAGGAAGAAGAACCAAGTGATTTGGTTGAGAAATGAGCAAGTTACACTCACTTTAGTGCAAGAGTATGAATCTGCCAAAATCCTGAATTGCAAGAGATTTGAGAGTGATTTAGAGAAGATTAGAGAGTTGTGAAAGTGTAAAATGGCTTGGAGGAGGTATATATTTATAGGGGAAGAGGTTGAGTATGATTGGAGGTGTTTAGAGGTGGATTAGAGGTGATTGGAGGGGTTAAGAAAGTGGGATTTCGTGCAAAAACGCGGGCTGTTGTGTTTTCTGTCCGCCCAGACACCCCTTACGGACCGTAAGGGTTGTGGCTTACGGTCCGTAAGCCAAGGTCAGAAGCACAAAATCTTTATTTTATGTTTTATGAATTTTCAACTTGTTCCAATGCCACCTAATACGGATTTTATGATTAAATTAGTGTTCCTAGACATATGTAACATGTTCTAAAGTATGCCTAAGTGTAAATTGAATATGACTAAGCATAAGTTTCGCATAAAATATAAATGTCACGTGTTTATTTGTTTAACATAAGTTCGCGAACATCCCGAATAAAAACCAAATTGTTTCTTGATTCAAATGCTCAATCATGAATGGAATATATATAACACGAGTTTAAATAATAGCAAGTTTAGCACCTAGTTTCCAAGAATAATGAATAATCAACAATTGATTTACAAAATTGAACATACGAGCATATATAGAGTGTGTATAACATATTTGTAACAAAATACGAGTTTCATTAATGATCCAAGTCTCGGTTTTACAATGATTACAAAGAAAGAACGATTACGAGAATACAAGGTTTCCAACAATAGAAATACGAACAAAACTTTCTATAAATGGAAGGTACAAAAGAGCCGGGCGTTACAGTCTCCCCTCCTTTAGGAAATTTCGTCCCGAAATTTCGGAAGATGTAGCGAAAAGATGAGGGTACTTGGTGGATCGAGAAAACATGGATGTTGAGTGCGAGGAAACAATAAAGGAAAATAAAGTCAATGGTGATGGACTTGCCATCAGAAATTTTGACTGGAAATGACATAGATTCAAGTTTAACAAATACAAATCCTTACGCGAGTATAGAGGTAATAAGGTTGTTAACGAAAAAGCGTACCCTCAACGTCTTCATTGTCGTCTTGGGCTTGCTGTCGTTCTTGATTCCATAGAGGACATTGTGGGCGAAGATGAGTAGTGTCTCCACACTTGTAGCAAGCGCGTACCTTGTTGACTGACTCTGTGTGTTGAAACCTTCGTTTCCTGTCTTCGCCACCGCTTGCTTGGGCTTCATGGTCAGTGGTAATCTGATTGGCTATCTTGGTGGAGGTTGCAACCTGTTTGTCGCGAATGTGATTGTTGTTTAGGGAAGCAGCGAGGTGGTAAACAGCTTCAATATTATCGAGTTTGGCAGCCTCGATCGTGTCGCGCATAGCAGAGGGTAACCCATTGATGTACTTCCTTATCTTGCGGTCGGTGGTCATAACGAGGTGAGGAACAATGAAGCTAAGTTGTTTGAAACGGGTGGTGTAAGCTAGATTCTCATCTCCCACTTGCTTTAGCGCCCAAAATTCTTCCTCTAGCTTTTGTTGCTCATGCGGAGGGCAAAACTCGTCCATCATTAGGGCCTTAACTTCTTCCCAAGTCAACGCATAGGCCAGTTCGTTCGAGCGGATGTTCCTTTCGTTCGTCCACCATTCGAGAGCTCGGGCTTGGAATACCCCAGTCGCACTACGCGTTTTGAGCTCTTCAGGACATTCACTGTTGATGAACGTGACCTCCATGCTATCAAACCACTCGAGCATGGCGGTCACCCCATCATTGCCAGTGAATGGTTTGGGGTTGCACGACGAAAAGTGCTTGAAGTTAAACGAAACGGGCTTGCGTGCTTCGACCTTAGAGTCGACGGAGGAGTTCGGAGTTTTGGAAGCTCGAATTTCGGTAACGACCTTTGGGACGATGCGCGCAATTTGATTGGCCATGAAGACCATCATCTTCTTCTTGGAATGGGACTTTGACTTCTTAGACGAGTTGGAGTGGCGGGAAGACATCTAAGATTCAAAAGAACGAATAGGTGAGACATGATCATAATGTTTGTTTAAGAAAATTGTTTGCATAAATTGATTCACATAGCATAAAGTGTCACATAGCATAAAAGGTTCAAATTGATTCACATAACATAAAGAGTTTAGACTTCTCATATAGCATAGTCATGAGTTCCACATAGCATAGCATGAATAAATGAAAGCATTGTAAATTTAGTTTGTTCACGAGGGATTATTATTGTTTGTGATTGCGATCAACGTGCGAAATGAGTAAACCAAAATTCGAAAAGAACGAACGTTCAAGTATAAAATCACATATAAATTGAGATACATAAAAGAGAGGCTCAATAAAACATAGGATTGTTTCGGGTAGAGAAACGTCGACTATTCCAAAGTGGGTCGAAAGTCCTTTCGAATTAGAGAAAACGTGCTTTGGCCTATAGGTAAGATACTCTCGTCGAGAAGCGATTAACGGTATCTTACCCTTCCGGTTACTACACAACTCTAATCGATTGAAACAATCGGGACTTTGGCGAGATTGAAAATCGAGGAATGGGACTTAATCGACGAGATGCGGGTTTCACCCCTAACTTGACGATTTCGTACCCTAAATGTGGTTGGTACTCGTCGGGTCAAAATAAAATTTCGACACTTTGACGAGGGTCCACTAGAGTTGAAATGGAAATTACCATTAAGTTGTGGATTTCACTCCTAGCTTAATGGTGTAATTTCGTGCAAAAATAGTTTAAGGTAGAATGAGAGTCGTTTACCAAATTGTGGGTTTCACGCCTATTTTGGTAAAGTTGTCTCGTTTGTGTTATAAGAGTATACAAATAAACAAAGTGTATTCATGTTAACCTTAGGAAAGGCATATAAATTTAATCAACAAGAAGTATAGCTAGGAAGCATGCATGGAAGAGTACAAAGTTTTAAACAACAAATAAGAGGCAAAACTCCTAAAACTATAGATTAGGGCAAAAGCATAGCAATTTTTCCTAATTCCCTATAGTTATGGCTCTGATACCAATCTGTCACACCCCAACCGATGGCGGAAACATCGGGATGAGACGAAGTGTGTATAGATTGCTAGAGACTTCATAACACTATGTGACAATATTTAATTAAATTGAAATTTCATTGCAAGTGCTAAATTGTCATACAACATTTAAAATAGAAATAACAACATTGTTCAAATTTCAACATACCATCAAAAGATAAATGAATTAAAGGTGTGTATCTAGTCCACCCTATTCTTGTTTCATCTTTCATCATACTTCAACAATTTAACCTGCAACATGTATTAAAATAGAGTTTCAATGCAAAAGCAAAGGCGCGTATACAAGTTTGTTTACATAACATAATAGAATAAAAACTCAAGTCCAACATGATTCATAATATGTGATTACTAGTATGCAATTTTGGCGTACAATATGATCAAACCCGAGAATACAACGCATAAAACAGCCTAATCCCAAAAGTTTAGCGGGGTGGTAATGTTTAACTTAACAATACCCAAGAGTATAACGGGTGGGGCGTTAATCCTATAGCGCTATAATTGTTAAGGTGGGCGAGCAAAGTTAATGAGCATATAACGTTCCAAATCGTTCACATAGCATACGAGAATAACAAGTAAGTCACATTAGTTTCATGTTTAATCATGGATAGAGTAAGTTTAATTGAGTTTAAAAGTTGTTTGCATAGTTATACATGTTGCATCCCAAAGTGTAAAGGGAAAAAGGGATCGAGTATACTCACGGTGGTTGCAAGCTTTCCTACTTGGAATTCCCGCGAGTGAGTTTGTGGATGGATTAGTTGGGAGCACCTAGTCCTTCTCCACGAGGAAACATAGGTGTGTGAGTTTGGTGTTTAACGGAAGATTATAAATTTGGAGTTTAACAAAACATAAAGTATGATATTAAAAATAATCATCTTTAACTTATAACTCTTATATGACACTATGTAACCACTAGGGTTATATTGTATTTCATGGGTAGTACACCCATTAGAATCATATCAAGGTTTTAAAGTCTTAGATGATATTCTACTACTTTAACATATAAACACAAGTTCAACATTAAAGGTTCGAATGAGTATATATATATATCTAGGTTACATATTATTTAGTCCAATAATTCATGTAGGAGGTAGAAGATTAGGATCTTCATTTAGGCACCTCGAGTTATCATGGAAGTCATGTATGGGGTAGGAAGAACAAGCTTCCGTTTAGGAACCCCTTGAATGTTCACCACTTCACTTGATGTAAAAACAACCAAGGAGGGTCACGAACTAGGATTAGTACAATAATATAAACAACCTAGCTAAAGAGAAATCATCAAATCATGTGAGGATTGTATGTTTGGACAACCCAAGTTATTCCATAATCACTCCTTCATCAAGGTCTAAGCTTAACATGACTTGTGGGCTAAATACCCTAAAAAAAACAGAAAAATATTTGAGGTTTAACCTCTGGTTTGTATGTCTCAATCATGTTTCTAACACTTAATCAACCATGGGATAGGTTGTAAGCATTAGTACATAAGTTTGAGATGTGTTAAACACAAGAATGATAAGTATAAACAAGTTTTTGAATAACATAAAAGGAAACAGAAAGTTTAGGTCCTTTTTAGGGCAATTCCAAGTCTGATTTCTCCAAGGAGAAACCAAGGAATCAAACCTAAGGATTATCCAAAGAAGTAGGAAGAAGAACCAAGTGATTTGGTTGAGAAATGAGCAAGTTACACTCACTTTAGTGCAAGAGTATGAATCTGCCAAAATCCTGAATTGCAAGAGATTTGAGAGTGATTTAGAGAAGATTAGAGAGTTATGAAAGTGTAAAATAGCTTGGAGGAGGTGTATATTTATAGGGGAAGAGGTTGAGTATGATTGGAGGTGTTTAGAGGTGGATTAGAGGTGATTGGAGGGGTTAAGAAAGTGGGATTTCATGCAAAAACGCGGGCTGTTGTGTTTTCTGTCCGCCCAGACACCCCTTACGGACCGTAAGGGTTGTGGCTTACGGTCCGTAAGCCAAGGTCAGAAGCACAAAATATTTATTTTATGTTTTATGAATTTGCAACTTGTTCCAATGCCACCTAATACGGATTTTATGATTAAATTAGTGTTCCTAGACATATGTAACATGTTCTAAAGTATGCCCAAGTGTAAATTGAATATGACTAAGCATAAGTTTCGCATAAAATATAAATGTCACGTGTTTGTTTGTTTAACATAAGTTCGCGAACATCCCGAATAAAAACCAAATTGTTTCTCGATTCAAATGCTCAATCATGAATGGAATATATATAACACGAGTTTAAACAATAGCAAGTTTAGCACCTAGTTTCCAAGAATAATGAATAATCAACAATTGATTTACAAAATCGAACATACGAGCATATATAGAGTGTGTATAACATATTTGTAACAAAATACGAGTTTCATTAATGATCCAAGTCTTGGTTTTACAATGATTACAAAGAAAGAACGATTACGAGAATACAAGGTTTCCAACAATAGAAATACGAACAAAACTTTCTATAAATGGAAGGTACAAAAGAGCCGGGCGTTACAATAAGGAGCTCGTGCTATAGGTGCTGATCCTGGAAGAATGTCTATCCTGAACTCTACTTGCCTCTCAGGAGGTAATCCAGGTAATTCATCATTAAAAACATCAGGATATTCAGAGATAATTGGAATATCTTCAATTTTAGGCTTCGGATCATTCACAGTCACTTGTGCCATGTAAAGGACACATCCACTTTTCAAACACTGCGATACTTTGAGAATAGACACGTTGCTAGGCAATCCATATTGTGTATCTCCTTGAATAGTGACAGATTCACCAGAAGGGGTTTTGATAATAACTAGCTTTTTATCACAGGCAATTTGGGCTTGGTTATGTGACAACCAATCCATGCCCAAAACTATATCAAACCCAGCCAACTTCATTGGTAAGAGGGATAGTAGGATAGAATGATTCTTGATGGATATAAAGCATCCATCAAGCAAAGTTGAAGCTGTTTCTAAGGTACCATCGGCAAGTTCTACCTCATATTTTATGTCTAGAGTCTTAATAGGCAAATTCAGTGACTTACAAAACTTATGGTCTACAAAAGACTTATCAGCACCTGAATCAAATAAGACTCTAGCATAATTATTATTAATGAGGAAGGTACCTGTTATGACGTTCTCGTCGTTCACCGCTTCCCTAGCATTCATTTGGAAAACCCTTGCATTGGTTTTCTTTGCCTCCTCGGGCTTCTTAGCATTCTTGGGGCAATTGGTTTTAATGTGCCCCTTTTCATTGCAACCGTAGCAGGTTGCATCCTTTATATTTCGGCACTCAACAGACTTGTGCCCTTTCTTTTTACAGATCCTACATGGTTTGGCCTGTGGGTCTTGGTTGCATTTCCCAAAATGCCTTTTGTTGCAAGTCTTACACCTGGGCTTGTCAATCGACTGCCCCTTTTTAGAACCAAAGTTCCCTTTTCCTTTCTTGTTTGATTGAGGAGACTTTTCTTCCTCTCTTTTCCTCTTCCCTTCATCAGTACTTTTCTTCGCCCTACTCCTCGCAACATCCAAAGTGAGGGATAAAGATAGATCCACAGCAGACCTATAAGTGGTTGGCTTAGAGGCCTTAACGTTCCCTTTTACTTCAGGAGCCAAACCACCGATGAAATGCGTTTGGGTTCAGAAGTGACTAAATAAGGTACCAACCTTGACATTGAATTGAAACTAGTCACATAGGATCTACAATCCAGATCCTTCATCACTAAGGTGAGGAAATCAGTCTCTATCCTCTCGACTTCATGCTGAGGACAATAGGTTTCCTTAATCAAATCAAAAAACTTGTTCCATGAAAGATTGTACAAAGGAACCTTCCCAGTGGCTTGCACTAACACTTTCCACCAAGTGAGGGCATCGCCCTTGAAGGATTGTGATACAAACTTCACTATATCCTCTTTAGCACATCCGCGGATGTCTATCACAGTCTCCATCTCATCTAACCATTTCATGCAATCGATTGCACCTTTTTCTCCTGTAAAATCTCTCGGTTTACAGGAGACAAAGTACTTGTAGGTACAACCCTTGATGTACCTGGGAGTCGGCTCGAGAACAACCTGCCTCTTTGGCTCACTACCCTGGTTAGATGAGTGCTGAGACTCACTTTTCTTATGAGTATGGGGTTGAGAATGCGATTGTGAATGACTTCTGGACCGAACATTGCTCGGTTCCTTAAATATCTTATCTACTGCTTGGGCAACTGCAGTATCGATCATTGCTTGCAGTTCAGCATTTGTAAGATTTACTCTTGCTTCATTATTGTGTTCTCCTCGAGGGTGGCTATTTGACTCATCAGATCCATCCATTTTCGAGTACTATATTAAACAATAATGATATATTTAAATTATGTAATAAATCATCATATTGATGATTAGATGGTCATGGTATTATTTAAACCATATAGACCATTTTAAGAAAATAGTAATAATCAAGGAGATATAATTCTTTTATATTTTTATTAGACAGAGGAATATAAATCACACTGTCAATGTCATGAAGACATATTCATATTACACAAAGCTCGTCTCGAAGGACATTTAGATGGCACAAAGCCTTGTCACAAGGACGATTATAATCATTGATTTCTTTAAGGGTCGAACAAAGTTCATCGCCTTTTTTACAAGAAGTCTATTAAAACTTTCATTGTCATTATTACACCTTTGCTTGTAAGCATACATCTCTAATGGATGTTGTGGTGTATACATCATATTGATGTTTATTAGCCATGATTCATGATGATCATATAGGCTAAAAATAGTGGCTTGGAAAAATCCAAGTACATTAGGAAGATTGTGTGGTTTCTCGTACCGCACAGTTTAGGATTGTTAACATGTTTTCAAATGTTAACAGGGAGTTATCTTCTTAAAAAGGTTGTACAGTCATAGCCATTTTAGTATTTTTGGCTAGGTTATACCTCTAAGAATTTGTTGGCAGATCAAATAAATTTGAAATGATATAGCATGATGTAATAAAATACATATTTAAAATCAAAAATAACTTTATTAAACCATGAAACGAGTACAACATTGCCCAAAAAGGGACTTGAGAAAGACAACACAAACTGCCCATGCAGGGGCTACTGAAACAGAAAGTAAGTCCACGCCGGGACTTGGTACTTGAAAACAAAATAAACGTCCTCGCAGGGACTTATTGAAATACAACATGAACAACAATTTCCTATTTCTTCTTGCCCTTAAGAAGGTTCATAAGACCTTTGACAAAACCATTGTGTTTCTTCTTAGTTTCGTGGGCTTCATGTTCAACCCGATCTAACCTCTGTAAAATCTCATGAGTTTGATCCTGATGGTGAGGAGGAGGTTGCTGGTATGGTGGGTATTGGTATCCATGCACCGAATATCCAGTTGGGTAAACTGGAGGGTAAGAAGAAGGATAAAGTGCATTGTACTGAGCAGCTGCAAGATATGGGTCATGGTTTCCATAGTCCGATGGGTATCCAGACGGATTATACCCAGATGATCCTGGGTATGTCGGGATCGGGTTGTCAAAACCCAACGGTGGCTGCAGTGGTGCATGAGAAACTGGTGGAGGATTGACTTCCGGTACCGTGTGTGAGGGTCCACCCAACTGAGGGTCCTCTGGAATAGGAGGGTAAGAACTTGAGCCATGAGGAGATGCAAACCGTGGTCCCCCACGTACAGACATTCTAGAATTTTTCCTTCTCCTTGGCGGCTCGGGAGGCTGTTGAGGTGGTTCCTCAACTGGTAACGGTGGTGGGGTAACAGCTTGGAGCTGGGGTTCAACCAAGGGAGGTTGGGCTGGGGAGTTATGGTATGAAGGTGTAAAGAACCAATCATACTGAGCCATCCTCTCTTGAAATGAGTCGGGCCCATGGTACGGTGATCCCTGAAATGGGGAACCGCTTGAGACGCTTATTGGGTGGCCTGGTGTTCCTGTTTGCAATTCTGGGTCTGGGTCATCATCCATTTCCATTTCCGGAGAAAAGTGATCCTCAGGACCCAAAGGGTTGTAGCCCAAAAAGTTGTTAACATAATCATTCGGATTAAATTGTGCGGGAGAGTAAGTAGAATCTGAGTGATGAAAAGGATGAGATTGAAAGGAGTGATGTGATTGGTTTGAGTGATGAGTTCCCTGCGAAAGAGGGGAATGTTGGGGTTCGATAGGAATGGGCAACCCAAAGTAAGGAGGGTCAGATGGTGAGGATCCCAGCGAGACAGAATGTCTTGCTGGTTCGAAGCTATGGCTCCAATTATCCCTTGAGTCAGAGCCGGAAAGTGAATCGGATGGTGTACGTCTGTGGGAGGGTCCCGCGTTGCCAGACGGTCCTCCACGCATTGGTCCTTTACCTTTTCCTCTTACTCTTGGTGGCATTCTTCCAAGTGGTAACCTGTCAAAACAAGTAACTAAAATAAAACAATAAAAGGAAGGTTAAGAGTAAAATCCTAGGTCATTTGCCTAGACTCGAGAGTCTAAGGAATGTGCTTATTGTGTCATTGAGATTAAACACAAAAGGTTAGTGTTTAATTCACTCAATGTTGGCTCTGATACCAACCTGTCACACCCCGATATTTCCACATATTACCGATGGGCCCAGCGAAGAGTATCGTGACGTAGTTGATATCATCATAGTCAATACACACAATATAATAGCACAGTGGAAGGCTTGGTGAATAAACTATTACAAACCATAATGTCTGAGTGTTCGAGTGAAAGAATATACAGACTGGAATGTAATAAGATCCACAGGCGGATCATAAACAAATACAAAGAAACAAAATAACAGACTTCAGGCATCTATGGATTTGCAAGATCCTCTTATGACACCTAATAACTCCAGCCTATTACGAGAGGTACCTGTCAAATCAGTCTTTAAGAAAATACGTCAGTTTACACTGGTAAATACAATTAACCGACTCTTTTGAAAACATTTATGAAAATTGATTTAAGTGCACATGGCACAAATCTTTTATAACTTGGGACAATTATTAAATATAATCTTGTATACAGATTTACATGTTTGTCTTACAATTGGGGCCAGTTGGAAGCCGGTCTTGATTAACCGACTCACCACTTATAGAACCCACAAAGGAGTTATCCCCAACATGTGGGTTTATATTTTAGCATTTGCATCTGTCAGGTGTATGCCTACACCCCGTGCATAGGTCGTGGCCATTTTCAAATGAAATGAGCCGAGGATATCCAGGACACGGTCGTATTAACCCCCAATGCTTATATTATGCAATATAACTCCAGAGGGTTATACTACTAAGTAATGTGGTCCTAATGGAAGCTTAAAACTTGGAAGAATTAAGCTTGAACGGGTCAGAACTGAAGGTCAAAGCAAAAGTCAAGCTTTTGCGACTTTCGGTTATAAACTGACCTTAGACTATTAATTGTCAGGTTAGGACTGATAAGACATGTTTTAATATTAATTACTAAGTCATTAGAATGTTAGAATATAATTTAGAACCTCTGGTTTATTAATTTTAATCATTTTCAAACATTCTGTCCAGTTTGACTTTTTGTCAAACTACTTTGACCCGACAATTGACCAGTCAAACGAGATAATTAGGAGGTGCCCTTTTAGGGGTTAATCACCTACCTTAATAAGGTCCCATAACCACTTTCAATTTGATCAGTGGTTGGTTCATATGTAATTAAAATGAAAGTCAAACTTAATTTACGATAAGTTTGACTTATAGGCAATTAAGCTAATTAAAACAACTAAACAAGAAATTAGAGGCTTACTAAAGGTCCTAGCAGTCTTTTCTACACTTCAAAGTCTTCTCCTTGTCCTAAGCAAGCTCCAGAAGTACTAGAATGGAAGATGGTTGCAAATGTGCTTATGAACACAATAGCAAGTCCCTTTATATAGTGAATTGCAAGATCATGGATCACTTCCAGGTGTAATGGGACATCCTAGGATCACCCCAGGTGTCCTAGTTGATGAATTAAACCGACTTATAGCTCCTTAGGTCGTTACAAACTAGGCTAAGGCGGTGGAACAGCCAAAACCCGCACCTGGCACATTTTTACTGATCTGGCACTCTGAGGCGGGCCGCGTAAGCCATAGGGGGGCTTACGCGGGCCGCGTGGACCGTCTGAACTGGTAAAACAAGTTTTATTGTTGGCAGTTTCAGTCCCTGATTGTTTTTAACCCTTTTTAACTTCGTTGTTGACATGTTGGGCCCTTGTAGTTAGTTTGTTGAGGCTCAAGGATGAAAGAACAAACTTCGTTAGGCTCGGGTTTGTTAAATATAACAATAAAAGCAAGTTTCGTCAAGTTGACACTTATAGCCCAAAGTCTTGAAAACATGCTTAACGATCTCGAAACCATGTGAAATTTATACCACTTATTCTTGAGAGTATATTTGAATACTTCGAAGCCTCGGGTTCGTTAAAAGGTCACTCAGAGGTCAAAATTAACATGTTGACACGTTTAACCCTCGTTAGTTTGATAATCTTCCGATTATTTTCACAAACGGCTTCTTATGTCCAATCAATCTCTCGTTTAAGAGTATAATCATCATGTATGGTCATTCAGAGGCTCAAGTTTGGCATGTTGACACTTTTAGTCCCTGTGGTTTCATAGTTTCACTGTTTCACAACTTTAGTCCTTCAAACTCAATCTTTCGCACCTTTGGAGTTTAGGACACGTGTCTTTACATAATTGGACACGTTTTTACGTGGTGTTACAACTGGTATCTTCATTGCACAACGGAAGCAAATAAGCTAAGACTTCTAGAAAATGAACGCCCACTAAGTACTTGACTCTTCATGATTCTCCTATTCCAACCGTGCCTTAACTTTTGAAATGCAACCTGAGAAAGAAACATGCGAAAAGTCAACATAAAGTTGAGCGAGTTCATAGTTTATTTTGGAAAAGATTTTTAAAAAAATCTTTTTGAATAACCAGTTTTTGAATTAATGTTGAGAAAACGAATGTAAAATCATTTTCTTTGGCATGTTATATGGAAACTTTGTATTCGTATAACTTCGTATTTGCAACGCATTATGTTCGTAAAATCATATATTTGTAAACTCTTGTATTTGAAAATTTTGCGTAACCGTCAATGTCCTCCCTGACATTTACTACATGCATGCATAATCCTATGCCTTGAATTTGTATAAAACATGGTATGTAATTTGTAAAGACGTATCTGAAACTGAGTTCTATAAATGTAAGGAATACTAGATCGCTAATGGTTCTCGAGGCCACTAACATATGTAACGACATAGGAAGCATCCAAACCATAGGCATTTTTACTTGTCGATTCACGACTGTCGATTCACTACTAGAGACACAAAAGCACTCTTGGTAAAAGTGTGGCCAAGAGTGTGGCTGCCTGAAACCCATTAGATCTAACCTTTTGTTCATGACATGATCTATTCATGACATGATCTATTGTGATTAATGGTGCTTATGTTACCCTATTCATGACATGATCTATTTTGTCCTTCCTTTGTTTGACGTACCCCTTTGTACTTGTATTTTCCCGTAGTTTAGAAAACTAGAATACGTGTGTATGCACATTTCGAAAAATACGCTTGTTTGAAAAACCGGTATAGAACATAAGCTTTTCGTAAACCATTTGTGTTTATTAAAATTCACAACCATTTGTGATAGTTAAAGCTTGTCTGTGAAATGGTTTAGAAATACGTAATTTATGTTTATCGAAAACATTGTTTGCTTTGCAAAACGAGCATGTATTTCCACCCCGAAAACATTTATAAAAATGTAAAACCGTAAAAAGGTGGGGTTATGAACTCACCTGGATTTCCATGTGCAAAGCTAGCTAAATACGACCTCGTGATGTCGTTTCCAAGACGTGACTCGCTAGCGTGCATTCTACAATATTCCTAACACGGAATATCTTATAAGGTTCTAAATAAACGCGATAACTAAACTACGTGTCACCGAGCTCTACCGAATTGTTAACCGAACGATTCAACGGTAAGTTGTTAAGTTAATGGAAACGATTAGGTCATATTTGATAAGTATTGTTTATCGTCGATAATAACTAATAAGTCTTGAAAAGACTTGATTCTCGAGATATTTAAAAATAAATAAATATTTATATCAAAATATTTAAATATATCGTTAAGATCGCTTGTCGTCCCGAGAAGTCGTTTGTGTATATAGGAATATTCGTATGAAAGTAATATATAATAAACTTGTATTATATATATTATGTCTTGTATATATTTGCCAAAATATACGTATATGCCATTTCGGCGTTTTAAATAAATATAAAAAGTTATATTTATTCTATAAAATTGTCAACGAGTTGTCGTGTTCGAAAATAAATATATAACTATATTTATTTTTATACAAGAATTCGTTATGTTTAATACTTGAAATAAATATAAACTATATTTATTTTTTTATAAAACGATTTCGTATTGTTCGATTCTTGAAAGAATTATCGAAAATAATAAAAGAATTAAAAATATTATATCACGTTTTATTTTATAAAAGCATTGTCGGAAAAATTCCCAAATTGTCGTTTTCGTGATGTTGTGAAGTGTCGTCGATATTCGTATTTGTTTTACTAAAAGATTATTTGAATCCGATGTTTTGTTTCATAATAAAAACGCGTCATTTTACGGATTTTATCAAAAAACGGACAGCCGTGACCCCACGACGCACCACCACCGACTCGCCATCACCATCTTTGCCGGAACCACCTACAATTCCTAACGACGACTAGCATCCACTATTAGATGAACAAGGACCTTCAGAATTACAGAAAAGGGGTCGGAGAACTCACCGGAATATCGCCGGAAAAATAAAACTCTTGAAAACCTGTAGAATGGTTCCTAATAACCCGATCTAAACACGCACGGAAAGAACAACCCAAAACAGCTTCGCCGGAAAAACGGTCGGAACTTCGCCGGAGCTGCGCGTGTGCTCAAACGGCTCTGATTCTTCGAAAACGGTCACCACCATCGTGTCGGAAAGGTTCGTTTTAGTGGGGGTAGGGTGTCGGATCAAAAGAAGGGCCGCCGGAAAATGTCACCGCCGCCGCCGCTGCTCCACCGTCGCCGGCCTCATCGCCGGACCTTTCGCCGGTGAGGAGTTCACGAGAGAGAGAGAGAGAGAGAGCATTTGTGTGGATGTGTGTGTGTCTGATTTGTTATGAATGACCAAAAGTAAGGGGGTAGACCCCTTATATACTTGGGACTTTGGCTAATGGGCTTTGGGCTTGGGCCCAGGGCCCAAAAGCCCAATTCTCGATTTTAAAGTGGCCCGAAATTCTCTACGAGACCCGTTTTCGCAACCCGAACACTTCGTAATATCGTAAAACATAATTTTTGATTTAAAAATATATAAAATGGTGTCGTTATTCGACGTTGGACGCCCTCGTTAGTCGGTTGCAGTAAAAATCGTGAAAAATTACCCTGTTGCCGTTTTTAATCCGTTTTTTGATCCGGTTCTGACTATGGACATTAAAATTAGATTACGAAGCTAAATATATTGTAAAATGTAATATTTGTCAGTGTTGTCAGTATTTTGTTCGGTTTCCGTTCGTTACCGTTTAATATCCGCAGATTTCCCGCAGACCGTCATACGCGCACTGTAGAAACGAATAGGCGTTCTTAAGCTTACTGAGGGTCTAATTATATTAATTTGCGCTGTAAACACTATTTATTATCGTGTTAATCACCTGTTAATCACGTAATTAAGATCCGTAAATCACCGGTTGTCACACAGATCGCGAAATTTCATTTTTTGTTAGTTGGGAACGAGTTTTAATGGGGGAATCATAATTATTCGGGAGCTACACAACATTTTGAGTTTTGAACTTGATCTTGGAGCCCTCCCAACCAACCATCATCATTCCATTTTCCATCATACACACGAATCCATCATCCGATTCAATCGAATCGAAACCCTAGTTCATCACCATTACCATCATCCTTCAATCCTCTCACCACCATCACTCACCACAACCCTAATCACCATCATTCACTATCTCCAAGCATCAAGATGATCAAGAACAAGTTTCCAACATCTGGTGATCACGTCTTTTCGATCATGCGCGGCTAATTTCTTGGAGGTTTCACCCCGGTGTAAACTTTTGTAAGATTTTGGTTTTGCTATGTATTGATTCTTGGTTTGTGACAGCTTTAATTACATTTGAAGCTTTAGACAATTGTCCTACGTTTGTATTGTATTTGCGAATTGTCAAATGAACGATTAAGTTTGACTTTGTGAAATGAATATGCGTTTGTTAGTCCAAGGTAATGAAGTGCATCATGGTCCGTTGTCTATGACGTTGTGTAACACCCTTAAATTTACCCTTGATTTTTAATAATAGATTATACTATTTCAAATAAAATATAGTTTAGGTAACATGACTTTTATAAACGAAGTTCATAAGTAACATCAACCTTAGTCAACTAATGACTAAGTTAAAACATATCAAAAGTTGTTTAACAAGTGTTTACAATCCTTACACAAAAGTACTAAAGATTTAAAACATTGCGGAAGCTTCAAAAGGTAGTGTTCGGTTCTTCATCATTCGCTTGATCGCCATCCGTAAGATCCACCTCGTTACCTATGGTCAAAACCGTTAAAAACATTAGTTTTGACATTTTTATATAGCATATAAACACAATAACATGAGATCCAACATCAAATTTTAAATAATAAAATGAAAGTTTTTCTGGTTCCACCGTAACTTACGGTGTCACCGTAAGTTACGGTGAGTCCTGGAATTTCCTGATCCACCGTAAAACAGGGGTGATCTACCGTAAACACCTGACCTCTACCGTAAATTACGGTGCTACCGTAACTTACGGTAGTTCCTGGAAATTCATGTTTTGTTTGTTTTATTCATTGCACTCAAAACCCAACTCTCAGATTTCGCTTTTCTAACAAACCACTACATCAAATTCTCGTATTTCTAACATGTTAAATATTAACCAATATCAAAGAACAATCCACCATATTCCGGAGCATTAACCATGCTTTACCTGATTATTCGACCCGTTTGGCTCGTCTAAGGAATCCTCCCATATGACGACTACCAACGAGTTCCAATCAAATTTGATCAATCATTCAATATAGCGACTTCATCGCTTAATTCAAAACAACTTTTATTCAGAAATTTAATTACACATTATATAATCATCAAAATCTACTCAATGTAACGGGTCAAGTTACATACCTTCAAAGCAACCCCTTCAAACGTGCGTCCACACCGGTTTGCCCGCTAGATGCCCCGGCCTCCTTTCCTATAGAGTTCAATCACTTTAAGTTTAGAACTCTTGGTTTCGCATACATAACGCACATTTTGTCATTCATCATAATTATGCGTTTTTAACTTAACAATTCAGTTTCAAGCCTTCTTTGAGGCATTTCAACAAACACTATAAAGGCAGAATTTTTATATCTTTTGTATTCAAGTTCATAGTTTGCTAATTAGCTAACTTAGCATCAATAAAGCCCTCATATAGCATTTAATCATCATACCTTTCTGAAATCACTTTCTATAATCAAATTACACTAGGATAATCATTCTAAACCCTAATGTTCATCATTATCTTGTAAAACCCACAACCCACCTTCAAGGTGTTCATGAAATTTCCTGAATTTGAACATGATTTCACATGTAGTTGTCTAGGTTTCACTTCTAGACACTATATCATCCCTAATCTAACCAAATAACTCACATGCAACATCTAATTTCAGATTTTCCAAAATCATGAGATTTTCAAGTTTAGAGATTTCATCAGATTTTACATACCTTTTAATCCTCTTGCGATGAGGATCACGATTCTAGGCTCTAATTTTGATTTCTACTTGGATTGAGCCTTAAATTTGCAGATTTAATGAAGTTTTAGGGTTTTGAAGATGGGGTGTCGCCCCCTGCCTCTTCTTGATCGACCAGACACCTTCATATGGGGTGTTTGGTTTATTTTTTTATTTGATTTATCTAATTTAGTTTCAATTTTGACAACTAAGGCCCCTCTACTTTGTTCAACATACTGTTTAGTAGCTTTTAACCCTATCATAGGCTATTTCTAGTCTTGTAACTAACTAGGTTAAAAATTCCTAGTTAGTAAATTCTCATCTATCTATACCTTATAATTCCAATATAAGGTTTTATATTTTCGGGGTGTTACACGTTGATAGTGATTGGCACCTAAGCTTTGTGATTATTGACCCGTTAATGAATTAATTCAAGTAAATCAAGTTAAAACACATAGCAATCCTAGGTCTTGCATTTGTTGAAACCGGGTGTGAACCTTGTTATTCCATATTGTTCATTAATCAAGTTTTCCTACAATCATTACTTTTTAGTAGTTAAGTAATTCACTCAATTTCATTAGTTTAATTCACATCTTTTCAACCAAACAAAAATACAAAAATATTCTAGCAAGCTTCATAAGTTGTGACATTTGTTTAAATTCATTCAAATTCAGTCGCAAACCACATACTCTCCGTGGTTCGACCCCTTGCTACCACTAGCTATTTGTTAAGGGTAATTAGGGCTTATAAACATTATCTTTGACCGGAGTGCGACACTTCGATCAGTCACTTTGCTGTTGCATTAGTCTATTCAGTTATCATAACTTTTAGATCTTTTATGTTTTTCAAATAAGTTGGAGAATATTTCGATGTAATTTGGATTTTCGATGAAGGATGCTAAGAAAGCGAACATGATGGTGAAGTTCTTCACCTATTTCTGCACATATGGCCTGTATTTTTACCTATATTTTCATTTGTTATATTTCATATAGATAGTCTATCTATATTCAAAATGTCGTCAATTATGGAGTTCGTTTACACAAAAACCTTTTGAATGGTTTGAACCTAGCGTTTATGCTTTAGACGTATAAGTTGCATCTTAATTTCTAAGCCCCCGGCCGCAATTGCATCTTAATTTCTAAGCCCCGGTCGCATCGCTGCGGGGGCTTTCATCTAGTTTGTTTAAATTTTTTATCATGTATGGGCCCTAAGGTTTCTTTTTTTTCTTAGTAGGTTGAGTGAATGGTTGGCCTAATGGACTTAATTAAGGGCCTAAACATATTTGGGTTTTAGTATTCTATAAATTCTAAATGGGCACTAATGGGTATTTTTTACTTCTCAGTCCTCATTTACTTAAGTTGTAATCTAATTAAGTTAATATGAAAATAGCAATAATAATAATAATAAATATTAATTACACGCATAGTCCTTATGGTTTGGTCATATCACAAGTTTAGCGCTCTAATATAAAAAATACGAAATATTACAATTATCACGTTTAAAAGGCTATACTTTATTGTTACATAGTATATAAAGAAAAAAGTAGTTTTAAATTGTAATATAACAAACTAATAATTATAAAAGATGAAAACGTTACAAAACACAGAATCTCAGTTAGTGATATAGATACAAACTTTTCCCCAACAATACAATAATCTATTCAGTATGAATATACATATACAAATAATGCGGTTTAAATATCACATAATTAAATATATAAAATAGATTTAAATATTGTAATATTTTTTAAGACCGCTCTTGATCCTAATATACTTTTGTATTTTGACTCTTCACTATTTAGATAGAGAGAAACATCTTAACACCACCCGATATCTCTAGGAGACAAACATTATCCACTTGAAGAAAATTAAATTGTAGAAACATTTACAAATTCTTAAATTTATTCAAATTTTAATAAATTCTCTGATGTAGCTAATATGAGAGTTTACAAATTTTAAAAGTTCATTAAACACATCTTGCGCCTCTTTGTGCCCAGTTACCCTGGTTGTTTATGGTAGTTGCAAATGAACCCCAATTGGAGATTTAAAGTAAAGTTTTATTGAAAAGAGTTAAATGCCATTTTAGTCCCTGTAGTTTGAGTCATTTTGCCAGTTTAGTCCATAGGTTTCATTTTTTGCATATGGGTCCAAAAAAGTTTCACCGTTGTCATTTTAGTCCGCTAGGTTAACTTCATCCATTTTTTCTGTTAACGATAATAGGTAATTCAATCATTTTATATGTAATTCTGTTAACTAGAAGGGCAATTCGGTCATATAAAATGACCAAATTGCCCTTTTTGTTAAAAGAAAAAATGGATGAAGTTAACCCAGTGGACTAAAATGCAACGGTGAAACCTGTTTGGACCCACAGACGAAAAATGAAACCTTTCGACTAAACTGGCAAAATGACCCAAACCAGGGACTAAAATAACATTTAACTCTATTAAAAATCATTGTGAGTTCCAAGACTTTCACTGCAAAATATTTTATAGGTAATAAAATGGTAATTTAAAAAAAGGCAAATACCATAAAAAACCAATATACTTCCTCATTTTTCTCATAAAAGTCCCTCAACATTTTTTTTGCACGTACAAAACCAACGTACTTTTTGTTTTGTCTCACAAAAGTCCCCCAACAATTTTTTTTAACATTAAAGTCACTTCACATGTTAAAGTTGAAAAAAAGTATTACAAAAACTTTTTTAAAACTTGCTTCATGAAGTTATGTTTCAACCAAAGACATGTTTGAATTATGATAGGTCATTGCTACATAATCGAAAATAGTTAGAAATGAAAATCGAACAAATGATGATTAAACCCGAACTGAATAAAATTAATTTGGCTTATATGTAGCCCAATAAATCGAGTAACCAAAGTAAACCATACTTTATATTTAGTCGAATAAACCCAATTATATGAATTCGTTGTATTCGGTTAAAACCGAAAACCAAATTAGAATGTGGTTTCCAATTCAGTTTTGAAGTGTACTTAAATTCCGTTTAGTTTGGTTCAGTTTTTGGTTTAACCCTAAAAAAAATTAAACGAATAAAAGGAACCAAATAGGCAAATAAACCAAAAAGAACCAATAGACACCTCTACCGGTTCCAAGTTGTTTTAATCATTTGTCTTAACTTTGTTTAAATTTATCATTTGAAGAGACTTTAACGTTCAAAATATTGTTGAGTAGGGGTGTTCAAAAAAATCCGGATCCGAAATATCCGTATCCGAAATATCCGTATCCGAAATATCCGAAAATCGGATAATCCGAATTTTCGGATTCGGATATGAATTTCAAAAATTTCAAACTAATTATTTTTTTTATAAATATATATAGTATATGAGCATTATATTTTGTTGAAGTATTGTAAAAGTTAGTAAAAAAGTAGTAAATAATTGTATTCGTGTGAATTTATGATTGTTTTTAGTTTTAAATGTTGGAAATTTATAAAATCGAATATAAGTTTAGTTTTAATCTATACACGAAACGGATTTTTTGATTTTTTTTATAAATTCGGATATCCGTTTGGATATCCGAATCCGTATCCGAAATTTCGGATATCCGAAATTTCGGATACGGATTCGGATATCAATATTCACTATCCGAAATTTTTGGATATCCGGTTTTCGGATATCCGAAAACCGGATAATCCGATCTTGAACACCCCTATTGTTGAGGGACTTTTGTGAGACAAAACAGAAGGTATGTTTATTTTTCATATGCAAAAAAATTGTTGAAGGACTTTTATGAGTATATTGGTTTTTTTTTAATGATATTTACCCTTTAAAAAGTTATGAAAACTTTAAAAGAAAAAAAAAACACCCATCTGCTAAGAAAGGAACCAAAACAGTGTCTAATATGTATTCCAGCATATCTGTAATGTAACACAAACTCTTTAAACCTTCATAAGAATCCCAACACAAAATATTTACACTTCTGATGCACATGTAAACACTAATTACCTTTCAATCAAATTGTACTTACAAAAAGAAATTTAACTCGTATGGGCGGAGCAAGATGCAGCGCCCGGAAATCCATGTACTAGATTTTACAACGATGAAAGCGGGATGATGATGATGCTACTGTTCAAGAACTCCAAACTTTTGCTTCTCATCATGCAACTGTTGGAACACAAAATCCATTTCGGGAAACGCTGACATCAGCAGCAGCTCAAGAAGGTCAAGAGAGAATTGCTTTAGGCAAACGGACGACTGACGTTACAAGGGGAGAAACAAACATATGAGATTTATATAATTGCAAAAATATGATATATATAACTAAATAAGTGTTGCAAAATAGGTGGGATCATCAAGTTGGGTAATGGGTCAAACGGGTATATTTTTAATGTTGGATCGGGACGGGTCAGGTTGGGCAAACCCGCAAATACGTTTTTAACTTAATAAATAATGGAAAACCATGAGGTACTTCTGCAAAATAATAGGTTTAAATATCACTGCAGAAAAATATATTACAATGATAGTCATAACCTTTTTTAAATAAATAAAGAGATTTATAATGTTTTATACATTCAAATATGTTTTGGGTGAGTTTTGGCTAGGGGTGTAAACAAGCCCAGAGGCTCGAGAGCTACCCGTGATCGGCTCAGTTAAAAGCTCGAACGAGCCAAGCCTTAAAGAGCCCGAGCCTGAAATAGAGCTCGTTTAGTTATCGAGCCCGAGCTCAAGCCTGAAAATCAAAGCTCGTTTAGGATCGCAAGCCTAAAGGAGCCCAAACAAAATTTTAGTTTTTTTATATATAAACATATAATATAAAGATAAAGATGATTATTTATAACCTATTTAAACCCAATTCTAAAAAGCCCAAGTGGGTTCAACTTAGGCCCATAAAACGAGCTCGAGCCGAGCTTTGGCTCGTTTAAGCGATATTGAAGCGAGCTCGAGCTGAGCTTTTAGCTTGTTTGAGGTGGTTCTCAAAATAGCTCAAGCCAAGTCGAGCCAAGCTCTAGCTTCATAAAAACATCACGAGCCGAGCTCGAGCCTGGCTGGGCTCGGGCTCGGCCCAGCTTGTTTACACCCCTAGTTTTGGCCCATATCTTTTGTCAAAATCATTTAAATTATTGTACCTGCCAGAAATAAAAACATAACCTCAATTGACCCATTTATATGTAAATGGGTTGAAATTTCTAACAAATGTAGCATGGATGTGATTAACCAAACTTATATTCGTTCCGTGACGTAAAATTATAATTAAACATATAGTTCTGTCCAGTTTTTTGGATACAAATCTCACCTGTATAAAGTAATAGACATCTTTTGCACACTGATCATACTGCTTTCGACCAAAAAGACTTACAACAGCTGCTGGTGCTTTATCTGTGCAGTAAAAATTTCCGATCAGCCATTGTTTATAAAGAATTAGGCTGTGTGCATCAAAACTACATTTTAGTGAACAATTATCACATTAATTGTTTATGAAAAAATATAATTACCAATCATTAGTTCATAAACTAGCTTAGAACGTCTCTGAGCTTCCTGTTCTTGAAGCTCTTCTCGGGTCAACGTTTCCTCACCACTCGGTGAATATGAAGGTTGAACATTACGTGAATCATGGGTCACTTTTGGTGATGGGGAGGGTTGTTGTCTCTTTGGGTGCTTTGTTATGAATATCCCATCGGGCCAAAGTATCTAAGCAGAATATAAAGATGTATTTATGAGTTAGAAGCAAACCAGCAGTGATAAAAGTCAATACCACAGAATCATAAAAGATGTGTTTATATACTAAAGAGTAAAATGCCATTTTCGTCCTACGTTTGGCCAGTTTTGCGACTTTCGTCCAAAGGTTTGTTCTTTCGCATCTGAATCCAAAAGGTTTGAAATCTTGCAATTTTCATCTGGCTTGTTAGATCCATCCATTTTTCTCTGTTAAGTTGGATGTATTTCGGTCTTTTTTACTAACTTAAAGGGCAATTCGATCTTTTTCACTTTAATAAAATAAACCGAATACCCCTGAAAAAGACCGAATTGCCCTTTAAGTTAGAAAAAAAAACGAAATACATCCAACTTAACAGAGAAAAATGAATGGAGTTAATGAGCCGGATGAAAATGGCAAGATTTAAAACCTTTTGGATCCAAATGCCAAAAAACAAATCTTTGGACGAAAGTCACAAAACTGGCCAAACCTCAGGGACGAAAATGGAATTTTACTCTATACAAAAAGAGCAGTATCAAAGGTTCATAATTAACCTGCTCAAGCCGCTTGATTCCTGAAGCAACAATAGAGCCCCTACGTAGGAGTTGGATTTTAGCAATTAGCCAATCGTCGAATGCATCTGACATGCCGAGCTGTAGAACCTGTTTGGCGACCCAGAAGGCCTTCCTCCTGGTAAAATAGATATATAAAAAATAGAATAAAACATTGGAATTAGGGCTGCAAAAGAACCTATCGAACACGAACAAGACCTTGTCCGTGTTCGTTTGTTAAGGAAGTATATGTGTTCACGAACCGTTCATGAACACTTACCGAACGAGATTTTATGTTCGTGTTCGTTTGTTAAGGAAATGTACATGTTCGTGTTAGTTTGTGTTTGTTTGTTAATTTTAGGCAACGAACGTTCATGAACACAAACTAATGTCCATGAACACAATTGGAAACAAACGAACACAAACAAGCGTTCATGAACAAAATATATAATACACTAATACTTATTAAATATTTTATTTGTTGGAATTTTGAAGTATTTAAATAAATATAAAAACTAAAAACACTATCAAACATAAACGAACATGTTCCCGAACGTTCACGAACATAAATGAACAAACGCAACTTCTGTTCATGTTCATTCATTTAACAAAACGAACGAAATTTCTTGTTCGTGTTCGCTTGTTTAATAAACGAGAACACAAACGAACTTCCCGCCGAATGGTTCACAAACTGTTCGCTGAATGTTTGGTTCGTTTGCAGCCCTAATTGGGATTAAACAAAATATCAAAGAACAAGTGGCAAATGGATCCAATATTTATAACGGTAAGAGATTGACAGGATTTATACCTAACCCAACCACCATCCTGAAGCTGGAAAACAACATCAACAAGATCCAGTATTGGTATACTCAAATTTGGAGGCACCCACTACAGCACAACAGAAAAAGTATGAATTAAGGAATTTTAGATCGCATATTTATAAAATTAACTAGGGGAATTGAAATCCATTGTCTTATGAATGGATTGAAGTGGGTTATCTTTCATCTCTAACATGTGCGGATACCCTTATAGTTAGGACTGCAAACGAACCGAACGTTCAGCGAACAGTTCGTGAACCGTTCGGCAGGAAGTTCGTTTGTTTGATAAATGAACGAACACGAACAAGAAATTCCGTCCGTTTAGTTAAATGAACGAACATGAACAGAGACCGTGTTCGTTCATTTATGTTTGTGAACATTCGGTAACGTGTTTGTTTATGTTCGTTTGTGTTCGATAGTTCATTGGTGTTTTTGATTTTTATATCTTATTTAAATGCTTCAAAATTCCGACAAATAAAAATATTTAATAAGTACCAATGTATTATATATTATGTCTATAAACGCTTGTTTGTGTTTGTTTGTATTCATTTGTGTTCATGAACGTTTATTTGCATTTGTTACCTAAAATCAACAAACGAACACAAACGGACACACACACATTTATTTCCTTAATGAACGAACACGAATAGAAAATCCCGTTCGGTAAGTGTTCATGAATAGTTCGTGAACGCATACATTTCCTTAACAAACAAACAAGAACAAGGTCTTCTTCGTGTTCGATAGATTCGTTTGCAGCCCTACTTACAGCTATGGTTTACTTCTGGTGCTTAAGAAATGGTTAATAATTATTTTAAATTTATAATCTCTTTCTAAATTGGTTGGAAATTATCCTCTTAAAAAAAGTGATTACCTCACTAGGGAGTACGGAGTCACCATCATTTGTAAGCATCTCAGATGATACGTATAATTTATCGTCTTCCAATTTCCTCGAAGAAGATATATTATTTGGAGCAACAATATCAGGGTCGCTATCAGAATCTTCAGATGGCTTTACGGGCTTTCCAAGAGAAAAGTTTACGTTCTTTGCAGATACTTTTGATCCATCATTCAGATAATTATGTTTAGTTTCGGATAAAGAATTCTTTATCGCAGCATCCGAAAGTTCTCTTTTAGAACTTAAGGGATCCCCTACAATTCTAACATCAGTACTCTTTTCATGAACGCTTGTGGCTGAACTAACTAAAAAAACATTCACAATATGGTAAATACAAGGAAACAGAAGTACAGAACCAGCATTGTAGATATTAAAAAATACATAAAAAACTGGTATAAATAAAATTTACCTGGTAGCGTTTCAATGATGGATATAGAGTTTGAGAAACTATATGTCTGCAACAGGTAACATGTACAAGTAAGAAATAGATTTAAAAGAACATATAGCAGCAGATAAATCACAAGTCAAACCTGAGAGTCAACACTAAGAAAGTCCCAAACTTCAATACATCCCGATATAGTTGGAGACTGCATAAGTCTCTGCAAAATAGCAACGAAATAGATTACAGAAAAATAGTATGAAAAATATACTACGCACGAAAGATATATTTAAAACATGCCTGATGACAAAAATGCCCTTATATTTTTTTGAAAAGATAACAATGGCCATTGTATAGAGCTATCAATTAGCAACAATTCAATGTAAAAGAACCAGTGTGTTTTCGTCACTCATAGCATTCCCGCATGTATTTAGCCGAATTTGGTATTACACGAAACTCGACACGTACTTTAGTGGCCTATGAAGTGGTTTCGATTAACAGGTGGGCTTAACGAAAATTGTTGAATACTTAGGTATCCCTATATTTTAAGATGCTTTAAAATTACGGTGAATTAGATTTAATAATTCTTGGAGAAAATGTGTCACCTTCAAATATATATCAAGAAGTTTGCAACGTTCTTGAATAACATCCACATCAAGTCCCGTTGACAGAAAGTGTTTTGGTGGGAGATGAAGATTATACTCTGGATATTCCTTAAGACGCCGGTGTAACTCCTCAAAATGTCGAAACCTGTATATACAGCTTATAACTGAGTTACTGCATAGCACCAAAATAAGTAGTTTAACATAAAGAACTATAGCATGCCAGTATGGTATATATTTAACACCTTCTTTTAATAGACCAGTTAACATTGTTGACATCTGTAACAGATATCGGATAAACAGCAAATGTCTTAGAGCCACTTTTCACAATGTTGGCACCCAACACCTGCAATAGTAAATGAATTATATCTTTCATATGTTCTGTGTGTGCTAAGAAAAAATATCTAACTAATTAAATAAACATGATACATTCAGGTTAAGTTTGTTCTCTTTAATTAGCTTTCACTTGGGAAAAGTCTGGTGAGCTTACCCTTTCAGTAAATTTGGGTCAGCTCGAAAACTTAATACGGGTAATCCAATAAAAACAGGGTCAGCCAATACGGGTTATTCTCGTTTGGTGCAACAAAATTTTTTGATTGAATAATAGGTTTGGTTTCGGGCAGAGCATTTTTTCTGACCCCACCCGATCTGCATTTTTTCTGACCCCACCCGAAACCCAATCAGGATCTCATTATGAATGTTAAACGGTCATTTCAAATAAGTATCTCGCCCTTGTAATAAAAAGTTCAAACATATTTCCAAATTAAGAACAAAAACAAATTAAATAATAATAGCACAAGTAGTAGTAGTGGTAGTAGTGGTAGTAGTGGTAGTAGTGGTAGTAGTGGTAGTAGTGGTAGTAGTGGTAGTAGTGGTAGTAGTGGTAGTAGTGGTAGTAGTGGTAGTAGTAGTAGTAGTAGTAGTAGTAGTAGTAAGTTAATAACCACAGCAATGACAAAATATAATAATAATAATAATAGTAGTAATAATAACAACAACAACAACAATAATAATAATAGTGAAGTGAAAAAAATAGGAATTGCAAAAAGGAGGGTAAAAGCGCAGGGGTGGGAATCGAACACAGAAAGTCATGAGTGTTAATTGGTTTGAAAATACTTTTTTTAAACTTAATTAATAAAACAAAGGAAGGTACCATCTATGCAGTTAATATCGGTGATATATCGCTTATCAGTCCCTATGTAAAATATCGGTCAGAATACCAGTAATGATATTATCGGCGACATTGACCGATGTTTCCGATATATGACTGATATTTGATCGAAAGTTGACCAATATATCACCGATATTCCCGATATCAGTACCTTTCTTCTTAGTTTTACCATTCGTCTTTCTTCTTATTGCTGCTATTATCGTTTTAAGTCTTAATTGTTAATTGTTCGTGTTAAACGTAGTCTTAATCAGTTCCTACTTGCTACAATTGTTAGTGTTTTGCAAGTTGCGAAAGGTTAATTTGTTAATGGTCGGAGAGTATATTGAATTGTTAGTGTTAAATTGCTATATATATAAATTCTGCATGATACTAAAATGACCGATATCCCACCGCGATAACCTATATCTCAAATATCGGTCCTTGACTGACATCCAATATTTTACCGCACTAACTGCTTTGGGTACCATTCATTTAGAGCAACATTATTTAATAAGATATAGAGGAGAATATAGAAAAAGAACAAAAATGTAAGTAACGTACCTCACATCTTAGTCTAAAAAACGAGCCATCTAGCGGTGAACCTTTTTGGGCATTTACAGATGAATTCAAAGGAAAAATAGATGAAGTACTCATCCCACTATTGGTTCTTCCCAACGACTCACCATCCTCAGAGTCACCACTAGAATCTCCAGATTTTGAATTCCCTTTAATCAAACCCAAAACATCATGCCCGTCTTCCAGTACGAAAGTTTTTCTTTCAATCTCCTCCCATACATCCTTTTGACTGCTAACCCTTGACCTTTTTCTCCCAGTGGAAACATGTTTTCCTCTTTTTTTCATTTTCTGACCTTCAAAACTTTCAAGTGGATGATGAATGTGAGTAACGGATTGATTTCTGTTGCTTTTTCCGTCCCATACTTTAGTTCCTGGAGAATTCAAACCCATGATGTCATTATTGTCTTCATCTTCACTAGAAGAAACATTGTTGTTTCTAGATTCTTCCACATCTTCGTCGTCATCTTCCTCATCAGAAGTGGTTAAAGTAGGCTGTGATTTAATGTGATCGACTTTTGTGGGTCCGTATGTCTGTTTTTGTAAAGTCAATGGTTTTGAGTGGTGGACCAGATTTTTCTTGACCTGTGGCGGCTCGGTAAAAGGGTTCATGTTTTCTTTCGTTTTGTAGTCTCTCCCTTTAGCCCACATGTTTTCCATATTCTCGGGAGCTAACGCTTCGGTTTTTCTACGAGAAATGATGTACTTGTCACCCCATTCACCGCCCGATAGGTGTTTTCGGGTATCCATTGAAAGCAACGGGTCTTTCGAATGATGAGTGGCGGTGGAGACATTGTCAAGGGCAGAATCAGAATTTTCTTTTTTTAACGGTGCGAGCTCAAGACCCTTGACAGATGGATCTACTGACATAGATAGTTGAGTAGACATTTTCGGAGATCCGTTTGATTTCGACTGTGAGTTCACTTGTTCATTGTTAGCTCCTTTGTTATTCTTGCTTGCTGAAATGACCACATTCTCAATTCTCTCATTAATAAACCTTGGGTTAGCTAAATTCACAACCGGTCGTATTACTGTACACGCAAGGATTTCCCGAACAATATAGCGAAATAAAGAGCACTGCAGATCCGCAGGCCGGAACGTGAAAGAGATGAAACCATCCATAAGATGTTGTAGAACCTACAAAAAAACAAAATAAAATAGTTTTTAAATACCGTGACTCTGTAAATACACAATATGAAATTCAAAATATCAAAAAATACCTTGTACTCAGCTCCGGCAGAAAATAAAGCAGGGTGCAGCTTATTTTCAGCATAAAGCACAGCTTTTAGTTCTATGTCTCGTTGTGCAATTGTGAGAGATTCTTGCTTCATAATCTTCATCTGGCATGCACGAAAAAGTTCCAAATGGGTGCAAAAAAGTTTAAGAATGTCCCTACAAATTTCATAACAAACAAATTAGTGTAAAGAGTGAATTCTTTAGAATATGCTTTCACTGAAAAAAATCCCTCCAATGTGTACAGTGTACACTAGTTTTTTTTTTTTAAATAAGCTTAAAATGCACAATATAAGGTACATTTTCATTTAATTTTTTTGTTTTATGTTTACTAATTTGTAATCATAAATTAATATCAGACTTATAAAATATCAACATTTGGTTCATTACGAAAGGTATTACTGTTTATAATAGCATTTTTTTTAAATAAATTAGTATTATTTTTATGGTACACATTTAGCAGTTATATTAACTAATTCAAATGTGATATAGATATAACATAAAAGCAGATTAACTCATAGGATAAAATGGAAAACCTTTTTGGTTTTAAGTTTAAGAGTAAAGTACACGGATGGTCCCTGTGGTTAACCAAAATTTTGGATTTAGTCCCTGGTTTTTCAAAAGTACACGGATGGTCCATGTGGTTTGCACTTTGTAATGCGTTTAGTCCACAACTTTTGCCAAAAGTACATGGATGATCCTTGTGGTTTGTACTTTGTAACGCATTTAGTCCTCAGCGTTTAGTGACTACATGTGTTGCAAAGTCCATACTACAAGGACAATCCATGTACATTTGGCAAAAGTTGGGGACTAAATGTGTTACAAAATGCAAACCACAGGGAGCATCCGTGTACTTTAAAAACGCTAGGGACTAAAACCAAAATTTTGGTTAACCACAAGGACCATCCGTGAACTTTACTCTTAAGTTTAAATGTTTAATGAATACTCGAATAGCATTACACCAAATTGAGTGTCATTTGACTATCAAGCCCATTACTTTTCATCATACTGATTTGGTGTCAACGTTTAGTGTGAGCATTGAAGAGCCTTTTTTTAACGCTCTCTTGCACTAAAATAATGGAAATTATAAAAAACAATTAAACCTTGTCAGAAGATCAATAAGGTTGATATTTCTCATGCGGCTAGAGAACTCTCCCAGCACACCGTTAATTATCAGCACCAGCTCATCCGGGCCTTGTTTGTCAGGGGTAATTTTGGAATACCAAAGATCCGTGACCCATTCGGAGACGATATGTTTGGTAAACTGATCTATTGCATCCTCAACAACAGGGGAGTTGACTTTTCTTCTCCAGTCAGACTTTCCTGAGAGAGGCTTCGGCTCTGAAAACGGTTTCTTTTGAGATAAAACGTTGTCTGCGGATTGGTTTTTGCTATATGATGCAGCTTTCCTCCGGTTTTCATAATCCAATGTAAAATAACGAAAAGCAATGATTAAGATGAAGGCAGCAGGCAAGTTTATCAGCACCGAGGTGCTTGTCACTGAAATAAATTATAATATCAATAAGTAAAAACGTGTGATCATGTCATAAATCCAAAAGATACAGGAATAGATATCTAATATAATCACTAATCAGTATCATGAGCTATGCAGTTAATGCGGTAAAATATCGGATATCGGTCAAGGACCGATATTTGAGATATAGGTTATCTCGGTGAGATATCGGTGGGATATCGGTAATTTTAATATAATGCAAAATTTACATATATAGCAATTTAACAATAATAATTCAGTGATATATCAGTGATATATCGGTTGTATCGGTCAAATATCGGTGATATATCGGTTATATCGGTCAATATCGCCGATAATATCGGTACCGATATTCTAACCGATATTTGACACCGATATTTTACTAGGGGACCGATATGACCGATATCTCACCGATATTAACTGCATAAATCATGAGTTCAATACAACGTTATTAAATGCCAATTGCCAACATAATGTGTTTGTGTGTAGAGAGAGAACTTTAATGAATATATATTCTGGTAATAACATCTTAATAACCACAAACATGCAACATGTCAAGAACAAGATTTTCAATGCAAACAACTTGGTGCACCCTAAGCAATTAATGCGGTAAAAAATCAGATATTGGTCAAGGACCGATATTTGAAATATCGGTAATTTTAATATCATGCTGAATTTATATATATAGAAATTTAACACTAACAATTCAGTATACTCTCCTACCATTAACAATT
The DNA here is from genome assembly GCA_030545235.1 of Helianthus tuberosus. Classification (NCBI taxonomy): domain Eukaryota; kingdom Viridiplantae; phylum Streptophyta; class Magnoliopsida; order Asterales; family Asteraceae; genus Helianthus; species Helianthus tuberosus. Next base: position 13,753,702 of record CM060442.1, read on the forward strand.
TAAGCTTTTGCAACTTGCAAAACACTAACAGTTGTAGCAAGTAGGAACCAATTAAGACTTAAAACACCAACGTTTAACACTAAGAAATTAACAATTAAGACTTAAGAAGAAAGACGAATGGTAGAACTAAGAAGAAAGATACCGATATCGGGAATATCGGTGATATATTGGTCAATATCGCCGATATTATCAGTACCCATATTATGACCGATATTTGACACCGATATTTTACATGGGGACCGATAACCAATATATCGCCGATTTTAACTGCATAATGCATGAAAGTAAGCAGACGAACCATAAAGAAATGCAGATATAGTAGGTCAATTAAATCTTGGCATTGAAACTTGTGAATCTATAAATTTGATTTATCCTATACTATTTCTTTTACACTGACTTACATTACACTTTTAGAATCATCATAATCAGCAAATTTTATTGGTGAATGTCAAAGGCTGCAAATAAATAACATGAAAGTCTAACCAACTAAGTATAACAATATAGCTACTAGTTACTATGTTCAAATTTATTCCCCATTTATTAGTGAAATGGAGAGCCCAAAATCTGATATATTGTCTGAATTTCCATTATGGTCCGTTACCGCTTACCAATAAACTCGTAAAGTGATGTAAAAAGACTGATCTATCTAGATTAGGTATGTACCTATAGTGAATAACGACAACACAATAAGCCAAAGGTTAAAACCGATCTGTTAATATTTACAAGTTCAAATAAAGAAAGCCTAACTAGGTTTTCCAAAACTCTACTTCACTTCAAACTGAGTCGACACATATGAACCATCATACACCGTCTCAGCTTGAAACTGCCGATTAGGTGCCAAAACAACTCATACATCTCATATACGCAACTCAATTAAAGAAGGAAACTAACTTCAACTACATTATAAATTTCACAACAATGCATCTCCTTATGCAACCTGTAGTGAAATAAGTCAATAACATCCTCGTCAATGTAATAAGTATAACATTAAAATAAACTCACTAAAAGAAATACCACACGCAGTGGACCGATTCTAGGTCTTATGGCGGTTTGCACGGTTTCATCGGTTTCCGAACACCCCTACCTACGCAACCACACCAATTGTGAACTACAGTCTAGTTAATGGAAATAAAACACTGGATAAATGATCTCAACTCTCGATCTAAACAAAATCACGGCCCTAAATCTATGAATGAACAAATATATACCAAATATCTGAACAAATAAGTACAATTCTGAACATAATTCCAAAACAGGAAACTTACAAGAACCGTCTCGGCTTGAAACTGCCGATTAGGTCCGAAAAAAACTCTACATCTCATATACTGAACTATATTATAGACGGAAATCAACTTTAACTACATTACAAATTTTCACAACTATGCATATCTCCTAATGCAACATGAAGTGAAATAACATTCTCTTCAATGTAATAGCCAATGGTGTTCGGCGGTTTCATCGGTTTCCAAACACCCCTACCTACCATTCAACCACACCAATTGTGAACTGAAATCCAGTTAATAATAGTAAAACACTACAGAAACAATCTCAATTCTCGATCTAAACAAACTAGTAGCCCTAAATGTACAAACAAACATATATATATCAAACATCTGAACAATTAAGTACAATTTCTGAACACGGTTTCAAAACAGGAAACTTACAAGACATTAGATACGACAGTCCAACACCGCACATGAACAGGAAAACAATCCGCTTCTTCGCCTCATCGACAAGGTCCCGAACCGTCACCTGTTGCCTGCCGGAGCTCATTTTCACACTCCGATCGATCAATTTTCACGGAGATTCATCCATTACACAAATATCAGCAAAATCGCGACTCGAATCGGTCGTTCTGGAAGCTTTCTGCAACCGATTCAGCAACAGAAACGATCAATGGTTAGAGATATAGGTGAACAACACTGATTTGATTGTAGATAGTTGAATGAAATTAGATTTTGTGCAATCTGATTGATTGAAGAGGTGAATTAGGGTTTTGGAGTGTGCCGTCGTTGAGCTTGATTTGGAAAAAAATGGCTGAAAAGCAGAGTATTTAGGTTTTTGTTGAGAAGATAACTGCTTGGTTTTGTTTAGGTAGGAGTAAATTTTGTTGTTGGTAGTAAAAACTAAATAAATAAATAAATAGTAATAATAATAATAATAAAATCTTCTTTAAATGGGATGGAATTTCTTCATTTGTTCAAACAAAATATGTAACACAACTAGTGGCGGATCTAGAAAATCCGTCAAGCCGTAACGTTTTATAAAAAAGCCGTAACGAAATCGTAAAAACGTAATTTTACACTACTGCCGGAGCGCCAAGCCGTAGCGGAGGTTGCCCCTTCTTATATGCTAGGTCCGCCTCTGAACACAACAGTGATTTGTGTTTGTCTGATGGTTGCAGAAGTCGTTAGACGCTCCCTATTCAGTCGACTGGGAAGTTGAGAGTATTCGGCCTAGACGGATAGTACTCATACATGTCAAATTATAAAGAAGTTAGTTTTTGGGAAGTTATATATATGTCAAATATAATAAATTTACTAATATTTATAACAAAATACGTGAATATTAATATAAATAAAATATATATATATATATATATATATATTTCAAATAATAAAGTATTTCAAAAGTTGATATTCATTATTTAATATAATAGACACGGGTATTATGTTTTATTTTTTTAAAGTCAAAATCGGTCCGAGTTGACCGCACCTGATCGATTCCGAGTAATTAGGCGGATTGAAGAAAGTCGTATCGGCAAACTGCCTTGTAGCGATTACTCGGGAAGTACTCGGTTTCGGAAACCTTGTTTTACAACATTGGTTTGTACTAAGGTTTATGAGATTTGATCAAATAAGTTATAACATTGCGTTAGTTTGTTAATGTTTTGAGAACGGTTAGTTACGCATTTACAAGAATGACTGGATGGTTTCTTTTTTTTTTATGACACAATAAAGCATCGGCATTTTAGTTTAGAAAATGCGACTACACAAGTTTTATTACCTATCAACATTTCTCAACGATTGTGGTTGTGACGGGAAAACTAATATTAACTTTAATAGCCGGTATGCAAAATGTTAAGAAAGATGTTTGCTTGCAACAATCATCAAACTTTAGACCATGGGGTATGGGGCTTAGGTTGGGGCGTGGGTTGGCTGAAAACGCCCAAGTCACCACCCCGGAGGCTTGGGTTGGGGCGTGGGTTTTGGGCGTGGCCCTTGGGGCTTGGCTTTGAAGCCGGGCGTGGGGCGGGCTAGCAAGGTGACATGGCAGACTCTCAATGGCCAAACCAAACTCATGCCCTCAACCCAAGCCCCACCATACCCCATAGGCGTGGGTTTAAATTTGATTTCCACATGTCAACCCAAGCCCCAACCCAAGCCCCACCATACCCCACGGCCTTAGCTTGGTGAAGAACATCATTAACATTAGTAAATATTTCCTTTATCGCACGTCTAACTTTTTCATTTTTTCCATACGTATAACTTTTTCATTTTTAAGTAGTCTTGAATTGGCATATTTACAGCTATGGTAATGTCTATTTGCTTTTATTTTAGTAGCATAATCTGTGATGTTGAGTTGTTGACTATTGGAATATCATGTTACTTAAAACATTTTTTTTCTTTTCAAAAATTCAATCAAATTATCTCTAGATTATTGCATATTTTTTTTCTTTTAGTTAATTACACCAATGAAACCGCTTTTCAAGATATGTTGGTATATTATTTCAAGATCTTAGACTATACGGAATGAGAGGGCAAGAAGTGGGGGCATTAAACGTCAAATGATAGTCACATCAGCACGGAGTGATGTTTGGCGTGAAAGTGGCGTTTTTATTAAGAAAAAAAATAAACATAAGCTAACTAAAACCAACCCAAACAATATCCACCAATCAAAGCCCACCACCTCACACCCCAAAATCCCTCCACGTGGGTGGAAAATCTTCCGCTCCCTCCCCCCACGCCACCCACGGGCTGATGTGCCTGGTGTGAAGAGACTTCTACGCCATTTTTTCATACCTTCTTATCATGTCAATATGTCCTTTAGCCCTCTTGTCATGACCACAAAATGGTGATGCACATTTAAAAGAGAACTTTCAAGCAATAACTCTAGCATTTAATCAAGTTTGATCCTCTTTATGCCCACTTGTCATGACCACAAAATGGTGATGCACATTTAAAAGAAAACTTTCAAGCATTGACTCCAGCATTTAATCAAGTTTGATCCTCTTTATTTATAATAGCATGGCATTGATAATGCAATAATTTTAATTCACACCACATCTACATTTTAAGCTTTTTATTCCAACTATTAAAGCCTTAAACACAAATGAAACTAGCCCGCCTTGGTTCCCTGACATGATTTGTACATAAGTAACAACACCAGCAAAAGGTTTTGTTCGCTTTTACGTTAGTATTTGACTAATTAACATACCGGTCAAACCAAGTTGGGGTGAGATGTGGGAAATCACAATCACAAGGTTCTCAAGGTCCTTCAAGCCAATTCTTACTCCTTACTCGATCTATTTGATCAGGCTGATAATCCGAAATTTTCATCCACTCAGCAGGTTCCCAAAGAAGAGTATCCAAATCAACTAACTAACCGCATTTGCACTTAATTATTCTTCACTGATACAGTCAATAAGGCCATGCGTAGTGGGGCGGGATAGACCGCCCAAATCAAACATGGTGCCCCATAGCACCCCCAAACACCATTACAGGGGCACTATGAGTGTTTGAAATTGTGCTCCCGTTATAGTCTTCGCGGCGTGAGGGGGATTGTTTTCAAAAATCCAACCGTTACCACTCACACACATATATATACATACATATATAAAGCCCCATACACATATAACCCCACTACACCCTCTTGTGATATAAAACCTCACTCTTACGCGTTTCGCCACTTGTCGTATAACGCCCCCTGATAGGCTTTATGACTACACATGATCTAAAAGATGGTACTCTCCTTTTCATAAAATCTTTCCATATCTTCTAATAAAATAATTAAAACAAATCTATCTACTATAATAAAATAAACCAAGTTTTGGACATCCTCAAATTTATACTTATCTTATATTAACTAAATAAATAAATAATAAATTAATATTAAATCTTATCATACTTTAATAAAATATTATCCTCAAATCGAAATTGTTAATTTAATATATTTTTAAAACAAATATCTCTCTTTCCTACTTATCTTATATTAAATATATAAATAATAGATTAATTTTAAATGTTATCCTAATTTATTAAAAATATAACTTTTTTATTAATTGGTATACAAAATTATATTTATTCAACTCGTGTAAAACGCAGGGTTTTTAAAAATATAACTTTTTTTTATTTACTATACAAAATTACATTTATATAACACGTGTAATACACGATGTTTTTAAAGATATAACTTTTTATCATTTGCTATGTAAAATTAGATTTATTCAACACGTGTAATACACCGGGTTTTTAAGGATACAATTTTTTTATAATTTGGTAGATTTTTCAACCCGACTATACACGGGTTTTTTAAAGATACGCCGTTTTTAGTATTTAGTATACAAAATTACATTTATTTAATTTGTGTAATACACATGGTTTTTAAAGATATAACTATTTTTTGCTATTTGATATATAAAATTACATTTATTTAACCCGTACAATATACGGGGTTCATAAAGATATAACTTTTTATTATTTAATATATAAAATAACATTTATTCACCCCGTGTAATACACGGTGTTCTAACCTAGTGAATAATTAAAACAACTCGAACCCAAATAACTTATAAGCATAGTGCATAAACTTTTAAACAATCAAGTACCATTTACATTATGCGTATATCCATAAAGCTTATAAGTTTTAGATTTCTTCAAATTTTGATATTACAATAACTCATGATTCTATTGTTATTTGATAGAAAAATACACCGAGTAAACTTTTAAGTGTGATTTGAATGCGAACAACTAAGACAAGTAGACAACATTATGCATATTATTATTTGAATGAAATACTAGATATTACATATGTAAATTACATATGGTGGTAGTCATTTCATTATTATTATTTAAACAAGTAATAATAATATTTTAAGTCATGTATAATGTATGCATACACTCTTATTAAATGGCTTATTCACATTGATAGGTAGGTTTTTAAAGTTTTTTTTACTACATTTACATGCAAATCACGTTTAAACTACTCAATATTTGCATACAAATCACGTTTAAACTACTCAATATTTTCATGCAAATCACAATAGATCTTGATCAACGGTTGCACACCACTTGGAAGAATATTTGCTCGGTGTGTATACATATATAGGGAGGAATGTCGGTTCATTTTCCATCCACTTCACCAACTCATTTCCTAGCGCGTTTTACTCGTTGTTTCCTTGAAACATTCTATTGTTGTTTTTTGTTTGGGATATTGGATTTAAATAATTTAAACTTTCATCAATTGCCGATAACACTCCTAACTTTCGATTTGTATCCCAGCATTCCCAACTTTCAACTTATTTTCCTTTAGCACTCCTTAACTAATTGAACCCTAACCCAGTTAGTTTTTGCTGATGTGGCATTTGATATGGTCATTTTTGCTGATGTGGCTTGTTTTGTGATGTGGCAGCTAACGTGGCATTTTTATAACGTGGCTGGTGGCGTGACATTTTTGATGACGTGGCATCTAACATCATGTCACACCCCAACCGATGGCGGAAACATCGGGATGACACGAACAAATTGCTCAAAACTTCTTAACACTATGTGACAATATGAATTTAAATTGAATTTCATATATTACTAAAAATTGTCATACAAGAATCAAATATGAACAACATCGTTTCAAACATACATTGACAAAATAGATTAATCTAAGTGTGTTTCTAAGTCCACCCAAATCTTGTTTCTTCACTTAGCGTCATCTTGACTATCAACCTGCAACATGTATTAGAATATGATCAACAAAAAGTTGGCGAGTATACAAGTTTGATATATAGCATAAAATGGATTAAAATAGTTTAACGGCTCTTATCCAAAATGAATCGCAATATGCAAGTTACTAGTATGTTGAAACGGTGTAAGCTATATGTTCAAACCCAAGAATCCAATGCGTTAAAATAGCCTATCCCAAAGAATAACGGGAGGTAACATGTTTAACTTAACAATACCCCAAGACTCAAGGGTGGTGCATTACTCCTATAGCGCTATAATTGTTAAGGTAGGCTTGTACGAAGTTAATGAGCATATAGACACGAAAAGTTTACATAACATACGAGATTAACAAGTATCATATAGTTTCATGTGGATAGAGAGTGATTCAAATAGTTTCAAGTGTTTCGTGTTTTTATATAGAATACATGTTGCACCCAAAAGTTTTTAAAAATAAAAATGGGTTCGAGTATACTCGCAAAATTGCATATGCTTTTCGATTATCCAATGTGACGAAGTTGTTGAGACTAGAAAGTTGAACGTATTCGATTTGGAGTTTAAGAGGTGTTTACATATGGTTTAGGGATTTGGAGTTTGAGCACTTGAAAATAAGCATATGAAAATAATCATCTAGCACATGTAACACTTTTTCTTGACACTATGATACTCAAGAGTTTTAAATGTTTTCATGGAATAAGGTTCCATTAGAATTGTGACAAGTTATCAAGGCCTAAGATGATGTAACCTACTATCTTGACAAATGACCATTTGTTCATCATCAAGAGTTTGGTTTCTTGAATATATTATATAGGTTATATTAGTATATTATATATCATATAGGTCAAGCATGAGGTAGGAGGATAAATCCACCATTTAGGAACCTCTTTGTATCATAGAATTCATGCATGAGGTAGGAAGAAACAAGTATTCCATTTAGGTACCTCTTTGTTCACCACTACACTTGTCATTATAAACAACAAGGAGGGTCAAGAACATATAAATAAAGAATGAAATGAGAACAACTAATCTATAGAAAACATCAAGTAGTGTGTGGATTTTCAAGTAGGATATCCCAAGCTTGTCCTAAAATCACACAAACATCAAGCTTTAAGCTTGAACACTACTTGTGGGTATAAACCCTAAACAAAGCAGAAAGTTTGTGAGGTTTTAACCTCTGATTTTACATGTCTCAGCCTTGTTTTTAAGCCCAACTAACCATTCAATTGATTATGAGCATAAGGACATAGGTTTGAGATGAGATAACTCAAGTTTAAACAAGATTAACAAAGTTTGCATCAAAACAGAAGTTTCAGACCACTTTGGAGCCTATTTGGTGACGTTCCAGTCCTTAGTTTTCCATGAAAAACCTATGAAAATGTTCCTAAGGTCGATCCAAGTGATTGAGAAGAAGGATGAATGAAAAAGACCAATAAATGAGTGAGTTATGCTCACTTGAACAACTTGTGATGATTCTGATTGCACTTCTGGTTAACAACAGCTTTGAGAGAGATTTGAGAGAGTATAGGATGAGTTGCAAAATGGAAAATGTTTGGAATATGTTTGGGTTTTATAGGGAAGGGTTGGTATAGGGTTTGGTGAGCATTTAAGACCCTAAACATACGTTTAAATTCAAAATAACACCAAAAACCGACCCAAAACACGAGCTGATTAACTTTCTACGAACTGGGCTGCTCTCGCTGGCCGCGTAAGGGTTGGGTATAACAACCCTCCAAAATATTTTTTTTCCGACGCCCTAATATATTTTAAAATACCCCTATATGTCCTAAAATACACCCCGTATGTGAAAACCGAGCTCAAAATACAATATAGCATTAAAAATAAAATAAAAACAAAGAATTTGAGGCTGTCGCGGTGTCACACCCCGACCACGTAAGACAACAAAACGTGGCGGAAACGTCGGGGAGTGTTGTAACAGAATCATTGTTTCATAACACATGGAAAATTTGAATATTGTTTTATTGATTAAAAGTGTTACAATGTCTTGACAATCAAAGAAACATAACATAAATAACTAGTCTTGCATCTTTTATTGTCGCTAAGGCCCAAGTCCGCCTAAGTGTATCTTGATAAATCCTATGCATCATGTCCTGAAACACATGTAAAAATAGGTACGTCAGCATAAAAATGCCTGTGATATACATAGGTTTTGTGAAAATAGAATTCATGACTTATGTTTAAGAAAGTGTTTAGTCATGAACCTTGTAATTTGCTTTGTCTTGTAAATCATTTGAAAAGTGATAAATAAACCAAATGATATATATGTATAAAAGAATAATACATGGTTAAATGAATAACCAAGTAAAATGAGTTTGTATCAGATAAGTTGTTTGTAAAACAATGTATTGTGAAAAGTATGTTATTTGTATAAAATGTTATATGTCTAAATTGAAATGGTTTAAATAACGCTACGATATGTAATACCATACAAGCACTTATATATAGGAAGTACCAGCGGCGTATCCACCATGCTTGTATCATATTACACACGCCTCGTTACTTAAATCACTTACTCAAACCAAACCACCAAAGTAAAATGTTTATGTATAATCAAATGTCAAAATGTTTGTGTGAAAACCATGTCTAATGTCTATGTCTAATGTAAATCATGAATTGTGTATATCAATGTCAAAATGTTTATGTCTAATGTAAATCATGAATTGTGTATATCAATGTCAAAATGTTTATGTCTAATGTAAATCATGAATTGTGTATATCAATGTCAAAATGTTTATGTCTAATGTAAATCATGAATTGTGTATCCAAAATATCGTGTATGGTAAGTGAAATATATCAACTAAACCATATGTAAAATGCACAAAAACAAGGTATTGAAGTAAAACATGGTTTAAATCAAAGTTATGTTTTGTGGAACAAATGCATGCTATATTGATATAAACATCTATGCGGTATTGTGAAAATGCATACATCCAAGCCTTGTGACTGTGGCGATAAACCCCTAAACGAATTTAAAGGTCTATCTGTGTTATGTTTATCGAATTCGATCATTCCTTCCATCCAAACATACCTAGGATGTCAGGAACGGGAGTTGTCAATTCCTATGGTACCACTACCTACTAACGAATGGCGTGATCAATGTTAATGAATGTATATTGTCCCATTTAAACAAACCAAATGTCATACCAAAATGTACGCATGTGATAAATAACAAATGTACTAAGTATGCAACAAATGAACATACATAGCATGTGATGTGAAATGTATTGTAAAATAATGTACTAAGTATGCACGCAATGGACATCATAGCATAAAATATAATGTAAAACGATGTACTAAGTATGCAATAAAGGACATACGTAGCAAAAACATAATGAAATCATGTACTATAAATGTACTAATGAACATAACAAGCATATGATATGAAAACATGAAAGGCACGAAAGTAACAAGTAGGCACATGTGTTTCACCCCAAAATGTTTGGAAAACAGTAAAAGAGGGGTCTATGTACTCACTTGAGATTGCTCAATAGTCCTAGGATAACCACCAAGCAATGCTAGAAGATCACGGAATCAAACGGTACCTAATATAGGTAACTACATTAATAAACCGGACCTAAAACGTAGGATCGGATAGAATGAGGGCTCGTAAACCAAATGAGTATGGGAACTCATGTAATATGGTTTAACAAAGCCCACATACTAAAATGAAACCTAACCTAAGTGCTTACGACCCATTACGACCCGTTTAGGTAGCTTATGCTACTTTAACGCGTCGTTCGCGTAAAACACGTTCGGAACGCCTAACTAGTCCTATGACAAGTAAAATATGCCTTAACATGTCTAATATTGTTGCCAAATCAGTTTAGATGTTAAAAGTTATGTTACATATGCTTAAAATGAATTTTGGCGTAAAAAGGGCATTTTGGTAATTTACATAAGGCATATAAACTACCTATCATACAACTACTTAACGAAGCGACCATAAGGTATAACCTCGGAAGGTTATTCCCTATATACTATGGTCACCTAATGTGTTTGGTCGGATCCTAATGATCGACCAAACGGGTCGGGTTCGAAAGTATAAGCGATTGATTAGATCGCTTACCCTTACGACCCTAGACAAGCACACAACTAAAAGAACCGAGCTAAGCATGTTAAAACATGCTTAACTAAGTTTAGGAAACAGGTTTGGTATCAAAACAAACGGTTTTGATACCTAAGAGTAGTTTGGTTACAAAATACGCAATAACGCGCATTTTGGCCGAAACTATGACTCGTCACTGAGCCTAGATAACGTGGTAATCAGTAGGTATAGTCACTAGGGACTATAACCATCGTGATTACACTCACGTTATGAAGTTCAAACGAACTTCGCATTGACCATAAACTGGTCAATGCAGAAAGTCAAACAAAGTTTGACTTTTAACGCTAAAAGAATAAAAGAACGAAGGAACACTTACTCAAACAAAGTTTGACTTTTAACGCTAAAAGAATAAAAGAATGAAGGAACACTTACAAAGGGTCCCCGAAAGCTTTGATTTCCAAATATTTCTCAGGTATGAAGCGCTTTTACACCTCAACTTAGAGAAGTTTTCAGAAATTAAGTGGGTTTTGAATTGTGAATCAAAGGGGTATTTATAGGATTTGGACCACCGTTAGGATCGTTCCTCGAATACCGTGCTTTGATCTTGTCCCTACACTTGTTGCAACACTAAGGTAACTTAAATTGGCCCCCCACCATCAGGGAATGACAAGTGTGGGTGAGTTTTGAGTGGTTAACAGCTGTAAACAGCTGTTAAAACTGATTATTCTGATCTAGGATCCTGACACGGGCCGCGTAAGGGACACCCCCAGGGCTTACGCGGGCCGCCTGGGTCTTCTGATCAGAAGCAAACTTTCATAAATGACAGTTTTGGTCCCTGTTATGCATTAAAGCCATTTTCGACACGTTTAAGGCCCTAAAATGATGCCTAAACATTGTGGACATGAAACATGCTCAAAAATATGTTGGATGTTGGTTCGTTTGGTCGTACGATCGCGATGTTCGCTTAATTACGACGGAATGCGCATAAGCGCGAAAAACGGTCCAAATTGCGTGACGAATGGATTTTTCTTATGCCAAACACTAAAATAAAATATTTTAGTGCTTACATAAATTTTTGGATGTCCGGATGTATTCAAAATGTAAGTTATGCGCGAAGATGCAAACTTATGCACTTTTTGACGCTTTTAGTCCCTAAATGACCCAAAAGTTTATTTTAGCACACTGAACCCTTCAAAGCGTATTTCTAAGCTATGTAAAGGATATTTATAGTATGTTTAACTTATGGTCATGTTCAGGAGTGTCTGTTACAGTTCAAATTGGCATACTTTCGCAGTTTGTCAAATTTAGTCACTGTAAGCGAATTAACTTGATTATGCCATACCAAAGCCTCCAAAACTTATTTCTAAGTTATGTAAAGGTTATTTAAGGTATGTTAACCCTATTTCACTGTTCCGGAGTGTTTGTTGCATTAAACTGGTTATATTTACGCATCGGTGCGCGTATAACCTTCCAGAAAGCGATTTAGAGCCCGAAATCGAACTAGAATTGATATGTGCAAACAATACACATATTTATACAACTCCCAAGTATGAAATACAATATTTCATTGATACAGTATTTGTTTGATGGCCGTGGAGGCACAGGTGTCACACGCGGGGCGCGTAGCCTTTGGCTACAGCCTACGCGGGCCGCGACCGGGTGAAGGCTGGCGAAACCCTGGAGTGCCACGCGGCACAACACCCGGAAAGTCTACGGTGGTGATCAATCAATCCTAAGCCCTACCACTCTACTACGCGGGCCGCGTAGCCCGAGGTCTCATTTTACGCGGGCCACGAGAAAGGCCAAATCAGGCCCTATATAATGGGAGCTTGGGGTATCAGTTTCAATCGCTCAAATATTTCTTTCTCACTCAAATTTTCTAATAGTAGGCTCTATACTCGGGCATAATACCCCCTAAATAACAAAGTTCTGCTCCGTTGTAAGTATCATAACCCCTTGATACGTATTAGATACGCTGCCCGATTGATCTAGGGTTCCGTAACGGCTGTCGTGGTTCTGCCCGACGTAGTCGTTGGAATGCCGTCTCGGGGAGGGTATTACTAATGTTAAAATGGGTTATTATACTAACACGTGTGCATTTGTGTAAATTATAGATTGTCACCAGGAAACCCTAAAGGATAATCTAAGACAGCAATGTGAGTAATCTCCTTTTTGCAAACTGTTTTTACAAAACCTCACACAATTAATTATATATTAAGCAGTTATTGAGTATTTGTAAGGATACAATTATCGTCGGTATGTTGGGGTTTTGTATACAAAATTTGTTACTGCCTTGCGAGGGGTAACATTTCCACAAGTCGGGTCTGACAGTACCGTGGGTGGTAATTGATATGACTTGGAAACAAATGTAATTGCGAGACCGCCCTCAATACTGTACAATGGTTTTTATTAAAACTTGATTAATCTGGGATTCACTCACCAGTATTTCCCACTGACAAAATGTTTTTAAACGCGTTTCAGGTAACAAAATGTGAAAGCCAAATAGAAGCCAGCTGGACAGCACTGAAGACTTGGAAAAGTGGCAATAAAGTTACCTAAAAGAAATAGATGTTTTTATCAAATAAACATAGGATTTATTCCTATGAAAATGTGTGTACTTAAAACTTGGGTTTTATCCCATGTGTTTAATGTTATGAAAGTGTGGTATTTTACTCTGATAAAATATTTCCTAACTACGGTCCTGATGTAATTTCCGCTGCCAAAATTGATAAAACAACAGATACCACTGAAACTGGTCGCGGCCGCCCGTTCCCGGGTTATTAGGGGACGGGGGTTGCGACAGAAGGTGGTATTAGAGCTAAGTCACTGATTCAGCCACAAAAGTGTTATGCTGACTCCAAAATTCAATCTGTTAGGAAATAAATTACGGAAATACGTGCATAATTGTATTTTATTGTTATGTGTTAATTGACTATCTGTTAGTTTACAGTATGAGCGACCAAGGACCATCCGACGTGTATCGTCAGTTGTCTGGTTCGCCTAGAAGCGAAGGCGCCTCTTCTCAGCCTGCCCTCTCAGGGTACTCTGCTGATAATGAAGAAGGAATATTCGTGTTTAAGGCTCAGTCTGAAGAACCATTCCCTCAGAAAAAGAGAGGATGGTTCAATATGGGAGCACATGAGCGTAGGAAACGTATGAAAATGTTACAAGACCAGAGAGCACTAGCAGCAGCCAAAAGTGAGACGGATGCCCATACCCAAGACATGCTTAATAGGGGTATAGCCAACATCCATATCTTAGCAACTACAGCAGCCGACCCTAACCTGGAACAAATGATAGCACCCCAACCCCAACCACAACCTCCATTTCCTGACCAACCAATGGAAATAGAAAACCCTGAAAATCAAGTAGAAATGCATGATTTTAACCCGGAGGAAATACCTAGGGTACCAGCACCAAACCCCTTAGACCCAAATTACGACCCGTGGTGGGACGACAATAGGGACTATGTGCAACGTTACCCGATACATGAAGACATGCCCATGCCGAATCTAGGAGCCTACCCAGGTTTGGACCCTCTAGATCCCTCTTACGACAACGATGTATACATTAGGGAGATTTTAGAGAATCCTTACCAATTTCAGGCACCTACACCCCCATACCAGGAACCCGCACCCCAGATTCCGAACCCAGTCCTAGAACCTGCACCCCCAATGAGTGCAGAAAACGTACAAGAACTTAGGACATTTGGTGAGGAAATTTTAGAGAATAGTGAAAGGATGAGACAGGTGGGAGAGCGACTCGTCTGGAAGTACGACGATCGCAATATGGATTTTTGGATGAATCCATATCCGTAGAAGTGATGGTGGAGAAGGTTATAATAATAATAATATAATATAATATAATAATAAAATATGTGTGTATGTGTATGAAAAAAAGAAAAAAAAACTACGGATGCCTACTACTAGTAGTGTAACTTTAAATTTCAGTCGGTATCGTAATTTTAATTTCAATACTGGTTTGTAATAGATGCATATTATATAAATAGAGTAAAGTCGCAATGATCGACGCTTTTGACTAAAATACGTGTCATGTGATTGGCTATATTAAATATTATTTTGTGATATTAATGCGTGGTAAATGTTTAAAATACATATGGACAACGAAGTGAACCAGGAAAACCTGAACAATGAAAACCAGAGTGATAACCACCCAAATAACGATAATCTGAATAATGGTAATCCGAACAACAATAACAATGGAAACCAAGTGGATAATAGTGTCATCCAACACATAGTGGCACAAGGAATCATAGATACAATACCATTTATTATTCAAACTGTTAAGGAAGCGGATAATAAAAGTAAGCATAGCAGTAAGCGACCAACTGAACCTGAACACAGCGTAAACAATGGACCCGTACTTCAAGCGTCCATTCCCAAAAGAAGAAGAACCATGCCTTATGGTTGTTCTTATAAAGAATTATGGTCCTGTAAACCAATAGAATTCTCGGGCAATGAAGGACCCATTGCAGCTCTACGCTGGATAGAAAAGACTGAGGCTGTTTTAAAGATAAGCAAGTGTGCTGAAGAAGATAAGATAATGTTTGCTTCTAATCTATTAAAAAAAACTCAGCCTTAGAATGGTGGAACACTATCCTCCAGTCAAGAGGAAGTGATAGGGTATAAAACCTGGAATGGGAGGAATTTAAAAATATGATAGAAAGGAAATTATGCCCTCCCAATGAAAAGGAACATATAGCGAATAAGTTTCTGAACCTTAGGATGACCGGGGTAGATAGTAAGGGTTATACTACCACATTCTTTGAATATGTTAGAATAGTACCAACCCTTGCATCACCTGAACCGGTATTAATCTCTCGATACATCTGGGGATTAATCGGGGAGATTAGGCATGTAGTCAAGGCAGCTAGACCTCAAACCATAGAAGAAGCTGTAGAACTAGCAAATACCTTGACAGATGAATTAATCCGTACTAGAGAAGAAGACCAGAGGAGAAACCTAGACCAAAGATTTACCCAAGAATTCCGTTCTGGGAATTCCAACCGTGGGAATGTAGGTTCTACCTCTGCACCATACTGCAAAGCCTGCAAGAAGAAGCATTTGGGAAAATGCTCCACTCACTGCAATTTCTGCAAGATGACAGGACACAATGAAGAAGATTGTAGGAGGAAATCCAGTAATGGACTGTGCTTCAACTATGGAGAAAAATGTCACATCAAGCCCAACTGTCCGAAACTAGTTCCAGCCATGGGAAACAAGAACACTAAAATTGCTAGAGCATTTGTTCTGACGGCAGAGGAAGCCAAAATGATTCCAGATGTCATAGCCGGTACGTTTTTAGCTAATGATGTTTTTGTTAAAATATTATTTGACTCTGGTGCAAACCAAAGTTTTATTAATACTTCATTTTGCAAACTCCTAAATCAACCATTGACTAAACTCTCACAAAAATGTCTAGTAGAGAAAGCAAATGGAGAAACGGTTAGGATTTCTGAAATCTTGCAGGGAGCAAGAATAAAATTTTTAAATCAAAAGTTTATTGTAAATCTTTACCCAATGAATCTGGCAGGATTTGATATTGTATTAGGAATGGATTGGTTAATAGCCAATAAAGCTAGTATTTTATGTGATCAAAAGTCAATCCAAGTAAATTCACCAAGGGGTGAAAAGATCACAATTAAAGGAGATAAATCATCTAGATCCACGAAAATCATCTCTGTGATGAAAGCTGCAAGCTATATAAGAAAAGGATCCTTAGTGTATTTTATTTCTATAATCACTAACACTAAAGGAAAAGAACTAAAAGATATTCCAGTAGTGTTGTAACACCCCAAAAACGGGTTTGGTAATCAAACCACGTTAATATTAAAAGACGGGTAAAGTACCGTTAGTGGTAAAATTAAGCTGGAAAATATTAGGATTTATATAACTAAATCTAATATTTAATAAAACGAAAAAAAAAATGCTTTTGGGAAATAAAGTTTATAGAAGGCCCGAGTTAACGGGACTTAAAATAAACTTGGTCATAACTTCCCCGAACCCACCAAGTTTACTAGGAATATTTAACCTAGTTAATAAGTGGGAATATTGTTAAAAATAAGTAGGTTGTGGCCTACTTAATAACGAACCAAACACGAGGGGTTAAAGCGGGATAACTAGAAAAGTTATTTAATTAAATCAAACACAAACACACACACACACAGTGTGTTCTGGGTCGAGCTCAGGGGGCTCCCATGGAGCCAAAAACCCTAATCCACATATAATCATCAATTTGAAGGATCAAATGAATCCCAAATTCACAACCGAACGTGAATTAATGATCACCCGAACAAGAGGATCATAAGGTATGTAAAATCTTGATGTTTGGTGAAGTTGTAAGAATTTGATAATCATCCTAATCGCGAATTAGGCATGGATTAGAGAAGCTATGGCTAGATTAGTGATGTATACTTGCTTGGGAACGAAACCCTAAGTGAAAATCATACATAACATGCTATGGATTGATGGATTTGGTGAATCAACACACTTAGATAAGTGGGTTTTGATGTTATGATGAAATAGATGATATAGTTATGCTTAGAATCAACATGCATGATAACGAATAGAAGGTGTTTGATTAAACCATGAAATTGGGTACAAGATCATACTTCTCACTAAATGGGTTTTTGTATTATATAAAAGAATTGATGTTAAGATTGTGATATAGATGCTTGAAATCATGTTACCTAGTAGTTAGTGTGTAAAATTTGATTTCGTTAAGAATTCGGATGAAATGCCTAAGTGAAATTCAATAAACCAAATGTGCATTGAATAAGTTGATAAGGCGATTGACTTTAAAAAGTCAAACCGACCAAGTATATGATCGAATGATAAATTCGATATAAGAAGCGTAGGATGGAATAGTCGTAAATGATTATGACTAACCTAACCGTCTTACAATTACAATGATAGTTTGACGCTTGGCAAGCTAGGTGAAAGCTTGGGGAAGGAAGCGGGTCAAACGAATCAAGAACGAAGGAAAAGCATAATTTGGAAGTAAGGTAAGTATGGCTTACACTAGTCTTATATTTTAGAATATTCTCTTATCGTATTAGTTACGAATAAGATAAATACATAGTTGAGGTATGATGTTTCGGCGTGTAGACGTACGAAACAAGATAGTTGAGCATAACAAGAAACCATGTGGAGGGTTTAAAAGGTGTTAAATCGGTAATTCGATCATTTTATGACAACAGGAAAATGAACTTTTAAATGGTTACCTTATAGGGTAAACCAAAACAAACAATAAGGGTAAAACGGTAAATTGGTCACGCGTCGACCATAACTATTGGTTTTAAAAGACACTTATGAAGTAAGCCTTAATAGGCCGAAAAGTGTTAAGAAATGAATTATAAGTAAAACGACCGCACGATGTAAATCGGAGCGAGTCACATAGTCGAGATGAAAATACATGTCATCTCGCTAATATAATCGGTCATTTAGACCAAACGGGTCAAAGGGTGAAAATACCACCTTTTGATAATAGCGACTAATGATTCTTGTCGAGTTATATGATTTCAGGAATAAATGTAGAAATGATATTTGCATCGCTATTATTTAGCGAATATTATAGCAAGGCATTAAAACAGGTCAATACATTGACCCGAGCCATGTATGTGTAATAGAGTAATTATTCATTTAGAACGTAAGGTTCAATGAGCATTAAATGAAGTCTTAGATAGACAATGGGTTACTTAAATGGGTAAACCGAATGTTTTAAAAGAGGGTCGTGGCGTTTCGAAAAGCATAATGACTTTTCGAACAAGATCATAACTCAAAAGAAGAATTATGGGTCAAACATGCTCTCAAAAGACCTTGTCATAATTGAAAGACTAAAAAGGACCAAAACGCCCTTGTTAGCTAATTCGAACAAACAACCTTTAAAGGTTGTTTGTAAACGAGTTTTATGATTAGGTAAATACTTAGAATAAGTATAGAAGCTGAAAGAGGTATTATATTAGTCAAATGACATTATTTGAGTTTTTGCCGTAAAATAATGATTCGAGAGGTAAAATTTGGTTTATATAGATCACCACATTAAACCCACCATAAATACAGTTGTGGTGAGAGATTATAGGATAAGAAATGTGGTGATGGAATGCTAGAAGCAATCGAAAGCGATAAAAGGCTCGAAAGTGCTTAAATACCCTTAACGGGTCAAAATAAGTATACGAGCGAAAACGGGTTTAAATTGTGTAATAAACCTGTGATTAGAACCTAAAATGGTAGATAACATTAATTTGAAGAAGTGTATGTGATATAGGAATCAAACAAATACGTTTGTTTGATAAAATGCATAAACGGGTTAAAATTCGGTAAAAAGGTAACGAGTCAAAGGCTTAGAAGTCTCAAAATTTATTATGTTGGATGTTGTATTTTCACTCCATATGATGAAGAATTAAATTACGGACGCGTAGGAAAAAGAATCGCGTGAAACGGATCAATAACGAAGAAGTTATGGTCGTTTCCGTAAAAACTAGTATTGCTAAAAAATGTAGGACCCAGCTCCAGAGCTGCTGTAAAACGGTCTCCCTCGCGTGGCGCGAGGGAGCAACTGGGTGCCTTCGCGTGGCGCGAAAGAGCACTGTTTTAGCGAAAAAAAATTATTTTAATCAGTTTCGCTTCCCGGACTCGTTTAAATACGTTTTAAGTTACGTATGACTAATCCAACTCATGTTTTATGAGTTTCGGGTATAATTTTAGCACCGGAGGACGATCAAGCACAACGAAGAACCGAACACGATCAAGAAATAAGCTTCCGCACTATGTATCGTTGTTATGTTAAATGACGAACTCACACATGTTATGTTATATAGTTTTAATTCTGTAAATAAAGCCTAATGAAACCTGTATTTTCAATGTACTTGAAATCATAATTACCTGTTTATTTTCGTAATCTATACGAAAACCGTTAATTAATAATAAGGGCGTTACAAGTTGGTAATCAGAGCTCATGGTTAAAGAATAAAGTGTGTTCGGTTCGAGGCTTGATCGCAAATCCGGTAAGTACATGTATATCAATGGTTTAGTATGATTAAAGTGTTGAGAACAACACATATGGTTATCGTGTAATACACGTTACACCAATAAAAACGATATATAATAGATATAGTCAACGAAATTACACGTGTTGATGTGTATAGTAGAAAAGCCTTGTATTATAATACGGGCATCCTTTAATGTTGAAATTACTAATTCTTGTAAATGTTTTAATTGAAGGACACTCGCACCTGAAGATAGCGAGAGTTTAGCAAATTGCTGATATGATGGTAGAACGGTCCGAGGTATGACAAACAGAGCATACTCATCAAGGACCTAAATCGCGTGACGATCGCAAACAAGGTTAACGACATAAAAAGCCCGTTAGGGCAAGCATTTACAGGTGCACATTTTAAATTTAATTGCACTAATAGTAATATGCAACAAATATGTAGAAATTGAAAGTTGCATATGTAGATTAAAAACTTGGAAAAACCCGAATAGAAAATGTATTCGGGATATTGTTTCCAAGAGAAACAAATAGATGCATTACTTACATAGGGCGTGATGTGAAAACTATAAAAAGGTCATGCGTGTCATGTGTTAATCGCTTACTCTGGCCAAGTAAGTAGTGGCACATGATACCATGAACTTCTTATGGCGGACACGTTTACATCCGATGTAGTAAGGACGGGGTTAAAGGGACAAATTAAAAAGTACCCAAATGAATCAGATAAGCAAAATATTTGATCATAATGTAAACGCACAACCGAGTGACGGAAGCGTATTATATTAGGATAATGAGCCCGAGAGAAGGGACAAAGAAACATGTAAAATGATTAAGATATGCACTGGGAGGGGGTGTACTTACACTCGAACCCGGAAAATGCGAATATGTCTCTAAACGGGTCATTTTTGTAAAACGTCAAACTCGAGGACTAAGTCGGAATATAAAAATGAAGCGAGGTCTTAATGCATACCGGGAGGGTTGCAATAATAACGACTTCGGTAAAATACCCGGTTGATGGGTAAGAATTAAACGCATGCGTAGACCGAGAGATGGGGACTCGGATGGAAAGTTAAAAGACTTGGGTTTTGAATCATAACTAAAAAGACGACAAGATAATGTAAATAGAAATTTTGAATAAATTATGTTCAACTATTTTAAAGTTGAACGGGTCGAATATAATGTCATGCCGAACGACATGAGTAAACGCAAGCGGGATAAAGGTAGCGTTAAAAGCAAAAGAATAATGAGCCCTGTAATGGGACATAATCAAATACGAATGTATGTAAACTGGATAATGGTGAGCATAAGATAAACCGAAGCATAAATGACGTGAGAAGTCATAAAGTCGGAAAATTTGTCCGAAAGGAAACGAATGTAGCCTTAGACTACGGTCAAGGTCAAAGAAAATACCAAGGCGAAAATAAATGATTTTAAACAAAAAAAAAACAGGATGCCTTGACACCAAACATGTATTTTAAGAATGACATGAGTAAGGAATGATCTACGGGATCAACCTAACCTTTGTGGTTATAAAAAATGGAAAGGTCTACTAGACTAAAACGACCCACGAGTAATGACTAGAAAGAAATAGATTATAAGGACCTCGCCTTAAAGAGATGAAGGTCTAATAAAATAGCCAATAGACTAAGTGATAAAACCTACGGGTTAATTAGACAAAGCGAGGGAATAAATGGAGAATCCTCGCATAAAACAAAGACTGAAAATAATAAATTTTGGACTGTCAATATCCCGGTATGGATAATTGACAAAGGTTAAAGAGAAGACGCTAAACTAAAACTTCGGTTTTGGTAAGAAATAACGTTTCTACAAAAATGAATTATGATAGATGTATAAACGGTAAACATGAAAGATATAAGTCTTGACACTGATAGGTGCAAGACGATATATCCGAAAAGTGATAATTCCGAAAATAGAAAGTTGATGTAAAATTTGGCATGGCGTGACATGATCACGGTCAAGAAGTGTAATGTGAAGTATAATCACATTAGAGCCGAGTGATGAATATTAGAGCCGAGTGATGAATATTACTAAGTTAATTAAACTAGTGGAAATAACGAGATTACGTTATTTCAAGTCGCATTATGTCATGTAAGATACGTAGATGATTAATAACCAAAAGGATATTACCATACTTTTCTGGTAATACTAACAATCGGTTAAAGTATGAGAAATGCTTAATTGATTATCGAGAGCAAATGCATGGAGTTAAACTCGATAAATTATGTAAGAAAAGGTTTCGAGGACGAAACCTCTTTAAGGGGGGTAGACTTGTAACACCCCAAAAACGGGTTTGGTAATCAAACCACGTTAATACTAAAAGACGGGTAAAGTACCGTTAGTGGTAAAATTAAGCTGGAAAATATTAGGATTTATATAACTAAATCTAATATTTAATAAAAAGAAAAAAAAGAGAATGCTTTTGGGAAATAAAGTTTATAGAAGGCCCGAGTTAACGGGACTTAAAATAAACTTGGTCATAACTTCCCCGAACCCACCAAGTTTACTAGGAATATTTAACCTAGTTAATAAGTGGGAATATTGTTAAAAATAAGTAGGTTGTGGCCTACTTAATAACGAACCAAACACGAGGGGTTAAAGCGGGATAACTAGAAAAGTTATTTAATTAAATCAAACACAAACACACACACACACACAGTGTGTTCTGGATCGAGCTCAGGGGGCTCCCATGGAGCCAAAAACCCTAATCCACATATAATCATCAATTTGAAGGATCAAATGAAGCCCAAATTCACAACCGAACGTGAATTAATGATCACCCGAACAAGAGGATCATAAGGTATGTAAAATTAATGATCACCCGAACAAGAGGAAGTAAGGTAAGTATGGCTTACACTAGTCAATCGTATTAGTTACGAATAAGATAAATACATAGTTGAGGTATGATGTTTCGGCGTGTAGACGTACGAAACAAGATAGTTGAGCATGACAAGAAACCATGTGGAGGGTTTAAAAGGAGTTAAATCGGTAATTCGATCATTTTATGACAAATGGAAAATGAACTTTTAAATGGTTACCTTATAGGGTAAACCAAAACAAACAATAAGGGTAAAACAGTAAATTGGTCACGCGTCGACCATAACTATTGGTTTTAAAAGACACTTATGAAGTAAGCCTTAATAGGCCGAAAAGTGTTAAGAAATGAATTATAAGTAAAACGACCGCACGATGTAAATCGGAGCGAGTCATATAGTCGAGATGAAAATACATGTCATCTCGCTAATATAATCGGTCATTTAGACCAAATGATATTTGCATCGCTATTATTTAGTGAATATTATAGCAAGGCATTAAAACAGGTCAATACATTGGCTCGAGCCAGGTATGTGTAATAGAGTAATTATTCATTTAGAACGTAAGGTTCAATGAGCATTAAATGAAGTCTTAGATAGACAACGGGTTACTTAAATGGGTAAACCGAATGTTTTAAAAGAGGGTCGTGGCGTTTCGAAAAGCATAATGACTTTTCGAACAAGATCATAACTCAAAAGAAGAATTATGGGTCAAACATGCTCTCAAAAGACCTTGTCGTAATTGAAAGACTAAAAAGGACCAAAACGCCCTTGTGAGCTAATTCGAACAAACAACCTTTAAAGGTTGTTTGGAAACGAGTTTTATAATTAGGTAAATACTTAGAATAAGTATAGAAGCTGAAAGAGGTATTATATTAGTCAAATGGCACTATTTGAGTTTTTGCCGTAAAATAATGATTCGAGAGGTAAAATTTGGTTTATATAGATCACCACATTAAACCCACCATAAATACAGTTGTGGTGGGAGATTATAGGATAATAAATGTGGTGATGGAATGCTAGAAGCAATCGAAAGCGATAAAAGGCTCGAAAGTGCTTAAATACCCTTAACGGGTCAAAATAAGTATACGAGCGAAAACGGGTTTAAATTGTGTAATAAACCTGTGATTAGAACCTAAAATGGTAGATAACATTAATTTGAAGAAGTGTATGTGATATAGGAATCAAACAAATACGTTTGTTTGATAAAATGCATAAACGGGTTAGAATTCGGTAAAAAGGTAACGAGTCGAAGGCTTAGAAGTCTCAAAATTTATTATGTTGGATGTTGGATTTTCACTCCATATGATGAAGAATTAAATTACGGACGCGTAGGAAAAAGAATCGCGTGAAACGGATCAATAACGAAGAAGTTATGGCCGTTTCCGTAAAAACTAGTATTGCTGAAAAATGCAGGACCCAGCTCCAGAGCTGCTGGAAAACGGTCTCCCTCGCGTGGCGCGAAGGAGCAACTGGGTTCCTTCGCGTGGTGCGAAAGAGCACTGTTTTAGCGAAAAAAATTTATTTTAATCAGTTTCGCTTCCCGGACTCTTTTAAATACGTTTTAAGTTACGTATGACTAATCCAACTCATGTTTTATGAGTTTCAGGTATAATTTTAGCACCAGAGGACGATCAAGCACAACGAAGAACCGAACACGATCAAGAAATAAGCTTCCGCACTATGTATCGTTGTTATGTTAAATGACGAACTCACACATGTTATGTTATATAGTTTTAATTCTGTAAATAAAGCCTAATGAAACCCCTATTTTCAATGTACTTGAAATCATAATTACCTGTTTATTTTCGTAATCTATACGAAAACCGTTAATTAATAATAAGGGCGTTACAAGTGTCTCAGTTTTCAGATGTGTTTCCAGAAGAATTACCAGGACTACCGCCGGGCAGGGAAGTTGAATTCAGAATCCACCTACTACCAGGAACAGCACCAATTGCCAAAGCACCTTACCGATTAGCACCCGCAGAAATGCAGGAACTGAAGAAACAGTTAGACGAATTGTTAGAGAAAGGATTCATACAGCCAAGCTCATCGCCATGGGGAACACCAATTTTATTCGTCAAAAAGAAGGACGGATCAATGCGTATGTGCATTGACTACCGTGAATTGAACAAGGTCACAATTAAGAATCGGTACCCATTACCGAGAATCGATGATCTGTTCGATCAGTTGCAAGGAGCTCGATTTGTCTCTAAAATCGATTTAAGGTCAGGATATCATCAATTAAAGGTACAGGAAGAGGACATTCCCAATACCGCGTTCAGAACAAGGTATGACCATTATGAATTTACTGTCATGCCATTTGGTTTAACCAATGCCCCAACTGCATTTATGGACATGATGAACCGAATATGTAAGCCATATTTGGATAAATTCATAATTGTTTTTATTGATAATATTCTCATCTATTCTAAAAGTAAGGAAGATCATGCAAAACATTTGCACGCACTTTTAAGTTTATTAAGAAAGGAAAAGTTTTATGCTAAGTTTTCAAAGTGCGAGTTTTGGTTAGAACAGGTACAGTTTCTTGGACACTTAGTCAATCATGAAGGAATTCATGTGGATCCCACAAAGATCGAGGCGATTACCAAATGGAAAACCCCTGAATCACCAACCGAGGTTAGAAGTTTCTTAGGATTGGCCGGTTATTATAGAAGATTTATTCGATATTTTTCTAGAATAGCCATTCCCTTAACTAAGCTAACCTGTAAATCCATTAAGTTTGAATGGGGACCAAAACAGGAAGAAGCATTTAGAATTCTTAAGCAAAGATTAACCCATGCACCCATACTAGCGTTACCAGAAGGAACTAAAAAATTTGTAATCTATTGTGACGTTTCCAAGTTAGGTTATGGATGTGTATTAATGCAATGTCAAAAGGTTATAGTTTACGCCTCTAGACAACTTAAGAATCATGAAGAGAATTATTCAACCCATGATTTGGAATTAGGAGCCATAATTTTTGCCCTTAAGATTTGGAGACATTATCTTTATGGTAGTAAGTTTACCATATTCACTGATCATAAAAGTTTAAGGTATGTTTTCGGGAAAAAAGAGTTAAATATGAGACAAAGACGCTGTATGGAGATTCTTAGTGATTATGATTGTAATATCCAGTATCATGCAGGAAAGGCAAATGTAGTGGCTGATGCGTTAAGTCGAAAATATCATGAGAAGCCAAAAAGGGTATGTTCCCTTAAATTAAATCTACAAGTAGATTTAAATGAACAAATTAGAAAAGCACAAGAATCAGTAATCAAGGATGATACTTAAAAATTAAAATGAATGATTAAGGAATTAGAACAAGGAACAGATGGAATTTGGAGATTCCATAAAAAGAGAATGTGGATACCTAAATTAGAAAATCTACGTCATCGTATATTAGAAGAAGCCCATAAGTCTAAATATACGATGCATCCTGGAAGTGATAAGATGTTTCAGGATTTAAGAAAGAATTTCTGGTGGATAGGAATGAAAAAGGACATAGCAGTCTATGTTTCTAAATGTTTAACCTGTTCACAAGTCAAAACTGAACATCAGAAACCCTCAGGATTGTTGCAACAGTTAGAAATGCCCGTATGGAAATGGGAATTGATAACAATGGATTTTGTTACCAAATTACCCAAAACAAGGAAAGGCAATGATACAATCTGGGTGATTGTAGATAGGCTAACTAAGTCAGCTCATTTCCTACCAATGAAGGAAACTTTTAATATGGAACAGTTAGCTAAGTTATATATAAATGAAATAGTTTCATTACATGGAATTCCTTTATCCATTGTTTCTGATAGGGATAGCCGTTTTACCTCTCATTTTTTGTCAAGTTTCCAAAAAGCCATGGGAACCAAGTTGAATCTAAGCACATCTTATCATCCGCAAACGGACGGACAAAGCGAAAGGACAATTCAGACGATGGAAGGCATGCTTAGAGCTTGTGTAATTGATTTCGGAGGTAATTGGGACGATCAATTACCGTTAATAGAATTTTCTTATAATAACAGTTATCACACAAGTATGAATGCTGCACCATTCGAAGCACTTTATGGACGAAAGTACCGAACCCCAATCTGTTGGGAAGAAATTGGGGAAAAACAACTATCTGGAACTGAGATAGTACAGGAGACAACCGACAAGATTATTCAAGTCAAGGAACGACTAAAAACTGCACGTGATCGACAGAAAAGTTATGCTGATAACCGACGCAAACCGTTGGAATTTCAAGTAGGAGACAAGGTATTATTAAAAGTCTCTCCTTGGAAAGGAGTTGTACGATTCATCAAGAGGGGAAAGCTAAGTCCCAGGTATGTTGGACCTTTTGAGATTATTAGAAGAATATGACCTGTAGCCTATCAGCTACAACTGCCAGAGGAAATGGCAGGAATACATGATGTATTTCATGTATCTAATCTCAAGAAATGCTTAACTGATGAATCACTAGTGGTACCTCTAAAAGATATAGAGGTAAACGAACAACTTAAGTTTGTAGAGAAGCCTCTACAGATTGAAGATAGAAAAGTCAAAAACCTCAAACACAAGAGACTAGTTCTGGTCAAAGTAAAGTGGGACTCCAAAAGAGGACCAGAATACACATGGGAGCTTGAATCAGAAATGCAAAGAAAATATCCACACCTATTCCAGTAGATCTCGAGGACGAGCTCTAAAATAAAGTGGGGAGGATATAACAACCCTCCAAAATATTTTTTTTTCCGACGCCCTAATATATTTTAAAATACCCCTATATGTCCTAAAATACACCCCGTATGTGAAAACCGAGCTCAAAATACAATATAGCATTAAAAATAAAATAAAAACAAAGAAATTGAGGCTGTCGCGGGGCGTGTAGCCTTTGGCTACAGCCTACGCGGGCCGCGACCGGGTGAAGGCTGCCGAAACCATAGAGTGCCACGTGGCACAACACCCGGCAAGTCTACGGTGGTGATCGATCAAGCCTAAGCCCTACCACTCTACTACGCGGGCCGCGTAGCCCTTGGTCTCATTTTACGCGGGCCGCGAGAAAGGCCAAATCTGGCCCTATATAATGGGAGCTCGGGGTATCAGTTTCAATTGCTCAAATCTTTCTTTCTCACTCGAATTTTCTGATAGTAGGCTCTATACTCGGGCATAATACCCCCTAAATAACGAAGTTCTGCTCCGTTGTAAGTATCATAACCCTGGATACGTATTAGATACGCTGCCCGATTGATCTAGGGTTTCGTAACGGCTGTCGTGGTTCTGCCCGACGTAGTCGTTGAAATGCCGTCTCGGGGAGGGTATTACTAATGTTAAAATGGGTTATTATACTAACACGTGTGCATTTGTGTAAATTATAGATTGTCACCAGGAAACCCTAAAGGATAATCTAAGACAACAATGTGAGTAATCTCCTTTTTGCAAACTGTTTTTACAAAACCTCACACAATTAATTATATATTAAGCAGTTATTGAGTATTTGTAAGGATACAATTATCGTCGGTATGTTGGGGTTTTGTATACAAAATTTGTTACTGCCTTGCGAGGGGTAACATTTCCACAAGTCGGGTCTGACAGTATCGTGGGTGGTGATTGATATGACTTGGAAACAAATGTAATTGCGAGACCGCCCTCAATACTGTACAATGGTTTTTATTAAAACTTGATTAATCTGGGATTCACTCACCAGTATTTCCCACTGACAAAATGTTTTTAAACGCGTTTCAGGTAACAAAATGTGAAAGCCAAATAGAAGCCAGCTGGACAGCACTGAATGTAACACCTCGAAAATTTCGGGTTTAATAATAAAATGACACGTGTCATGTAAGACAAAACGCGTTGAAAAACCCGGATTTAATAAAGATGTTTCGGTAGGATTAAAGTGGCGTCATGTTAAATTGTTACCTCTGAACGACCTCAAGTATAAATCCCAAGACCCGATTAAATGTTATACCCATCTTTAATTACCCTCAATGCAGAGAATTCTTGATAATAATAGAATTGAAAAGCATGATTTGATCCCACAAGTGAATTGAATGGTAAACCGAGATATACGGGCCTTGCTTTTGAATCCAAAACAAACATATCATTATGGTGGGGTTTGATACTGTGCAAGACCGTTTTGGGAGGTCCATGAGTGCTGGTATAGGACCCAAGATCGAAATAATTGGTTACCTTTACGAAACTTCAACAAACAACAACAATTTATGACTCAGAAGGGGCTAGCGCACCGCTACAAGAGTAGCGTAACGGTGCGCTACCCTGACAAGTCAACGGCCCATTATAGTGGGCTAGCGCACCGCTACAGATGTAGCGTAACGGTGCGCTAGCGGGTGCCAGCGACCAGAAACCTGCTGTTGGCTGTTGTACGCGATTGTGACCGTTTGCACCGGTTTTTATCAGTTATAAACGACCCCTAAACTATCCTAGAGCACTAGGACAAGTGTTGAATGGTTGTGGATGGTCCTAGAGTTAGTTGTCAAGTAGTTGTGGTGGATCCAAGTGTTATATAAAGCCACATTGTGCAACCATCAATCTTCACACTTGCATTTGATCATTGGAGCCTCCTGGAGCTAAGGAACTCTCCCTTCTGATCATAATTCGTGCATTAGACTATTGTAAGTCTTCTAGTTCTTATTTGGTTGTGTTTAGCTTAGTTAATTAGCTAAAAGTCAAACCGTCGTAATTACGGTTTGACTTCGAGATTAGTCACTAATGACTCAGTCTTATCTCGAATTAAAAGTAGTTTTAGAATGGTATTTATGTGGGTAATAAAACCCCAAAAGGGTTTCCCCTGATCACCATCCTAAACAGGTCAAATGTCGGGTCAAAGCTTTACTTAAAAAGTCAACATATTGCTTAAATTGGCATTTATGCATAATTAGCTATCTAGAACATTTGTAACCTGTTTGAACATTGTTATAACTTAGAAATAAGTGTAAGAACATGTCCCAACATGTTCAACCCGACTATTTCCTGTTTAAACCCGGTTCGAAACCGAAAGTCACATAGTTTGACTTTTCGGTTGACTTTCAGTTCTGACCCGTTTAGGTATGTTTTAGAAATACCTTAGAGCTCCATTTGGACCAGGTTACATGCAAGTATAACCCTCTGTGATTATACACCTCGGTTCATTAGTTATCCGATTAATAAGCATGATTCCGTTAATTGCTCATATGTTGACCATTATGCCCTTATTACCTTAAATCATGATTTATGAAAATGTAAAAGTGTAGAAACTTTAGTTACTGATATATAAACTTGTATGCAAAGTTTGACATCAGTTTGACTTGTAGATATAGAGTTATGCTCATTGTCGCTAAATTAAAGCTTTATATTAACAAAATGGCGTAATTAGCGTATAGCCTAGTTAAACATACTTTTTGATATCAAATCTTTTACCCACTGATGTTATATATTATTTTGGGATTTTTAAATATTTTTAATTAATTTTAGGCCGAGCATAACTAGTAGTCGTAGGCATAATCCGGTAATTGTCGGTTTTGCCCTTACGGGCCATAAAATGAGTTTTACTTATCTAAACGACTCCAAACCTTTTGCTACTGATCACATATGTTAAATAAATTATTTTAAGCCTTCTGGAAATATAAAAATATCAGATTTAAGTATCGAACCCGGAAATGGCCTCTAATCGCCATAATTAGCGTTTTTAACGCATAGTATGTCTTAAAATCATATTGGACATACCCGGGTTGATACCTACTGATATATGAGGCAAATTATGATATTTTAACAGTAAGCAAAGGTTGATTAACTCAGACTTCGTTTTTGAGCTTTTCGGCTTATGTGAAATTACCAAAATACCCCTACGGGGCATAGTTTGGTTAAAGATGATAAATTTCACATATATGCTTTAGCCTACTGTTATAACTCATCAAATTGAGTATGTTTGCTGTTTACATCAGACCTGTAACTCAGTTAAACATTTAAACTCTTTTACAACCTTTAAAATGACCAAACTACCCCTACGGGGCATAGTTTGTGTTTAAATTCGTTACGGGCATAATGAAAGACATCTTACTGATGTCACAACATATTTGAGGCATAATTAACTTAGGAAACCTGTAGATGGCTCTAATGAATACCCGTTACGCTTGTTACGCGTTCGGTTCGGTTTATGTAACAAGTTTACATAAATTAGCCGAGACGGGTCAAACCTTATTGGTTTTATCTCAAAATCCAGAATGTGTTTAGTTTACCCATAATATACAAGTCTCCAAACTTGTCGGGTCTAAAACACATTCTATTCCGGTCTTCGCTTAATAGTGCGTACGAACCGTATCTTCCTGTAAGACTAACCGGTCTAAGCTTAGGCTTAATTAAAGACCCGTTAGCATTCTAATTAATTATTTACACCATCATTCCAGACTAGAGCTTTCCGGTAAATTGTACCTACGCTTACTTAAGTGACTACGGCTGAGTTATTAGATTCTTGCTACTTAAGACAGGAGCTAGCTCAGGTAAATACTCTTAACCTATTTTCCCAATACGGGCTTGAAATACGGTATAACGATACCGTAAATACTCTTAACTTATTTTCCCTATACGGGCTTGGAATACGGTATAACGATACCGCTTGGTCGGGTATTGAATATTTAATCTTAATGAAGGTTAAATTATTGAGGTAACCCGGTTTAATCTGTATTGTTTGAAATAAAAGCCTTTAGGGGTTAATGACCATGTCCCGGATATCCTTGACATCATTGTGTTATAAAATGGCCACGTCTTATGCACGGGGTGTAGGCGTACACCTGACAGTTGCATAAGGGAAACAGTATCTCACTCTCTTGTGGGCCTATACTTGTGGCGTGTCTGTTAATCTTGACTCGGTTTCTACATCGGGCCCTGAACGTACAACGAACATGTAAATCTGTATACAAGGTTATAACTATAATTGTTCCAAGTATAAAAAGATTAATTTTGCCTCTGTGCATTTTAATCAAAGTGTCAATATATTTTGTGCCATGTGCATCCAAACAAATTTTCAATCATTTTCCAAAATGAGTCGGTTGAGTGTATTTACCAGTGAAAACTGACGTATTTTCCAAAAGGGTTAAGTGACAGGTACTGAACATAATTGGCTGGAAGCTCAGGGCGCTAATAAGGAAATCTTGCAAGTTCTAGGCGTCTAAAGTCTGTTGAACAAATGATATGTTTTAAGATCCGCCTGTGGATCCTTTACTTTCCATTGTAATATTGAATATTACTTTATATACGGAAAAGTAATAATAATTATCCTTTGCTTCCGCTGTGCATTCATATATATTGTGTTGTTTGACTATTACGTTGCCAACCACGTCACGATACTCCCCCACCGGGCCCACCGGTGACACGTGGAAAGTCGGGGTGTGACAGGTTGGTATCAGAGCCAACACTGAGTGAATTAAACACTAGCCTTTTGTGTTTAATCTCAGTTACACAATTGCACATATCTAAACTTCTGAGTCTAGACTTAACATAGGAATAATCTCAATCCTAATCTGGAAATTTCACTTCAAATTTTTATTGGATACGTCGCCAGGCAAAGAAGCTGTAATAAAAATTCTCCACATCTGGAGCCTTGAAAAGCTGAGCTTCGTACCGCGACCAGGATGAGACGTTCAACCCAGGGAGAAAGCATTCAGGAATTGAATGAAGAAGAAACTCCTTTGCTGAAGATCGTTTCCTTATTAGTCCTTATAAGGACATAAATATCATTCAGTCCCTCCGAGGACGACATTATTCTTTTGAAGTCCCATTTAGGGCAACACTACACTTGTTTAAATTTTAAAGGAACGATTAAGTTTAAAAATATCATTCCTATATTATAAGATCTACCATTATAATAAAAGGGCAAAATCTAAAAGGACAAGACCTAGCTTCGGGTCATATTAAGACCGGCCAAGATGGCAAAATCTAAAAGGACAAGACCTAAATTCGGTTCATATCGTGTCGTGTCGGGTCATGTAAAACAAAAAAATATCAAGCTAAAATTTATATAATTATCAAAAACATGTCAAACATTGTTACAAAAATATTTAAAATGTCGCTATACGGGTTTCTATCTTTTGAAATCTATCCAAAACATGTAGAGCTACTTTTCTAAGCAAGTTTTTCTCTATATAACATATACAACTAATTTTCAACACTAAACCCTTAAACAATCATCACCAAACTTCATAAATTTCAACTTTAAAATCAAGCTCTAGTTTTAATTGTTGATTCCTTCTAACTAACCATTTAAACACACTAAACTTTAATTAAAACAACAAAATCAACCAACTAAAGTTTTAAAAAACAACAAAACAACTAAAATTTCAACTTTTTTAACAATTGTATTTCTCCTAAAAATCCAAATAAAACAAGAAAACAAAAAAATAATCGAACCGTACCCGAAAATAGTGATGAGATGTTGTTTTCGTGTGTTTGGTGGCCGAACTTGCAGTGGGTTGAGTTATTATATTTTAGTTCAAATAAGATTATTAGATTGGGTTGGGCTTGAGTTATGATGTGTTTATTGGGTTAAAGATTAAGAGAAAGTTAATTGAGTTAAGTGAAAGTTAATTAGTTAGGTGGAAAGTTAATTAGGTTGTATTTAAAAAAAATCAGTGTTTACGTAAATTTTTTACAAATTCATAAGATTTTTTTTCCTAAGGGGGCGGTTGAAAATTTCCAAGGGTGCGGTCGGGATTTTACCGGGAATTTAGTACTAATTTTTTTTTTCAAGAAGTGCGTCCATCGAGATATTGGTGGGTACGCCCCTGCAAACCCTACGTTAACTTTATTATTGGTAAGATTTACGGAATATGATGATAATACCTGTAAAGAAACCTAACATGTGAGTATGTGACACTCCTCATATGTGTGTTAGAGCACTAGTAATAGCTTATTTTATGGGAGTTAAATATAGAATTTGTGATCAGAAAAGTTTAAGTTTTATATTGTTAAAACCAAATTTGAGTGAGAGATGTTAATAAACCAAAGTTAAATGCATTGGGTGACGTCATGCCTTGTTTTATTTTTTTAAAGTTTGAAGTTCATTTAAATTCATAGAATAATAGAAAAACTGAAGCTCCGGGCTACGACTTAATATTGGGGATGCTGTTCAAGTCGCTAAAGCTCTCGACATCATCGGTTCGGAGGGTCCAACCTTGGGGCTACGGCTTAATATTAGAAAAACTGAAGTATTTTGGCCGACATGCAACGGGGTGAAGGTCCGGCCAGGGCTTTTCCCCAGTGAGATTGGTAGGCCGGAGAGAGGTGTTAAATTGCTAGGAGGGGCAGTTAGCCGTGATGCCGGTTTTATTAGTGGTCTAGTGGCTAAGAGGGCAACGCGTGCTGTTGAGATTATGGGACACCTTCCCTTGTTGCGGGATCCTCAAAGCGAACTCCTCTTGCTTAGATCTTGTATGGGGGTTGCAAAGTTGCTATTTGGTTTGCGAACTTGCCAGCCCCCCTTTGTGGATGATGTTGTTTCATGTTTTGATAAAGGTCTTCGGGAGGCAGTAGAAGACATTGTCGTATGTGGGGGTCCTTTTTTTGGTGAACTACAGTGGCGGATCGCGACCTTGCCAATGCGGCTTGGTGGGTTGGGCCTTCTCTCGGCCCGGGATGTGGCTGCCTATGCCTTTGTGGCTTCCATGTCTCAATCTTGGGAGTTGCAGGACCACATCTTACGTAACAGTGGGGTTGCTAACACTGATCCGGATTATGCCAGCGCCTTGGAACGCTTGCATGAATCTCTTCCTGACTTTGATCTTGGCGGTTTCTCTAACAAGGACACCGCCCCCAAAAAGCCACAGAAAACTTTGGCGAATGCCCTTTGTTGTCGAATCACACAAAGTTTGGGAGAAGATTTCCATTTGTCCCCCCGCCAGAAAGCCGTCATTGAATGCCTACAGAGGCCTCACGCTCAGGATTTCTTAACTGTTATTCCTATTGAAGGTTTGGGTCAACGTATGTCAGCGGTGGAGTACCGGTCAATCCTTAAGTACCGTTTGATGATCCCCATGTTCCCGAATGATGAAACATGCCCAGTCTGCCGTAAAGCATGCCTGGATAAATACGGGGAGCATGCGTTACACTGTAGAGAGTTGCCGGGGTTTAAGTATCGCCATGACTTTGTTCGAGACACGTTAATGGATATTCTCAGACGAGCAGGGATCTCGGCAAAGAAAGAGGCACCGGTTAATTTTCTTACAGACCCGTCGGAGGGGAGATCCACCCTACGCCCGGCTGACGTGCTAGTTTTTGGTTGGGAGGGCAGGAAACATGCTTGTGTTGATCTCACAGGTGTATCCCCCCTAGCCGGGTTCCGAGAAAACGGGTTTGTGGCGGGGCAAGCGGTACTGAAAGCAGAGTCAAAGAAGGTGGAAAAGCACGCGAAAGCTTGTGAGGATAATCAGCATGCCTTTGTCCCCCTGGCGTTTGACACGTTCGGCTCCTTGGCGCCAGAGGCAGTTCGGTTCTTGTCTAGAGTCCAGCGTGTGGTCCACAACAACTTTTCGACCCCTCAGGGGCGAGGCTTTGTTTTTAGTAGATTAGCTTTTTCTATTCAAAAAGGGATGGCGGCGCAGTTTGTTGCTCGTCTACCTGCTATCCTTATGTAATTTGCCCTGATGATTGGAATGAAAACAAAAATCAATAATAAGAGTATTATGTCAAAATCAATGAAACAAATTATTAAATTGATAATTGACCTAAAATACTGTTGACTACGATATTTAATCCCAAAAAAGTTGAAGACATAATTAATAGGCCGGTTGCAGAAAAATTAAAAAAAAAAAGAGTTGAGAATTTATACTGGTGACAAAATGATCCATTTGGTGGGTTTCTGTTGTCGTGTTTTACTTGAGTGGTGTTGCTTGGTCTTCTATATAATGGACTTATTTAATGTATCAGTTTTCTTTTATGTGGCTGGTTGTTAGTAATTTTAATCTTTGTGGTTTGGGTTATTTTGCCAGTTTAGTTCAAAGGTTTGGAACGTTGCCATTTTAGTCCAAATAGTTTCAAACGTTGCCATTTTAATCCACTGGGTTAACTTCATTCATTTTTTCTGTTAACGAGAAGGGCAATTCGTTCATTTTATATGTAATTATGTTAACTAGAATGACAATTCGGCTATATAAAATGACCGAATCGCTCTTCTCATTAACAGAAAAAATGGATGAAGTTAACATAGCGGACTAGAACGACAACATTTGAAACTATTTGGACTAAAATAGGAACGTTTCAAACCTTTGAACTAAATTGACAAAATGACCAAACCACAATGACTAAAATTGCATTTAACTCGATATCGTAAACAAATAACTTAATAATATACACCGTATTATACAATACAATTTTATAATATCATACAAATGAGACGGATTAAATAACATCACACTATGTAACTGATGAATGTTATGTCTAATTGGCTGAGTAGGGATGAAGAGAAAGATCCACGAACCTTTAAACATAAAGCGACAATAGAATTTGAACATTACCTACAAAAATTCGAAGATATACATAATGGTGAATCTCACTATACACTTTCGAGGAACATACCTGGGTCCTTCAACTACTAATTATAATTTATATTTTGTAACAATCTAATTTATGTCATTATGCCTTATAAGTTAAATAATGTTTGAGTATTATGTAATGTTAGGGCCGTTAAAAAAAATTATGTAAAATTTCAAAATTTTAAAGTTCCCTCAAATTAATAGTATTTGAATTATTTGGCTATATTGTTTTCTTTTTTAATTACGTAATATTTAAACACAATCTAGAAATTCAATATCTACAAGGCATATGGAGGGTAATAGTGCTTTTCATCAATTGGCTGACATAGACGGTTGAGGGAATAGTGCCAGACATCTGTCTGAATAATATAAAATTGAAACACAAATAGTTTATTAAATAAAATAAATAACGTGATTATAAAAAATAAACGTAAAAGGTGATTATAATGTGAAAATGTAAGAATGTTCGTAAAGAATAATAGATTGTGATGCTATTTAAAAAACGAGTATGACTCATATCAAATCTCCCTTATATGAAAAATACACTGGGGGTGGAATTTAGGGTTGCAAACGAACCAAACGTTCTGCGTACAACTCGTGAACTGTTTGGCGGAAAGTTCGTTCGTGTTCGTTCATTTATTAGACAAACGAACACGAACAAGAAATTTCCTTCATTTAGTTAAATGATAAACATGAACATGGGATGCGTTCGTGAACGTTCGGTAACGTGTTCGTTTATGTTCATCTGTGTTCGATAGTTCATTACTGTTTTTAGTTTCTATGTTCTATTTAAATACTTAACAAATAAAATAATTAATAAGTGTCAGTGTATTATATATTATATTCATATGAACACTTGTTTGTGTTCGTTAGTTTTCATTTGTGTTCATGAACGTTAGTTCGTGTTCAACAACGTTCATTTTCGTTCACTGCCACAAACGAACACGAACATTAGAGATGGGCATAATCGGGTATTCTTAAAACCCGGAACCGGTTCCAACCCGGAACCGGGTATGGATACAAGTGAGTGGAACCGGGTTCTCTGTGGAACCGGTTCCGGGTACAACCCGGGTACACGTCAATATATTTAGAACCGGCGTAACCGGTTTCGGGTACAATGGAACCGGGTACGGGTCCTGTTTGGAACCGGATACGGGTATTGTTTGAAACCGGTTTTTTTGAGTTTTTCAATACAATTTTTCATGCAAACTGACATTTTATTGAAAAACAAACCGATATCACATGCGGGCCGACAATTCTATGATACTCTGATTCTCATTGGGCCGAATATATTGATCAAATAATGGGTCGAATATTATCTTGAACTTATCAAGTCACATGCAAAGTCTTGAATGAACCAGACACCTTTTTAATTGTTCAACACAATTTGATTGGGCCTTCAAATCCACTAAACCGACAACACTATGACAGTATGACATATGTATATGTTTATTTGATCTAAAATGAAACTTCACATGCAACACATTAAATGTATCAAATGACTGACCAAAATGATAAGATCCGTATAGTGGGCTGACATCTCAATTTCCAACAAAAATCTCATTGGGCCGCCAATTACACAACTCACAACTCAATGCACTTTCAGGGTAGAGATGGGCATATCGGGTTTTTTTTAATACCCGGAACCGGTTCCGGGTAGGAACCGGGTTCCGGGTACGCACCGGGTCCGGGTAGGAACCGGGTACGAACCGATTTTATTTATAAAATGTGGAACCAGGTCGGAACCTACGGGTTTTTTAAACCCGGAACCGGTTCTACTATTAGCCGGGTAGGAACCGGAACCGGGTCCAGGTCGGTTCCACCGGGTCGGGTTTGGAACCGGTTATTATGCCCATCTCTAACGAACATATTCATTTCCTTAACAAACGAACACAAACATAAAATCTCGTTCGGTAAGTGTTCATGAACAGTTCGTGAACAAATATATTCCTTAACAAACGAACACTAACAAGATCTTGTTCGTGTTCGTTCAGTTCGTTTGCAGCCCTAGGAATGATAGCTTTTTAACCAGAGTTACAATAGAACTTTTTCGAAATTCGTATAACACTCTATCGCTGATAATTATAATCTATTAAGACTGGCTTATAATCTTGGTCTTGAAACACACCTTATTAATTTAATAATTTCTCAGAGCACACGGGCACGCTCGCGCACACTTTAAAATTTTCAGAATTCATTCTCGATATACACGAGGATGGGTCAATAGTGTATATTCGTGCTAACCCACCATCGAAAATGGTAATCATCTTCCGGGTGTCCGGTTTTTGACAAATTACCTTTTTAACCCTTGATCACTCTATAACATCATCCTAATCATTCTAAAGCTCATCTTTAGTTACATGTTGCTCATCATGTGCCTGTTCTTTTAAATATTTGTTGATTAGTACTGCCAAATCTTTTGAGCTAGACTTTGTAGGCAGCTTAATCTGCAAAAAATAGCAACACAACACAAGATTAGCCCATAAAACAAACGTTGACCAGAAATAACGCCATGAAATAAATGACTCACCGGGTTTGACTTGTTGCTGGCTGGGTAGAACAAAAGTGTCGGATAGTCTTCCACCTGTAATACATGCCGATTCACAAACATATTTAGTGCT
The DNA here is from genome assembly GCA_030545235.1 of Helianthus tuberosus. Taxonomy (NCBI): domain Eukaryota; kingdom Viridiplantae; phylum Streptophyta; class Magnoliopsida; order Asterales; family Asteraceae; genus Helianthus; species Helianthus tuberosus. The sequence continues at coordinate 13,792,657 of CM060442.1, forward strand.
CATTTGATGTGGGTCGGGCCAGTCGGGTAAGACATGAAAACGGGTCGGGTTGACCCAAAAAAAAACATCTTTTTTTTCAATAACTTCTTGACCTTCTTGGCCCTTAAATCTACTACTTTTTTCTTATTTGACCCGTTAAAGATAAAAGCACAGCCCAGTTTGACACGTTCATATGTAAATGGGTCAAAACTGCCACCTCAAATTTTCAAGTGTTATAGAATACTGACCTCCAATTTTGGGTGCTCGTTTACAGAAGCATCTATTTTTGCAAAAACGAGATTTTCCAACCCTTTAAAGTGTTTTGCCAACTTCTCCACTTGTTTCGTCGTGGTTTCACAGTTCAAACACCATGGTGTGTGTATCTATATGATCAGCGTCAAAAAATATAAATCAAGATTATTTTAATTGGAAAATGCAGAAAAAGAAGCGCATTTTATCTTGATGATTTGTATGAATGAAGAATGATGGATTTAAACTGTATTAAGATAGCATACAAACCTCTAGAAGTATGTTCTTGGAGTTGCTTAGGACCAAGTCATCGAACGTCTTTCCAACAACGGTTATAATGTCTGCGCCTTTCTGTGATTTTACAATCAAGATATTGATGTTAATAACATAAAAAAAGTTAATATGACTGTAAAAACGATTTCACCCCGTCTTCAAAAAATAAATCAACTTTAACGGGTCAAATAGATTTTTTTTCCGTATTGATCAACTCTAAAAGTGCAACGTTTTGTTTGTAATCCGTGTTAACCTAATTAACAACAAAATATAAGAATCTCACGTTATCCGGTATCGCTTGGGACTTGTAAAACGGAGGTAAAATACCCTTTAGGAGCCCCAAACCGAACTCCTACAGAAAAAATTTATAATAAAAAACAGTCAGATTCATATGCATAAAAGTAACATTAAAAGATCAAAGTGATTGAATCAATACTTCTATATTCGCAAGCGTTGGATCCGACTCTAACAAATACTTCGCACCAGTTTTGTAATCAAAAGCAGTTACCTATCAAACAAATTAAAAATCATAAACATCATTAGTATATCTTTAATCTTGAACTGAACCAAAAAACAAAATGTTCAACTGGTTTTGGATAACTAACAAGGGTGTCTTCTGAATCTTCAAGCCCAAATAAAGTTAGGAAAGGCTTTGCAAGATTGTCGTCTTTGATGTCAACAAATACGAACATTATCTGCATTGACAAAACGCGATTTGAGAAATTTGATGATAATGTGAGATTTAAGATTGATCTAGATTAATAATATTATAAGTTAACCACCTTTGATTTGAACTTTCTGGCAGCATTTTGAAATGGCTCTAGTAATTTTTGGAACTCATCGGCTTCTGCAAAAACGTAAACCTAGAACACGTACACAAATTATCATGTACGGAAATGTTAATATAACGAACACACGCATAGAAAAGTGTTTGATCAAGCACTGAATCAATAAACAGTTTCTAGTGTTTGGATAAGTAGATAACTGGGGCCGCAAATGAACTGAACGTTCAGCGAACAGTTCGTGAACTGTTCGACGGGAAATTCGTTTGTGTTCATTCGTTTAATAAATGAACGAACACAAACAAGAAATTTCGTTCGTTTAGTTAATGAACAAACATGAACAGAGACCGTGTTCCTTCATGTATGTTCGTGAACGTTCGGTAACACGTTCGTTTATGTTCGTTCTAATATGTTAATTTGTATTTGATAGTTCATTAGGGTTTTTAAGTTTTATTTATATACTTCAAAATTCCCACTAATACACTATTTAACAAATATTAGTGTATCGTATAGAACATATCTTTTAATATATATTCGTTTGTGTTTGTTTCTGTTCATGAACACCTTTTGTTTTTGCATATTGCTTATGTTCATTTGTGTTCATGAACGTCACACAAACGAACACGAACAAGTTCATTTCCTTAATGAACGAACACGAACATAGAATCTCGCTTGGTAAGTGTTCATGAACAGTTCGTGAACACATTATTTCCTTAATGAATGAACATGACCAATACCTTGTTCGTGTTCGTTCGGTTCGTTTGCAGCCCTATAGATAACCTATTTTTGCTTATGATTCTTTAAGGTCAAATATTTGGTTTGATACCATTAACTGCTAATTCAAACGTTAAGCAGAAAAAGCACACATCCAAACACTATCTCTTGCATTTCATTTTATTACATTTGAATATCTGATCTTTTAAAATTCCACAATGCAAATAAGAGAGCAAAAAAATCTATAATTGCTACTTATAGCAAGGGGATGAAAACCTGAAGTTTATCACTAGCGTAAACTTTAACGGAATTCACTTCGGTTAGAAACGTGACCAATGGAAACTTGTTATCGTTCAAAAACTGCAAAATCTTATCCTTCTCAAAAGCATCTTCTGCAAAAGCCGAAGAGAATAGCATTCTTAAACAGATAAGAGAGCTAAAAGTTTGTAGAAATTGTCATTTATTATATATATAAATATATAATATAGAAAATGGAAATAGTGTTAGTGGCTCAACCCAATCCGCACGGTCCTTTTCAACCCATACTAGAAAATGACACGTTTCAACCTGAACCCATTTTGGCAATTCACATATAAAATGAATGGATTTTACACTACCAAATCTTCAGCTTACCATACAAAGTGTATCTTTCGGGCTCACTTTTCACAAGACCAAGAGCCGGACTAACAGACTTAAAATCTGGAAACAAAATATCGGCAATCTGCGAAGTGCACGTCTCAACAAACTGAACCTCATTGTCAGTAGTTGCCGCCTTTACAAATTCGCCATAATCAGGTCCCTAACAAATTTTATGCATGTACAAGAGTTTAACAGTTAAACATGAGTGATTTGATTACTTGTATGCTATGTAGTTAATATCGCCAATATATCAGGTGATATGTCGGTTATCGGTCCTTTGGTGAGATATCGGTGCAAAATATCGGTACCGATATTATCGGCGATATTGACCGATATATTACCTATTTTCCCGATATGAGTACCTTTCTTCTTAGTTCTACCATTCGTCTTTCTTCTTATTGCTGCTATTAGTGTTTTAAGTCTTAATTGTTAATTGATAGTATTAAATGTTAGTGTTTTAAGTCTTAATCAGTTCCTACTTATACTTAACAAAAAGGAACAGAAAAAGCACATACCTCAAACTAATCGAATAAGCCAACTGCAAACATGGAGTGCTTCTTAAGGAAATCGTTTGCTTCATCGATAGAGTTGATTCTGATAACGGGTGTACCCGTCTTCTTTCTCACCCAAGTCACAATTTCTTCCCTAATTCACACCAACAAAATTAACAAAAATTTTACGCAAAATATGTTTTCTTGGATGCTTGACATAATGTATTTCCCTGGACTAAGGGAGCGTTTGGATGTGTATTCTGAAAATAACTATTGTTATTTGACGAAGGAGAATTAGATAACCGGTTGATTAAAGCTACCGATAGGCATGTAACTTACTTTTGTAACTATAACTAGTTTCTTATAGCAATTATCCACTTCTCCAAATTTGATTATACTGAACCTAACTGATGAGAAATGAATAATCAGAATCATTTTTACCCAAATACTAAAAGCTACTTATTCCTACACCCAAACACCCCCTAGATCAGTATCTATTATTCTATTAAAAATGCTATAAGTGGCCGCTATAGATACACCAAAGATGCTACACATACAGTGGGTGATGTCACCATACAGGCCGTATGACATGGCGAAAATGGACATACAAGCCATATGTCTTGATCAGTGGTCACATCAGTTATATGAACAGTTTTGTCCTTTCTCATCATACGACCCATATGACATCATACATAATATGAGCATACAGGCCATATGACATGGCGAAAATGGACATACACAACCGGACGTTCATGAACTGTTCGTGAACTTTTTCAGCGGGAAGTTCGTTTATTTAATAAACGAACGAACACGAACAAAAACTTTTGTTCGTTCAATTAAATGAACGAACATGAACACACCTTGTGTTCTTTCATTTATGTTCGTTCATTTATGTTCATGAACGTTCGTTTATTTACGTTCGTTTAAATTTTAGTAAATACATAAATAGTTATATTTATATAAATATTAGGTTTTCTAACTACTTATATAAATATAACTAATTAGTAATTGAGTTTTTTAGTTATAAAAATGAAATTTTAAAATGTAACTGATCGTTTACTTAATATTTATATATAAAAAAGCTACTTAATTTAGTGTCTATGAACCCTAATTTAGATGTGTTTTCGCATGCATAGTAATATATTAAACTTGTTTGTTTGTGTTCACTAATGTTAAATTGTGTTTGTTTATATTTGTTCAATTACGTTCATTTGTGCTCGTTTATGTTTGTTCAATCATGTTAATTTATGTTTATTCAAATATGTTCAGGTAACTTTTTTTTGTTTGTGTTCGTTTAGGCTTTAAATGAACGAACATAAACGAACACGAACATGCCTGATTTCTTAATGAACGAACACGAACAAAAAATTGTGTTCGATTATATGTTCGTGTTCGTGTTCGGCTAAAGTTAAACGAACGATTCGTTCGGTTCATTTACAACAACATACTACCCATATGACATCATAGAGCATCACTTTCAAAACAACATCCAAACACCCCCTAAAACCCTAACAAAAACATAACCAAAAGCAAATCTTACGATGAAAATCCACCAGTATACGGTAGAGAACTCCCATTAACAAACAGAAGCAAAGTAGGATAGCCTTTAACCCCAAGACTAGAAGCCACTTTAGGGTACCTCTCAGCATCAACTTTCCCCATCAAAACATGACTCTTCAACTCTTTCAACACACTAGCAGCCTCTGCAAACCTAGGCATCAATTCAGCACTTCTAACATCCCAAGGTGCATAACCAAGAACAAAAACATACTCATTTCCATCAATTGCTTTCTGGGTATTATCATTATTCAGTTCAACAACAATTCTTTGAGCTTTGGTTAACACTTCTGCTTCAGAAGATGGTTTTGGTGATGATGATTCTTGTTCTTCTTCGTCTAGTGCTAAAAGATCGTCAATTTCTTCAGAATCTTGTTCAGTGGCTGTTGAATTGATCAAGAAAGGTAGTGAAATGATGAGGATTATGGTCAAGTAGACGACTTTTGAGGTGGGTTTTGGATTAAACATTGTAACGTTTGTGGGTTTGTTGGGAATGTGAATTGTGAGCGAGATCTGGATGGATCAAGAAAATCAAGATTTTTGGGGTTTTTTTTAAAGGTTTAGAAAGGGTTTTATAGTGTTTTTGTCTTCCGTGTGATGTGGAGTGATTAATGGGATCCATGTGTGTGTGTTTATGGAAAGTGTTTTGGAAGTTGACTAGTGGTTTGGGTTGGGCTGGGCTGGGCTGGGCCTCACTATGGGTTCAAGAACATAATTTGCATGTTCGGGTTGGGCCTCGGACCGGAACTAGTCTTTGTTGAGCTTTTGATGGATCTATAACAGAGAGAAACTTGTTAGAATGGGTTTGAGTCTGAGGCTGTGGTATCGGGACCACCCTTCGACGCTATGTTATTTTACCGAATAGATACAACATGTGTATATGTATAGGAAGAGGCGTTGCCAGACCTAGAACAAAATCCACGGGGTTGGAATTTTCTATGGGTCAGGTCCGGTCATGTTAAAAAAAGATAAAAATCAAATCAAATTTCAAATATATAACAAAAGTACAATATTTTCTATTAGGGATGTGTAATGCAAATAGAATATCCCTGTGGCTGATTTCTACGACTTTTATATTTTTAAACCTAGCCATTACATCATCTACAAAAACATTACCAAGCAACATATTTTAACATAAGATAACAAACACAATTGTCGCCCATACAAAAGCCATCTTTATTAGATACCCTGGTTAACCAAAAATTTGTTGGGTTGGTGTCGAAATTTCATGATGGTCGGTTTCAAAATTTCATAGGAGTCAGTGTTAAAATTTATTGGTGGTCAATCGGGATAAATCACATAAATATCAAAAGAAAACAAAAATCCATGAGAGAGAGGATATGACTATGTACTATGTAGTGTAGAGAAATAATCTTGAGATAGATGTTGCTCAAGAGAGATGGAAGAGTGAGGACTGAGGAATGAACCCTCCATTTTAATGTGGAATCTTGTTTACATAGGGAGTGGGGTGTGGGTTGAATTGGTCCCTATGGTCCGGACCTCATTAAGGCCCGAGCTCAAGTACGGAGCCTTACTCAGATATCCATCATCGGGACATAACTATATCGACATGTGAAGTTAAAACTCGAAAAAAGATTGATGAACTAGATAGCAAAGAGTCAAAGTAACTATCCTATAAAATATAAGTACAATATAAATTATAATCTACATATTGATGTAAAGTGCACTTATTACTAATAAATTTGACATTACTCAAAAAAAAAAAAATCTACATATTGTTCACATAACACATATATCTTTAAGCTAGTTGGTGCACTATACATCAAATAACTAGCCCTCTGGTATTTGTAGTACTTAATCTATACATTATAATAAAACAAAACAAACTGAAGCCACATGGCATGATCTTAAACATGTTATTGCCACGTGTGATTCTTAGACTCCATATTTTTTTTCATTTGAGCGGCAAAATAAGAGAACGCTCTCTCTCCTTTCAACTGTGTTTTATCGTTTCTTTTGTTTCCATAATTACTTCCCTTCTAAATCCTATTTCAAATAAAAACCCTAGATCTAATTCTGTATTTCACCTTGCCGATTCATCTCTCAATCAATCCTCTGGGTCGTTTGTTTCATCTATTGCTTCTTTATCTCTGTAATTTTCCATCATGTATCTGTAGTATTTCTTGAATCGGACTCTCTTCCACGGAGTGATCGCATTCAGTTTCACCGGCTCAATATCAAGAACGATTCTCACCTCGAGGGACTTATTTAGTGCTCCGATCTGGTAATTCATCGATCTCTGATTCATTATTTTGTTTTTCTTGAATTTTTAGGTTCATATGCCTCTAATTTAACTGTATGTTTATGTGTTAAGAATAGTGTTAAGATAGTCGATGATTCATTGATGCTGTTATTAGGGCTTCTCGGTAGGGATTTTTTAAGAGTCGGATTGAAGCTTCTGTGAAAGAAGAGGATTCTAAATATTTTGAAAGTGGTTCTAAAAAGGTTGTTTTTCGGGGTGTTGTTTTGTTTCCTGCAAGGTGTTTGATGATTTGCCGCAATGATGCAGTCTGATCAGAGAAGAAAGCAAAGAAGAAAGGTAAATTTATCATTTTATTGTTTGATGGTAAGGATTTCATCTAATGTTGTAAAGATCCATGGAGGTTGATTTTGTTTTAGTATCATTTGCATTATATGCGACAAAAAAATGAATTAACTTATACTGAAAACTGTTTACATTGTCACACAGAATGCTAAGTCGAGTTGAACCATCACAAGAGCTTACTAGGTATGTAATGATACTTGGGTTTTTTTTATTATCGATACTTGGGTTTTATATTCTTTCAATTTGATTATTAAAATAAATGTGTTTTAGGGCAAAAAAAATAGTTTATTCCTCAGTCGTTGCTAACTTTCTAACTGATATATGTGGTTGAATTTGTTATATTCTATGGATTTTTGGGATGCTGGTACATTTTTGGGATGCTGGTACATTTACATGTGTAAATTTCAGGCCATCAACCAATAGGATATTGATATTTTTAAGCGGAGAAAACTTCTTCTCTTAAGTGATAATTCTTTCTAAAAGCAACATTTGAACACATCTTACTTTATGTTGTGCCAACTAGATTTGTACATTCCTAAAAGGTGTTATTATGTCTTCTGTCTAAAAGCAATAAAATCTTATTTAAGATTCAACTGCTCATGCTAATGAAGTAAAGACTAACTTAGTTTTTACAATTTACAGGTAAGAGATTCTTATTTTACATGGTGGAGAGAGCACTTGAAAACAGATTTGTAAGGATACCAGACTCATATCTTACATGCATTAATTTGTACCTCATATACGTTATTATTTAAAAATAAATAAATTCTTTTTTTCTCATCTATTATTCTTCGCCATATTAAGCATACTAATTATATTGAGTTGACTGAATATTCACGAGTCAATTGATACTGATGTCAACATATCTATTTGCAGAACATGCTTTTTTGTTGTTATCTTCGGATTTGTATCTGAACATTTTTGGTTCTTTTTAAAATAAACCGACCACTATTTGCTTATTCATAGAGAAGCCCCTGCTTTCGTTGAGCAAGAAACAAAACAACAGATTATTGTCACAAGTATCAAGGAAACGTGTTGCTTAATTTGTTGTATTGATCATATACTATAAACGTTCACCATCATTTTTTACTTCATCACTGTAGGTCAAAACATAGGAAGTTGGTCAAGGATGGTTTTATCATTTGAAAGCCAACCAATATTCACTCCAAGTCTCGGGCACGACACATGACAGAAGCCAAGAGAAAAGGCCAACATTCTCTATATGGTAAGTTTTATTTATGAATTATCACCTAGCACTTCTATGCCTTTTAGGTACAAACTTATAGCACAAGATGCTTTTGTATTTTCTTTGCAAAGTAGCGTGTACTTGGATGGTAGTTGATCTTTAACCCACTTTGGATAATGAACAGAAATGACTAGGTATGTTAATCTATAGAGTTCTGATGCATTTTTACAATATAGCTTAAGTAAGAATCATCATGATATGTCCCGTCGATGCCCTTTGAGCATCTAGACTGGCTCTACCATATGTGATACAAGCAACAAATGGTTTAAATTTGTTGACCTTTTTTTATGTTGAATAATAGGGGGATGCTGCTTGGCGTGTCTAATACCGCGAGAGTCCTCGCTGGTGTCTTTGGCAATGCAACCACTGGTAACATCTTGCAACATGGTAAACTTTTATCCCCCACTACAATGAAAGTATAGTTATTAGGTGGCGATCTCGGCTCATTTTCTCTTGAACGAGTCTCTTTGTATTATGTATTATCTAATAGGTCAAATAAGTAAATTAAAAATAAGCTTTGGAGAGAATAAGATTAAATGGGTTGAAAGTCGTCCCAAGCCTCATAAATCGTTTTACTAAAAAACTAGACTATTATATTAATAAATAGAAAAGGCAGTCAACACAACTTGATGTGCTCATATAATGATTAAGATGCCTGTTTAATTTCAAAAGGAGATTCATGTTTAATTAGTTAAAAGTAAAATGGGTCAGAATGACACACTAATTATATTAGATCCCCGTTTAACTTTTTCTAAAAGATGTAAGTTACATATCTTAGTTTTAAGTTTTTCGTTGAGTAGGGATGATGATCGCGTAGTTGGAAAAAGGAAGAACCTTTAGTTATATAGGGTTGTGTTTTTATTTACATCCGAAAATCACTTTTTAGTACCAGCTTTATCATAAAAGTACAACATATTCAACTTATTTATCTATTCCTCAGTTGTTTGTTCCACTTTTAGTTTAAAAGGTTAACTTTCTGTAACTTAGCAGTTAGTCATTAAGTTGTTTTCAATACAATGACTTAATTTTTGACCCGTTTATGATAGATTGATAGGTTTTCTATTTTATTTGTTTAATTCGTTAGAGATACACTACATGGACTCATTCATGGTGGTTGAAATGGCCACTCATTTACCTGAATTATGTTAGTTTGCACGTAATTGTTTCCTCATCAGTTAAAACACACTGCCAACATTTATAAAAAAATTATAGCAATTTAATTTAGGAAAAGACCAAATATAAAGGTTGGTCTTAATCTAGCCAGTCGATTTCTTATTCTGTATGCAAGGTTTTTTCAGATATCTAACCACCAAACAATGATCTTAAATTATTTAAGAAATCAAACATCACAATTCTAATGGTAAGGGTTATTTGGTAGAATCTAAAAGCTAGGTAACTTTATTGTCCATTGGCACAAATTGAAGTCAAAACATTCTTTGTAAACTACATATAGATTTTATGTTGTGTTTTGGCTAAACCGGTTTCTAATTAATTCTTATGTTGATTATTTGTCTTTTAAACAACATTGTAGGAGGATTCATGATCATCTCGGGACTTTATCTGGTCACACGGGCAACCCATAATGAAAAACAACAAGCGGTTTTGGGCGGTCAACATGTTCGGGCATCTGAGTCACCAGTGATAGGTCACATTACCAAGTAAGTGATCATATTGTTTCTGGCTTATATTGTTTCATCATTTTTTGGCATTACACTTGCTTTAATATATTTTTATCTACAAAATTAATATTAATTAGTAATATCTATTAATAGATCAACTAAATGAACAGTTGAATTGAGTGTGGGCTGTTGCTATTCGCTGCTATTTGGTATTTGGGCGGTGAAGCCATTCACAATTACCACGCGTCCTCCACATATGGCCGCACCGCCATACCTTTTTAGGCTACAATCCGGCCGCCTCATACTTCAAAGTGACGTTAGAGAGAGAAAGAGAAGGCGATGCAAGACAAAGAGAGAAGCAAGCATCGGGGTTTATGGTTTAGATGCGTCAAACAGGATGGACATCTTTCAAAGGTTAATTTCCATGTTCACGTCCTTCTAATCATTTTCGATCAGGTATCCTTAATCTTCCAAATTCATGAACACGGTATGGCATCTAAGGTTTTCATTTTGGGGTTTATTAATTACGATGGGATTTTATAAGATATTAAATCAAAGTGAGCAGGGGAAACTGTTATGGTTATCCACAACTATGGTTATCCACAACTGTTAAATCATCTGATATGAATTCTTCCTCCCTTAACAGTGCACAAATATGCATAATATTATGGCTTTTTGTATACACATATTTTTACGACTTCTTTCTTATTGTAATTGATGATGTTTTCTTGGGTTTTCTTCCAATATTATTGATAATGGCTACGGTAATTGCAATTTTGCACGAACTCTATTATCTTCTTTCTTTCAGTGGTTAATCTTTTTGCTTCATATGTGTTTTGGTAATGAAGTCTGGCTTAATGCACCATAAGATTATACTTCTACTCTGCTTTAGGTTTGAGTTTTGAGTGGACTGTTGCTTACTGATGCACCTCTTTTTCAAAGGTCCTACAAGTGTATGCTAAGGGCCTTGCAACTGTACAACTAGGTGCAGGTGTATGTTTCTACAATTTTTTATAATAAGAAAATAATAGCCTGGAAAAAATATAAATTATTGTGGTTTACCTGTTTCGTTAAAGAAAGGGCTTAATCAATCTCATCTGGATAGAGTTAAGCAAAGAAGAAAGGTAAATTTATCAGTTTATTGTTTGATGGTAAGGATTTCATCTAATGCGGTAAAGATCCATGGAGGTTGATTTTGTTTTAGTATCATTTGCAACAAACATCATTGCAAGCAGAAGAAGCTTCATCACAAGGAATGGATTCATTGCAGCAATGAATTCGTTAGGTGATGATTGTTTTTTCAATTGGTCTACTAGGAATGCAAAGTTATCGGTTACGAAGCTCCAAAAAACACAAGTATTAGATTAATAGGTTCTCCATTTTTATTTCAAACAAGAGAAACTTCATTTCATTTTATGTTTTCGTTCTAATTATATCCATATAGGACGTGATTTTTTTTTACTTTATGAACCTTTTGTATTGGATAAGAATTTCGTATAAACATTTTGATATGTTCATTATAAATGTATAATGTTTTTTTTTGTCAATACTTGAAAACATATCATTTTTAAACACCGCGAAAACATATCAATAATTTTGCCAAGTGGCTTTTGGATTTGGGTGAGGGAAATGTTGGTTGTCCTAATGACGGGGAAGCATCAATTGAAATACCACCGGATCTTCTAATTAAGGACACCTCTGATCCCATTTCATCTTTAATTGATTTCGTTTATCCTTCAATTTTAGATAACTACAACAACCATAACTACTTTAGCGAGAGGGCTATACTTGCGCCTAAGAACGAGGTTGTGCATGAGATAAATGACAGGTTGTTAGCGTTATTCCCAGGCGAAGAAAGAGAGTATCTAAGCTCCGATAGTCTGTCAGACTGAGAAACTTAATTCAACACAGCTAAAACTATACTCACCAGATGTGTTGAATGGTCTTAAAGTATCAGGTTTGCCTAATCACAGGTTAGTACTCAAAGTTGGTGTGCCAGTAATGCTATTATGTAACATTGACCAACAAAATGGTTTATGCAACGGTACGAGGTTACAGATAAAAAGATTATACAACCGTGTCATAGAAGCAGAAATCATATCTGGAGGAAATATCGGCACTCGCACCTACATACCGAGACTTAATTTGATACCTTCAGACAAAAAGATTCCTTTTGCGTTTCAAAGGAGGCAATTTCCAATAGCTGTGTGTTTTGCGATGACTATCAACAAAAGTCAAGGGCAGTCGCTATCAAGGGTTGGTCTGTACTTGAGACAACCTGTTTTTACGCATGGTCAGTTGTATGTGGCTTTATCAAGGGTAAAATCCAGAGACGGAGTCAAATTGCTTATATTAGACAAGGACGGCAAACCTACCGATAAAACATCAAATGTCGTTTATAAGGAAGTGTTTAACAAATTGTGAACTTTGTCTTCTTTGTTTGTTTTCAATTACGTGTAATGTTGATAAAGATGTTTGTAGTTGAACGTTTATTTAATTAAGATGTTTACTTAGATGGTGTTGAATAATATTAATTATTGTTGGTCCACCCGTGTAACACACGGGTACTTAGACTAGTAGAGATTATAAAAGATATTGTTGCTCATTTATTGCACTCGTTTAAATCCTGTTATATTTTACAACTTTGGGTTAGAATCTAGTCAACCAAAAAGCAATTGAATATTTGAAGAATGCATGATCTTAATTCACATGACATTTTATTACCACACCAACCAACATTTACACATTTTTAAAACATACCAAATAATGGAATGTCTTGCTTATAGGAATACAACCTCAAAAAAATAATAAATAAAATCAAAATTCACTCCATTTTTACAAATAACACTTTAAAATCATCTTTTATTTATATGTGCAAGAACTCTTTCTGAATCTGATTGGTTTGTTTATATTCGACGACAATGTGATATTGCAAGAAATTTGCCTCCGGTGCTTTGTGGTTACTAGTTTACCGACGACTTCCCCTTTTGATCGAATCTCAAACTCTAACTTCAATGGGATTTCAAATGCTCCGGCATCAGAAATCACTAGGGTTGAACCCGCACCATACAAGGGTACTTTTGTTGCTTCCAAGTTCACAATGGCGGTCCTTTGACTTTTTCTTGGTTGAAAATACTTCTTTAACTGAGATGACATAACCAAATTAGTATACGTGACGGTTTCAAGTTTCAACTCGAATGTGTTAATTCAAATTATAGATAAAACGGGTCAAATAAAAAAAGCTAGAAAGAAAATGTGTCAAATCGGCAGAATCAAACAAAAGTCATACAAAGTGCGTTTAGCCCGTTTAGGGCATGCATCCTCCTTATTAGTGAAATAGTAGTGTTCTTGTAATCATAACTAATCAACTAAGGGTATGAGGAGTGGTTAGACACTTGAGAGTGGCAAACTAAAAAATCAACCAATCAGAGTGCGTCACGTCAATCAGTGAAAATTGTTTAAACTATGCTGAAAAGTGTTGGCAATGATTAGACACTTGGTGAAGTGGTAAACTTTAAAAAAAAGGAAAAAAGTGTGATTGGTTGATAGATGGCATGGACCCCACCACACACACCCCCTCTCTCCTTCCTCCCTTCACCGCAGCGGCATTTGGTCACCGATCAAGATTGAAACCGAGCGGCAAAGGGGGGTTGGCGGCGGTATTCCCGCGCGGCAAACCCCCTTGCCGCTCACCCTTACTACACCATTCCGTATCCCCTAAAGAAAAATTTATCCAACCCATGTCAGGCATTTTAAAAAGTAACCCATTTTGACAAGTTGCATTAGAGCCCGTAAAATGTGTCGTGTCTACACATTAACTTTTATAACGCGATAATATTTTCCTCTCGTGTAGTGTTTCGGCTTGTATTTGGCAAAAGATTAGTAGATGGTGCCGGATTCCTAATATTTTTGCGTTCGAGTTCAAAGATCTTTTAAATATTCACAATACTAGCAGGTTAGGGGTGAAGGAAAGAAGTGTCGTGCATGGTATTATCATCATTGCGTGTTGGTGTATATGGAAGGCTAGAAACAATAAGATTTTCTCGGGTTCGAGGGTCAATGTGGAAGATATCTTCTGTGAAATTAGATCAGTGGGTTTTTTTTGGTTCAAGCATAGGTCCAAGTTTCGATCTATCTTGTGGGATAATTGGTGTAAATTTGTTATTATGTAGTTGGTCGTTTTCCGTTTTGTAGTTGTCCGGCTCGGTCTTCGAGCTCGGCTGTTTTTTTTTATGAAGTTTTCCTTTCAAAAAAAAAAAATCATGCCAATAAAGCATTGGGCCATTCATGACCCAAAACCGTTTAACTTTGTGTCAACTGTCAAGTCATGTCATGTCATGTCGTGTCAAGGCAGTGTCACAAATTGTCGGCCCTAAGCTGCATGCATAATAATTCTTCACATATACAACAAGTGAAGATTAGTTAGTTCTAACCTGACCGGTTGCAATCACAATCTCTGAATAGATTAGGTTCACCGGTGAGGAGCTAACATGGATGCCGAAGAACGAAGCCGGGTTATGAACACCGAGCCGCAACGAACCATTGATTGTCAACATCTTGGTTATGACCCCAGATGAGTCTGAACCCTCCCCAATGAACAGGCTATTCATAGCCAAACTCTGCCACAAAATATTAAACAAAATTTAACAAACCATAAATAATGTCACATGCTTATAGTACAATTACAATTTAAACAAAACTAAAGTGAATTTAACAAACCTTAACAGTGATCTCAGCTTTATAAGGTCTAGCAGCACCCCATATAATCAAACACAAAATAGTAAACAAAACAATAAAACTCAAAAGAGCCATTAAAACTTGTAACCTTCTAGTAAACCTCTTGTCACCCTCATATTCATCATACTTTCCTTCTTCCACTATCACATTACACTCAGGCCACCCCTTATCATTCCTTTTCCGGTGAACTTTCCGGCCAGAATGTGACCGGAAAATCCCAGAAAACCTACTGGAAGATGAGTTCCGGGAGTGCCTACCCACAGAAGGATGTGAAGGTGACTCAACTGGGCTCCTGAAATTAGGTGTAGCTTGAATTGATGATGATTTATCACCATCTTGTGAGTCCCTTGATGGGCTTTGCACAAAGTAAACAGGCCTTTTTGGTGATCTTGATGGTGATGATGGGGCTAAACTGGTGACATCTGACTCTGATTTTGTGTGCAACATGTCTTTGTTTCTTCAAAAAACAGTCCAATTTCAAGAAAATGTTTATAGATAAAGGTTTAAGCTTTACTCCATGAAACTTAAAGAAATTTTGCAGGGTAGATGGGAATTGAAAATCTTGAACAACCCACAAATTAACTGAAACAAAAACCAATTTTTGAGCAAATAGTGCAAATTCAAGAAAATGTTTATAAAGATAAAGGTTTAAGCTTTACTACATAAAAATTAAAGAAATTTTGCAGGGTATATGGGAATTGAAAATCTTGAAAAACCCACAAATTAACTGAAACAAATACCAATTTTTAAGCAAATAGTGCAAATTCAAGAAAATATAATAGTGCAAATTCAAGAAAATATTTGTAAGAATAAAGGTTTAAGCTTTACTTCATGAAACTTAAAGAAATTTTGCAGGGTATATGGGAATTGAAAATCTTGAAAAAACCACAAATTATCTGAAACAAAAACCAGTTTTTGAGCAAAGATTGTCAAAAAAAGAACAAAGCACACACTTTGTGTGTAATGGTGTGTGTGTTTGTGAGTGAAAATGGTGAAGTGGGAGTGGGGTTATGTGCATGGGTAGGACCAACCAGTGAGCTGTGAGTAGGTTTAAAGGAGACACAAGTCGAGAACCCACCAACACCAAACAAATAGTTACCGAGCCTGAGTCCGAGGCTGCTTCCATGCCTACAAAGATTTTTGCCTCAAAAAAACTATGTGTAGTGTCGGCAGCTAACATTTTGAATGATATTTTGGTAGATTAATATCAACCTAATGTATTTTTAATCATTTAATGAGTATGTATGTATGTATGTATGTATGTATGTATGTATTATTATTATTATTATTATTATTATTATTATTATTATTATTATTATTATTATTATATACCAATTACCAAGCATGGTCAATTTCGGATGTTAAAATTTAATCATCATTATTAGGGGGTAGTGGGGCACCCTTCGGTAACCCTTTCGGCTTGCTCGGTTTGGATTGATCCATCGGATGGTAGGATGATGTAGATCAGTTTGTAGTATCCGACTCTGGGTATGGAGATCAAGCAGTTTGAAATTTGAATTCATCAGCTTCCACCCCCATCGATTATGTTAGTTTGAATATTTGAATACGTGGCATGCAGAGGAGCTTGATTACTCTGCATGTGCCCCTAGTACCCTCCTAATAAGACCTTTTTTTTTGTTAGAGTTAACGAAAAGATGATTTTTACGTCATCAACTTTATTTTACGTAGTATAGTATAGTACATTATAGTATAATGTTGGTCTTTGATAATAGAAAAAATCTATACTATATAATAAAAGAAACCATGTTTGGGACACTTGTCACAATATTAGGCCATGTACTCTATGGATAATTATCATTTAGTTTAATATCTTTTAATTAATTATAGATAATCTCCTATGAAATATTATTTAGTTTAATCTCATCAACCATATCAATATTCTTTAACTATTTGATATTACTGATAATTAATATTAGTTATCTCTAATATTTATAAATTACAAAAATTAAAATCCCATCAATATATGATATAACCTATAAATAAAATATACTATTTGATATTTCCTAAATAAATAATTAAATATTCTATTATCATTATCATTAATAGCATGTCCGTAACATCATTGTTTTATTATCATTAACGTATTAATATATTATTTTGTAGTATTTAAATGATATATTAATAATAATAACTTTTGTATTTCTATCATATTTTTCTTTACATGTTACTTTGTTATAATTATTAAATAAAAGATCTAATCTTACTAATATATAACATTTTTTGTTTTCTTTTTTCTGCGAATGAAAATTTTAAGTTATTACAAACTTTGAGATATGTCACTACCATATTTTTACCTCACAATTTTTTCCCGCTCAAACCCTTATCATTATTCAATTAAAGAAATGCATTTATAAGGTTTCCTATAATGAATGAAATAGGCATTAACCGTTACACAATTTTTGAAGAGGCACTATAATGTTGATGTGGCGAAAAATGCTCCTTAAGGGGTATTAACCATTACACATGGTCATAGAAGATTCTGAGAATGCATAAAAATGCGACACATGTCCTCTTAGAGTTTACTTTATTATATAGTAAAGATATGAGTTATTTAATTATTTAAATACATTGTTATCTAAGTTTTCAAATTAAATATTACCAAACACATAATGTTAATCAATATCACATCTAACCAACAATATTGGTCATAATCAGTATCCATGGTATTAATCAACTATAAAAGATTTAGGACTTATTTAGTACGATAATTATAAATAATCTTGGTTAATTGTGATAATCATAATAAATATTTGTGCTATACGATAATCCATCACTGAAAAACATTAAAAAAATATGACTATATTTAATTGTGATAAAATTATGATCAATATTAATTTATAACCATCTAATCGGGTTATAAATTATAAAAGTAATTTTACATATATTTAATTCATGTATTAGAATACATAGGATTTATTATATAGTTTAAATTGTTCAACCCGTGTAACACACGGGGAACTAACCTAGTATATATATATAACAGACCGTATGGTGTAAGCTGTAAAGTAGAGACCCTTGATCACATGTTGATTTTTCTCCCATGACGATTGAATAAAAAGGAAAACATAAGACTTGGCCAAGAGAGTTGGTCATGTAACCCTACAACTAGCGTATATGTGGTTTAGCTTGTTACCGGACTCCAATTATTTCGGGTTTGAGTTACTATTTGTCAAGTACATTTTTCTATATAACTGTTGTTTTGGTCGCTTTCATTGGGACCTATGTATTTTTTTAAAGGTGTGAATTATTCGCGAATATCGGGAGATCTAGCATACGTTGTCTTAATCGGGTCCGCGCTAGAGAGCCCACTCGCACAATAGATCCCCAATTTAAACCCCTCAATGAGAAACCCCTATCACCCATACTCGAACTTGAGATCTGGAGTGGAAAACTCACTCGAACCCACTATAGATGGAACTTAAATACTCGTTCGTGTCCACCACTAGAGCAATAATGATGGTTCATTGGGACCTATGTATGTACTTTAGCTTTTTTTCTTGTTTCAAAGTGATGATCAATGAATTATTGCTTTGCTTTAAAAGGATAAAATTAAACCACGTGACATAAAGAAGTAATTGTGATGGTGTATGAAACACGATCTATAGTAATGCGAATGCATACTTCACCGACAATTCAATTATTGTATTATACAAGTTTTTAGAATAATATGTAGAATTATTATTATATTTATAATAACAAGAATATCGTGCTTGAAAGTTGTTGGGAATTGGGTAGGGTGAATCTATCTATAATTAAATGTAGAAGGTAGAAGTTGAATGATGTCATAATCAAGTGGTGTCTTTACCTTTTTTTTTTTAATGAGACTTTCTCTGTACAAGACCGAATTGGTCTCCGGGGTCATGTCAAAGACATTCCCCCATCAGCCCCGTTCTTCCGGACGCGATGTTCGATCGGACCCCGGCCGTTGCGCAAGCTGACTTCCGCCCGGAAACCATACTGCCCCCACACGAGAGACTCGCTGGGGTAACAGCTGGGTAAAACCGGGTTGCCCTTAGGACCGCACCATGCCTCGGTAGGAACGATCCATCATTGGGACCACCCCCATAATGCCGCAGCCGGAAGTCGAACCGGAGACCGGCCCAACTAAACCACATGGGATTACCCAACTGAGCTGGAGGGGGTATATAAGTGGTGTCTTTACCTATTTAGGTATTTAGACCTCTTAAAATATAAGTGACATTTTGGAATATATGTGTGGATGTATTATAAGAAGACTAAGAAAATGTAAATAAAATGTTGCAATAATTGAGAAAATATAAGTTAGCCTTTGATCATTAGCGGTTAAACAGGTGAATAGGTTCAATATTTAGGGTGTGTTCGGCAAAAGTAGCTGGTGGTTGAAAGCTGGTAACTGGAGGCTGGAAGTTGTAGCTGTAGCTTTTAAGATATATTTAGGTGTTTGACAAATTAGCTGGAGCTTTTAATAAAAAGTATAAAATGATCAAAATAGACATAACTAAAAACTTCATTATCTTTAGAGCATTCACATTCTAACCATCAAATTATTTGAGGATGAGTTTTTATATTATAAAGGGTATAAAAAGTGGTTGTGAGTAGAGGAGAGAGAAAATGTTACTGTTCATCTGTATATTTGGGGGGACACTGTTCACCCGTTATAATTTTTTAATATATTTTGAAAGTGGTTGTTAGTGGAAGTGAGAGAAAAATGTAATGATAATATTATTTAATTGAAAGGAGAGAGAAAAAATATTTGTTTTTAGTGGAAATATATTGATATAGGAGTTGTTTTTCCCTAAAAGTTTGTAACTCCTTCTAAACGCTACTAGCAGGAGCGTTCAACCAAAAGCTTCAAGCTCCTAAACTAAAAGTTTCAAGCCCCTTCAACCAAACAAGGTTTTTTATTGAGTATAAACTTTTTCTTAAAAGCTTAAAGCTAAAAGCTCCTAAAAGCTTCATGTCTAACATACCGTTTAAAAGTGTTTGACTACCAATTTAAAAAAGATATTAGTGTTATATACATTGGTAGCTAAATTAAATACTTTCTACTACAACTAGGGTTGCAAACGAACCAAACGTTTGGCGAATAATTCGTGAACCATTCGACCAAAAGTTCGTTTGTGTTCGTTCGTTTAGTAAACAACCGAAAACGAACAAGAAACTTCGTTCATTTAATTAAATGAATGCACGAGGCCGCGTTCATTCATTTATGTTCATGAATGTTTGTTAATGTGTCCATTTGCGTTCGATAGTTCATTAGTCTTTTTTTGTATTTTATTTAAATACTTATAATTCCAACAAATAAATATTTAATAAGTGTCACTGTATTATATATTATGTTCATGAATGCTTGTTTGTGTTCGTTTGTTTCCATTTGTGTTCATCAACGTTCGTTTTCGTTCTGAAGAGGTATGATCCCAAATCACGTGTGGACACGTGTGAAAGGGACCACACCACTCCAAGCTGGCAACCTCACCATACGAAAACATCCAGAAGGTTATGGAAAAGGACACCTTTCGACAAGAATATGCTCCAAGCAGACAGAAATGACGACATGTGGCACCAATGGTAGGACGCCAGCACCGAACCCAAGATCTCAATAAGACAGACCGACAACCAATACAAAAGGACTCTGAGCTGGATCGAATAACCATGCGCCATGTCACCTCCAGGCCTGACTACGCCAGAAGGGACAGAATGGATATTCCTCCTGGTCAGACAACTGGCGAATAACGGCTAGCTGGCAATCTCCCTCCTTCACAATTCTTCGGCTATAAATAGAAGACTCAACCTCGAGGTTTAAGGATTGGATTTCTTACTCTCTCACTCTATACACACACTTATCCTCAAAGAGATCGCTTATTCTCACGCCGAAGGGTGGTTACAAGGAGAACCCCCATCTTCTCCTCGTAACGAGTCACCGGTGTTGTTCGTTTTGCAAGATACCTTGGAAGATTAGTCTTCGTCGAGTGAAGGATAGAAATTGAACCACCTTATACGAGACGACCCGGCTAAATAGTTTTGTGCTATCTAGTGTTTCTTCACGTTCGTTGCCTAAAATCAACAAACAAACACAAACGAACACGAACAAGTTCGTTTCCTTAACAAACAAACACGAACAAAAAATCTCGTTTGGTAAGTGTTAACAAACGAACACTAATATAAAATCTCATTCGTGAACACATACATTTCTTAACAAACGAACACGAACAAGGTCTTGTTCGTATTCGTTCGGTTCGTTTACAGCCCTAATTAGAACGACACATTTGTTGACTCTTTAACTATAATCAACATACAAACTTATAGTATTTTTTTATAAAATATAAATATTTTTAAAAGTAATTATGAACATGTAAAGTTTGGATCGACTTGTCCAACTAGTAAACTGGTAGGAGGGTTAGTTTGATAACTGGTACAGTTTTTTAAACATTTTTTTTTTCGGAGATTTTTTTTATGAAACCTAACTTTATCATTCCACACGAAAAAGGAATGATACACAAAATCGGATGAACTAAATCGTTTATTTATTTATTTTTTGTTAATCTCACAATATCTCGTTTAGTAGTAGTTATAGGCTTATAGTTACCAAATTCGCGTTTTTACGTCACAAACAAATAACAATTAAACGATCATACATTACTTGAGGCCCAAACTTTGTGTACTCTAAAACGGGCCAGATGGACCTTGAATGTTTAATTTATGCAAAGGCCCAGTTATTCTTATCCTACATGGTGACTGAGACTAGTGGTGTACAAAATACCCGAACCCGGACCCGAAAATAAAACCCGGAACCGGGTATTATAAAACCCGGGTTTTTTATACCCGAACCCGACCCTACCCATAGGGTAGGGGCTGGGTATGCATTTCTGTTATAAAACCCGAACCCGGAACTGGGTTTTTTTATACCCGTTTTCAACCCGGGTTTTATGAGTACCCGGTTTCAACCCGAACCCAGAACCGGGTTTTTTCAATACCCGGTCCGGGTTTCTCAATACCCTGTTTAGGTTTTTTCGTTTTTTGTGTTTTTTCGAGTTTTGTACCTTGGTAACGGCTATATAGCCGTTAGAAAGTGTATTATGATCATTTGTTTGGTTTACATTGTATCTCTATACCCTATAAAAGGGGTCTTTGATGACGAACAATAAACGAAGACGATCAAGTTATTTGAAGCTATCTATGTTCAACATCTTATTCGATCGGTTCAATGATTATTTAGGTGTCATGTATTTCTATGTTTTTATGAAATAAAAAGGTTTTGCATTTTATATTTCTATGATTTATCCAAAAAAAATGAATACCCGAGGCATACCCGAACCAAACCCAAACCCAACCCAACCCAACCCGATCCATACCCGACCCTATCCGAACCCGAAAATAGGGTATTATAATACCCGGGTATTAGAAAACCCGACCCGAACCCGGGTATATAGGGTATACATTTTTTATATAAAACCCGGACCTGACCCAGGTATTGTCAATACCCGATTTTGTAGAACCCGATCGTACCCGAACCCGGTTCCATACCCGGAACCGGGTATTCAGAAAACCCGATTTGTGCACCACTAACTGAGACCATAACTGCTTGGTGGTTTTTTTCTTTTTATTAACTTGATGAATTATAAAATTGAACAATTTTGATTTGTCGCTTCAAAAAAACTCAACAAAATTGATCCACAAGGGTTTTATGTGTAGTTTGATGGTTTAAAAGTTATTTAGTATTTAAATAATATTATTTTTAAATTGATCTTGTAGTAGATATCGGAAGTCCATTACGTACATCTGGTTAGGTAGTGTTTGGTATGCAGGAATGGAATGTGGAATGAAATGAACTATTGCGAGAGAATGAAAAAAAATGTGTTTGGTTGGTCAACGTAATGGAATCACTCATTCCATAAGTCATTCAATTCCCTCAAATTCATTACATCCACACCCCCTGTTTTTTTCATTCCATTCCCTCTCTCACCCTACGTCACAAACACCGCCCATCACCACCACCATCTGCCACCACCACCACTTGCCATCGTCACCACCCACCACCAACCTCCGCCGACAACCACCACCGTCCTCCGCCGCCACCGCCGCCCGTCGCCACCGCCATCGACTACCATCGCTGCCACCCGCCATCGCAGACCCCGACCACTACCGCCACCCTCCGCTGACCACCACCACCATCCTCCGTTGCCACCAACTGCTACCGTCGACCACCACCACCCACCGTCGTCGCCGCCACCACCACCTGTCGCCACCACCATCAACCACCATGGCCACCACCCGCCACCGCCGACCACTACCGCCACCCTCCGCCGACCACCACCACCATCTTCCGCGGCCACCACCTGCTACCGTCGACCACCACCACCCACCGTCGTCGCCATAACCACCACCCGTCGCCACCACCATCGCCGCCACCCACCACCGTAGACCACCGCCAACCCCGATTATCGCCTCCGCTACCGCTAACAACCGTCACCCACCGACCACCGCCACCCACCGCCGCTACCACCGACCACCGCCACCCATTGCTGCCACCGCCACTTGCCGCCACCGATCAACGCCACCGCCCATCGCCGATTTAGTTCATTCCTCTTTTCTTACCTACCAAACAACACAAGGTAATGATTTATTCCTTTCCTGCATGGTAACCAAACAAGACTATGGAATGTAATGATCCATTTCATTCCTTTGTCCATTTCATTATCTCGTCTATTTCATTCACTCATTTATTCCATTACGCCATACCAAACAGACCCTTAAGGATCCAGATGTCACCATTGCGTACGAGATTTTTTTATCACTTAAATCACATTTTTTATACCTTAAGGACCCGGATGTCAACATTACGTACAAGTAGAAATCATATCAAGATGGACAAAAGTTAGTGACGATCAATTTGTTCAACACATCCTCATTATGATGACAACTTCATGAAAGGTCTATTGTCCCTATTCAACATCCGTCGCTGTTATTGGGACACCGACATTTTTTATAACGACCCGATTCAGGATTTAGTCATTTTTGTGTTCTCGTTAATCTCCAACCCATCCAGTCTAAAAATTTTCTACAATAATTTTTATCACAAAACTCGCTCTCAACCTCGTAGAAACACCATTTTATACACCTTGTACTGCTTGCCACAAAGGGCAATGTCTCTTTATGTATGCATTATTAACACAAAGGCTTGCTATGCTTTGATTGATGAAGTCATCTATCTATACACATCCAACACAATTATGGCTTCTGGTTTCATATAATCACTAACTATTTTCTTGTGATATAGCCTAAACATGAGAACTCATCTCAAAATACTAGTCTGGTGCGTGACAAAGCCTATACAGTCAGGGGCGTAACTTTTCGCTCAGTAGTGTTATGTATGTACGTTTCGTATAGAATTTTTTAGGTTAATACTTTTTCAACCCCCCCGCGCGGGTTTTATAAAACATTTTTTACTTATATAGAATTTGTAGGTCCGGTGACTTCCGATCTCCGGTGAAAATTTTCAAGCTTCTCCACCGGAACAACTTGGAAATGGGTGGGGAATAATTAATAACCACTCTAGATTAAGAAACCAGACTCAAGTTACAGGCAAAGGCAGATAAATTCAGAGCCCAAAAATAATGAAATGGAAACATGTTTTAAGCTTTTACATGAACAAAGGCTAGACATTTTATATGATTAACATGTTTATTAATCCTAAAATGTACATTATTATCGATATTTTAGTTAGTTACAGAAAACAAAGTACATCAAACATTAGTTAATTAAATAAAGCTCAGAAAGATCAGATAAGGAGAATCCATAAAAAGACAACTAAAAATATTACAATTTACCAAACAACTAATTATCTCATATCTCTTAACATTACCTACTAGATAATAAGATAGGAAACATAAGACAATATGGACACAAACTCTACCTAACTTTTTCAATAATTTTAGGGGGGGGGGGGGGGGGGGGGGGGGGGGGGGGGTCAAGAAAGGGAAGAAGCTCCTTTGAAGATGAGGAAATTGAGAGTCTCCAATGTGAAGTAGATAAAAGTTCCTTTGGTGTGAGTGAAGAAACATCCAAAATTTGAACCCACCACACATTGCCATCCATTTCCATACTTCTTGTCAAACTCCTGTCACCATTTGAATCAGTTCCATATCATCAAACTAAACAAAAACCCTAAAAAATCCAAATCTTTTTTTCAAGATTCACCATACCCATACACATATACACACATACAAACATATATACATACACAAAGAGACGTAAAGATAGAATCTTGATGGTAAAAATTGAACCTTTTTGATATGGGCAGCAATGGATTTGCAATCAAGAACATCATAGAGATCTAAAGCTTGAGAAGCATAAGCCATGGCTTGGATCTGCATCTTGATTGGCATGTCTGTGTCTTCCACAAGTGCCTTACCTTCCAACATTTTTTATTTTTTTTTTACAAATTGGCTGTTTTTTCTGAGATATATGAAAGAAAAGTGATAGATAAAAACAACCCTTTTGCAGGGGGGTGTATATAAATGATCAGGAGGAGGAAGAAGATAGAATTTGGGAAAAGTGATCTATAAGATGCTGACATTATTTGTCTTTTTTTAAATAAGGAAATGACTAATTTCATAGTCATCTAGATTCCAACATTTGCCCTTAATTTTCTTCTAGCGTTGAAATTGATGACAACTACTTCCTATTTTAAGGATTTAGGAAAAAAAAAGGAAATTTACTACATATACATCTCTCTAAGTTAGGGGAATAGTGCATACTAGGGGTGTTCATGAGCCGATCCGATCCGATCCGATAGAGGGTCTGCTCATGCTCGGATTGAATGACAACCGATCCGATCCGAGCAGATCAAATTTGTAAAACCGAGCACAAAAGTGATGCTCATGCTCGGATTGAATTTGAATCGATCGGCTCGGTTTCGCTCGGTTTTTATCAAATCCTAAAAAAAAAATCAAGCGGATCATTTTCGCTCGATTGAATAATAAGGCTTCGTTCAACAAAAACAAATTCTAACTTAAAGTGTGAATACAAAGCAACACAAAATAAAGTGCGAATACAAAAGAAACACAAAATAAAGTGCGAATACAAAAGCAACACAAAATAAAGTGCGAATACAAATTGTCATTTAGTTCAAAAACCATAAACTTCTTCTTTAAGCTTGTTCATCTTCATCCACAAAATTCAACTTCAAATCAACATATAACCTATAAAGACAAGCATTAAACAAAACCATTAAGTTCTACACATTACAAAACAACTTTTAGGTTTTGTTAATTATAAAAATACATTTCATTTATTATCAGACTGTGACTGTGGAGACCGGAGAGTAAGAGTCGGAGATTAGAGAGCGGCGATTTGAATAATTGAATATGATACGATTGATTAGGGAATACTCTTTTAGGAATAGATTTAGGGTTAGATTTACATATTAAATATTAAGTTGGGTTGAATGTTATTTGGGTTTTTAGGTTTTTTTGGGCTATTATATTTTTTTGGGTTTTTAATCTATAAAATCTATAATATATCTATATATTAATTATTAATACAAATAATTTGTAAGACCCTAATTCAAATATGACTAAAGTCGCAGCGGAAATTCGTACCATAAAATTTTCTTTGCATTACAGCACCTTGACGCGCTTGAAATCAATTCTAAGGTTAAACCTTTTTATTTAAATACGTTTATTACACTCATCTTCAATAAGAAAACATAATTTATACTTATTAACAACACCCTCATAAACTTCCGTACAATCCGTTAAGTGACTCGATCTTCGATCCCCGCTCTTCGATGATTCCCCATGTCTTGTACAACCTGCACTCATCATAAATGGTCGTATCATTAGTACATATCAGAAATAAAGACAAGATTTATCCTTATACATTCTTCGTTCCGTTATCTCTTTACTTTCAAACATTCCATCTGACCATCAATTTCTGGTGATATATCGACCTATGCCTGCATTATATTTTGTACTCAAGGTACATCATTAATAACATTAATAGTCAATCATATTAACAACCTGCATACACCCCTACAATTATACCGTTGTACTTACATACCTACATGCATACCTACACGCATACATACATACATACATACATACATACATACATACATATCCAGCTTTTCCATCCTGTCATATAATTCTGGGTGAGACTCCTTTGCTATTCCTGCATCACACTTATAACTCCATGTACACGAATTAAACAACATAAACACATAATCGTACCGAAAGAATTATGTTCATACTTAAACTTCATACACATTATCTCCCGACATACATACGTACACACACAAGTACTAACCTACATGCATCCTTACATATATATACACTTAAATCCTTCTATAAGTATCTACATACACACATACCTACCTTGTTACGTACAGTCATGACATCACACATTCACATACATACATACATACTTGCCTGATTGCAGTATACCAAACTCGTACATGCCTATTCTCCATACACATACCTACATACACTCACGTACTTATTCACATAGGGGCGATTGCCAATGAGAATTAAATTAATAATTCTTACCTTGGGTACGGGATCCCGCTTTAAGATTCCTAAATGGAACCTAAGGTGGGATTCTTGCCTGGGGTATGGGATCCCGCTTTAAGGTTCCTAAATGGAACCTAAGGTGGGATTCTTGCCTGGGGTATGGGATCCCGCTTTAAGGTTCCTAAATGGAACCTAAGGTGGGATTCTTGCCTGGGGGTATGGGATCCCGCTTTAAGGTTCCTAAATGGAACCTAAGGTGGGATTCTTGCCTGGGGGTATGGGATCCCGCTTTAAGGTTCCTAAATGGAACCTAAGGTGGGATTCTTGACTGCAGGTCCGTTTTAACGTCCGAACGCGCTAAAACTTGCATAACTTTCAACCCGTATACCCGTTTAACCTCCCGTCTCTTCCCACATACTTGTAAATTCATAATTTATCATATGAACTTAAAATCCCACATCCGGAT
Organism: Helianthus tuberosus; assembly: GCA_030545235.1. Classification (NCBI taxonomy): domain Eukaryota; kingdom Viridiplantae; phylum Streptophyta; class Magnoliopsida; order Asterales; family Asteraceae; genus Helianthus; species Helianthus tuberosus. Next base: position 13,820,484 of record CM060442.1, read on the forward strand.
TAATGAAATTCTTATCTTACGCCCTATCGGCTTATTATCATTTTCTAAATACTTGACCCGTTATGGGTATTTTGCGCATTAAGCGGTTTATGACAACAAAACCATACTTCCCATTTCCATCCTTGTCCAAAACATTAAACTAATCGTATAACTTGTTCTTAAACCACTTATTAAGATCATTTGCCCAAAATACCCATCAAGGGCATTTTGGTCAACTTTAATCCCATCCTTTACGACGAAAGACTACGACACATTATTGACTTCAACCGTCATGCTTAGTTAATTAAAACGTCTTATAACTTAATCAAACATAAGAAGTGATTGCAGAAATCACTTACCTTGTGCGTCCGAGTTCAAGCATAGCTTCCGTGTTTATCCTTGACCCGTTGCCCTTCCATGCTTATGTCCGCGTTGACATGACTCCTATCCGTACATGTCATTACATTCACATTCTTGTTAGCATACATGATAGTACGTATGAACGATCATCTCAAATTCATATCTCATGTATGACTTTCATTAGTCAATTCAAACAAGCATGAAGCACACTCAACATCGACCTAACATAACCTTCTCATGAACTATATTTAAAATGCATTCCTCATGTTAGTTTACTATCAATTTCATTATTACCACACTCTATACATGTTTACCCATTAATTGCATACAATTTCACATATTACTGTCATTTAGACATTTCATCAAACACTTGGTGTGCGTACTGCTTTCTAAGCATGATGTACAAGTATTTCATGTGTTTCTTCCTAATTATCACTTCCATTTATCATCTCAAGTAAGCATCATACAAATTACATACCATAATCACTCTATATACAAATACACATCACATATACACATATTCCTAATCAAGTTCATACCATTTCATGGATTAAACATAAACCCACTTAACTAATTGTGGTAATTGATCCAAACACCTAAATTCTAGCAATTTACTCAGAGTCTTCGCATAGGGTTTGTTCCTAAACATGCATACATCACTAATTTGGCCATAACCTTCATGATTCATACCTAAATCACCACTAGTGATGATTACCAAGATTTCTCAACTTCATTAATCATAAAAATTCAACATACCTTATGATCCCCTCGCGAAGGTGATCATTAATCCGTGTTTCTTCTTGAATTTGGGCCTCGATTCACCCTTCAATTTGGTGATTTAAGTGAGCTAGGGTTTGGAGCTCTTGAGAGCTCCTGAAGCTTCACGAACACACACGTATGTGTGTTTGTGTGTGTGTGTGTTGACCCTTTTAATTAGACAAATGAACTTTCATTTGTTCCACTTTAGCCCCTCGGGTTTGCTTTTAAAACATAACTAACACTACCTTCATCATTTAATACTTTTGACTATACCTTTAACTAGGTTAAATAGCCTAGTTATTTATTTCATGACGTGTCACATAAGAACACATGACAAATATTAACATTCAGATTTTTTGGGGCGTTACAAGTCTACCACCCTTAAATGAGGTTTCGTCCCCGAAACCTTTCTTACTTCTTATTTAACACTAATTAATTCTTCTCTATGGCTAGCCCATCACAACGACTATCTTCTTTCTTAAAGAACCCGCTCCGGAGTTCTTATTAGTGTCGCTTTCACTAATACGCTAATTCCTAACAGCCTTCATAGCTAATTGTTCATTCATCATTCTAACACTCGTATATCATATGCATCATATACCTTCTTACTTACTTGCAACCGTTCCAACATTCCATTACTAACATTCTCATTTGTTTATTTCTCATTCATAATGTTTTTATCAACTATACGATCTTGCATCGAAATTTGTATCTACTCAGACATGTTTAACTTTAACTAATACATCATAGTAATGAGTAGCTATACATTCTCAATTCATAACTGTTCATATAATTGACTTCTTCATAACCATTCCATTCTCTCCTTATCATACCTTCGCATATCATATCATTTTCATTTCCTTAACATGTCAACAACGGGTCAATACACATACTTCCTCAATCTGTAATCATACCTCCATTCATATGATCTGTTCATAACGGATCTACCAGATTCATCTTATCTCTTAAGATTTCATTCTATGCATATATTATTTAACATTTAGTTATTGTTTTGTTACCACACAAAACTACCATTTCATAGTCATATATACGTACTTTAACTTTAATGTGAACATTCTTCTACGTTTTCTACAGCTACTTGTACCCTACATACCTTTACGTTACCTTTAAATCATTTTGTCCATTTTACATCACTATTATTTTTCACTTCATACATTTCTTGATTTACATATATACATGTGCGTCATACTAGTTTATATCTATCCAGCATAAGTTAAACATCTTACTAACCTTTTTCATTTCACTAAGCGACGATCCGTAACCCCGATCGAACATCTTCTTCTCAATTACTAGCCATAACAGACCAGGTTTCATTTATCCTTATATTGAGCTTCCGCTCGTGCACATTCTCTTACCAATACGATTGGTTCCATCACATCAATTATTCTAACATTTTCATAAAAAAAAATTTGGCGGTTAGCATATTTCATTTAAACATTCATTGTACTAGGGAATTGCCCACTTATAATCCTTCTAACATTTCCTACGTACCTACTACAACGTACCACACATTCTATTTCTTACATGCAATCCTTTCATTCTATTCATCATTTCGCCAACCTTCATTTGACTCTTCAAGGCTTAACTGACATTTCTTAATCATTGTATAAGTACTGAGGCACACGTCCGTACTTCTTTCCATTCATGCTTACATGCATAAACATTCATTACATCATTTCGGTATTGTTAGCAAAACTTATCATTTCTGCTCGTACTTAATTTATTGTCCGGGTCGTAGCCCGTCATTTATTATGACTTCTAAGGGTCTATTACTAGCACATTTAACACCTAACTGGTTCAAAACTCCTTTCTTTCCTCTCACAACTTAGGTTTCGCATGCTTATTACAATCATTCTTTTGTTTATTTACTTTACATTTACCCATATGACTCGTTTGACACAACCACGGTCAAACTATCAACATGTTCTGATGTGGACTAATTCCATCCTTTTTATTATTTTAAATCCGTCTTGCGGATTCAAACGTAACGTTCATACCTTTCATTACTTCTAGGTTTCGAATCCGTCTAGCGGTCCAAACATACCATTTATACCTTTTCTTCCTTCTATGATCGAATCCATCTAACGGATTTCAATCATATCATTCACATCTTTCATTCCTTACATGTGTTGAATCTGTTTCGCAGATTCAGACATATCATTTCTACATTTCATTTTCTTGAATCCGTTTTACGGATTCAAACATTCCATTCATGCTTTTCATCCCTTGAATCCGTGAGTCACGGATTCAAACATATCATCCATGTCTTTCATCCTTGAATCCGTCTCACGGATTCAAACATTGCATTCATACTTTTTATTCCCTGAATCCGTCTCCCGGATTCAAACATATTATTCATATCTTGTTGATCCGTACTTAATTACAGATTCAACATTCTTTATTTTTATCAGGCATGTTTTTCATTCTTACATCGTACTCTCAATTTCCCGAGAGTCTTACTTCCCATCTCACCCACACGCCCGCCTGCTACCCAACTCTACCGGACATACCTGTAATAATTATCATGATATCACGAAAGTCATACGTTTCTCGTGTACTGGCCAGGTACACAATCCATATAGTAGTTTCGTGCCTTCATGAAATTGTCACCTTATGTCCGTAGACTTAGGTTTCGGCGCGTGTATCCCTTTCAGTACTTCTTTACTATACTATCATTATCCTTCATTTAACATTTTCCTTCTCTTAATGAATTTTACTATTACATATACCCACATAACGAATTTACGTACCTGGATTCAACTTTGGCTTATTACCTCTTTGCCTGCTTAGTATTCATCCTAAACTGCATTCACATATCATCCACTTCAAACACTTATGCCTACCTTGCACATACAAAACAGTCAGTTTCTTTATACGTATACATAAGTACATAATTACATTAGCTTTTACCTTTGGATCTTGATCGAGTCTTAGATTGTACGGGTTTCTTATCTCAAGAGCACACAAGTTTGAGTTCAAGTACTTACCTTTTCGTACTTGATTCCCTCAAACCAGGGCTCTGATACCAACTTGTAAGACCCTAATTCAAATATGACTAAAGTCGCAGCGGAAATTCGTACCATAAAATTTTCTTTGCATTACAGCACCTTGACGCGCTTGAAATCAATTCTAAGGTTAAACCTTTTTATTTAAATACGTTTATTACACTCATCTTCAATAAGAAAACATAATTTATACTTATTAACAACACCCTCATAAACTTCCGTACAATCCGTTAAGTGACTCGATCTTCGATCCCCGCTCTTCGATGATTCCCCATGTCTTGTACAACCTGCACTCATCATAAATGGTCGTATCATTAGTACATATCAGAAATAAAGACAAGATTTATCCTTATACATTCTTCGTTCCGTTATCTCTTTACTTTCAAACATTCCATCTGACCATCAATTTCTGGTGATATATCGACCTATGCATGCATTATATTTTGTACTCAAGGTACATCATTAATAACATTAATAGTCAATCATATTAACAACCTGCATACACCCCTACAATTATACCGTTGTACTTACATACCTACATGCATACCTACACGCATACATACATACATACATACATACATACATACATACATACATACATACATACATACATACATACATACATACATACATACATATCCAGCTTTTCCATCCTGTCATATAATTCTGGGTGAGACTCCTTTGCTATTCCTGCATCACACTTATAACTCCATGTACACGAATTAAACAACATAAACACATAATCGTACCGAAAGAATTATGTTCATACTTAAACTTCATACACATTATCTCCCGACATACATACGTACACACACAAGTACTAACCTACATGCATCCTTACATATATATACACTTAAATCCTTCTATAAGTATCTACATACACACATACCTACCTTGTTACGTACAGTCATGACATCACACATTCACATACATACATACATACTTGCCTGATTGCAGTATACCAAACTCGTACATGCCTATTCTCCATACAAATACCTACATACACTCACGTACTTATTCACATAGGGGCGATTGCCAATGAGAATTAAATTAATAATTCTTACCTGGGGTACGGGATCCCGCTTTAAGATTCCTAAATGGAACCTAAGGTGGGATTCTTGCCTGGGGTATGGGATCCCGCTTTAAGGTTCCTAAATGGAACCTAAGGTGGGATTCTTGCCTGGGGTATGGGATCCCGCTTTAAGGTTCCTAAATGGAACCTAAGGTGGGATTCTTGCCTGGGGGTATGGGATCCCGCTTTAAGGTTCCTAAATGGAACCTAAGGTGGGATTCTTGACTGCAGATCCGTTTTAACGTCCGAACGCGCTAAAACTTGCATAACTTTCAACCCGTATACCCGTTTAACCTCCCGTCTCTTCCCACATACTTGTAAATTCATAATTTATCATATGAACTTAAAATCCCACATCCGGATTAATGAAATTCTTATCTTACGCCCTATCGGCTTATTATCATTTTCTAAATACTTGACCCGTTATGGGTATTTTGCGCATTAAGCGGTTTATGACAACAAAACCATACTTCCCATTTCCATCCTTGTCCAAAACATTAAACTAATCGTATAACTTGTTCTTAAACCACTTATTAAGATCATTTGCCCAAAATACCCATCAAGGGCATTTTGGTCAACTTTAATCCCATCCTTTACGACGAAAGACTACGACACATTATTGACTTCAACCGTCATGCTTAGTTAATTAAAACGTCTTATAACTTAATCAAACATAAGAAGTGATTGCAGAAATCACTTACCTTGTGCGTCCGAGTTCAAGCATAGCTTCCGTGTTTATCCTTGACCCGTTGCCCTTCCATGCTTATGTCCGCGTTGACATGACTCCTATCCGTACATGTCATTACATTCACATTCTTGTTAGCATACATGATAGTACGTATGAACGATCATCTCAAATTCATATCTCATGTATGACTTTCATTAGTCAATTCAAACAAGCATGAAGCACACTCAACATCGACCTAACATAACCTTCTCATGAACTATATTTAAAATGCATTCCTCATGTTAGTTTACTATCAATTTCATTATTACCACACTCTATACATGTTTACCCATTAATTGCATACAATTTCACATATTACTGTCATTTAGACATTTCATCAAACACTTGGTGTGCGTACTGCTTTCTAAGCATGATGTACAAGTATTTCATGTGTTTCTTCCTAATTATCACTTCCATTTATCATCTCAAGTAAGCATCATACAAATTACATACCATAATCACTCTATATACAAATACACATCACATATACACATATTCCTAATCAAGTTCATACCATTTCATGGATTAAACATAAACCCACTTAACTAATTGTGGTAATTGATCCAAACACCTAAATTCTAGCAATTTACTCAGAGTCTTCGCATAGGGTTTGTTCCTAAACATGCATACATCACTAATTTGGCCATAACCTTCATGATTCATACCTAAATCACCACTAGTGATGATTACCAAGATTTCTCAACTTCATTAATCATAAAAATTCAACATACCTTATGATCCCCTCGCGAAGGTGATCATTAATCCGTGTTTCTTCTTGAATTTGGGCCTCGATTCACCCTTCAATTTGGTGATTTAAGTGAGCTAGGGTTTGGAGCTCTTGAGAGCTCCTGAAGCTTCACGAACACACACGTATGTGTGTTTGTGTGTGTGTGTGTTGACCCTTTTAATTAGACAAATGAACTTTCATTTGTTCCACTTTAGCCCCTCGGGTTTGCTTTTAAAACATAACTAACACTACCTTCATCATTTAATACTTTTGACTATACCTTTAACTAGGTTAAATAGCCTAGTTATTTATTTCATGACGTGTCACATAAGAACACATGACAAATATTAACATTCAGATTTTTGGGGCGTTACATAATTCGAGCGAAACCGAGCGATCGACGAGCGAGCGGAGCTATGCTCATGCTCGGATTGAATTTGAATCGAACCGATCGGCTCATTTACAAACTGAGCGGGAATCGAACGAGCATTTTTCGAGCGATCGTCGAGCAGTTTGGACAGTCCTAGTGCAGACAGCTTGTCTATCACTTCCCTATTAGACCAACTTATTTTTAATTTAATTTTATTTCCAGTTTAGAATTACGCTTTCGTTCTTTGTTTAAAATTCTGTTTTTGCCCTCAGCTCAAAATAAAATTATAATTTTGCCCCTAGCTCAAAATTACGCTTTCACCCTTGGTTCAAAAACTCACTTTTAATTTTATTCCCAGTTTAAAATTACGGTTTCGTCCTCCGTTTAAAATTACGTTTTTGCACCCAGTTCAAAATAAAATGTTGTTTTTTTCCTCTAGCTCAAAATTACGATTCTGCCATCAGCTCAAAATTACGTTTTTGCCCACAGTTCAAAATAAAATTATGTTTTCCCCCCTAGCTCAAAATTATGATTTTGCTCTCAGTTTAAAATTATGATTTCGCCTCCAGTTTAAAATATAATTTACGATTTTGCCATCTGTACAGACATACATGTTATGAGAAAGAAATATTTGGCTTATTGCCCCGCAACGCAGGCGGGGCAAAAACTAGTTGTTTAACAATCTAGAGGAACAACTAACCATATTTAAATAAGGATGGACGGGGCACCTTCGGGTACCTTCTTGCAGGTTCTCGGATACACATGACAACACTGGTGTGTATTGAGCCTGAAAGACTGTGCTAGTGGATGTGGGTTTTGACGGGTTCAAATCGGAGAAATGAGGTGTACAACGATGATTGGTTGTTGAAAATGTTCTGGCGGGTTACACCTCGTCCATCCGAAATGTTGTAAATTTGGATAATATATATATATATATATATATATATATATATATATATATATATATATATATTTTTATTTATTATAGTTATTAAAGACTACATAAATAAATATGTCATTTTCTTAGATATAATAATACTCTTTGTTGAAACCTGTAAAGATATTGAATTGCTTTTGTGATGCATTTAAACCGACATTTATTGCGAACGTACGTACGTTGGACAATACCATAAATCTTCCGGCACTTGGAGGATGTTTTCTCAGGCAAGATGCCGAAGGTGGAGGATGTTTTCAGTGCTGTTAAATACTTAAATCGATAGGTTTTCTCTGGTTTAGAAGTAGGTCGAAGTACAAAGATATGTCTTGGGTTGATTGGTGTAACTTTGTATAGTCTGTTGTAGTTGGTTCGCCGCCCGTTCGTTTTTTCGTCGGGTTTGGCTGTGTGTTAATGAAATTTTCCTTTAAAAAAAAATAAATCTTCCGGCACTTTCCTAAAATACAAGCCACGTGTAACAGCATAAGAGCGAGTGTCATGCTACATCAAAGTTATGTATATTTTTTTGGACGGCATATTATATTTCTAGAGTACATTGCTAAAATCATCTCTGTGATTTGGATATTTTTGTCATTTTCATCTAAAACAATATTTTTATACCATATAGTCCTTCATTTCTAGAATTTTTTTTGTCATTTTCATCTAAACGTCTGACTTTTTTTGCCAAAACCGTCCCTAAGATTTATGATTTTTTTGTCATTTTCGTCCAAATGTTTGATAGAAAAAATAAAGCAAATTACACGTTTAGATGAAAAATGGCAAAAAAATTCCCAAAAGTAAAGGACAATATTGTACAAAAAAAGTTGTTTTGGATCAAAATAACAAACATGCCTAAATCTCAGGGACAATTTTGGCAATTTACTCTATATTCTGTATAGATTTAGCTTATTTTATACGAATACCGTTAAAAAAATATCATTTATATAGTCTTTAACCAAATCATTTAATTTGTATAGTTTATATGATCATAATATTAATTCTAAGCAAATTGCATGCATGTCCGAGGGCATTATCCAATTTAACCTATCTTCATTTAACTATTTGACACTATACATAAATTTACTTTATATTTTTATATTCATGATATTAGCCTAAGTCAGTTTAGACTATTTGTTAATTATTATTATTGTCTAGGGTATTAAAGTGTAAATAGTTGTTCTTTATATTTGGATGTAATCCTTCATTATTTTCAAGTTTCAATATACGATACCAATTTTGATTTGGTATCAGAGCCTCCTTTTTTTTCTCTAACCCTAAATTTCAATTACGGCAAAAAAAGAAAAAAATCCAGACTGCATCAACAACGGTCTCTTTTCTGGCTGGAAAACCAGTTCCGACTGCAACAAAGGTGTCTCTTCCCACATCGGCTGAACAACAGGAGTCAAATTTCAACAATAAGCAAGTCCAAATTTCAACAGCAGCAGTTTTCGATTTCAACAACAACAGTAGCAGTTCGATTTAGCAATAGAAATTTCACAACAGAAGTCTTTGATTCAACAACATTTAGTGGTTCGATTTCTACAACAATTTTTTTTTTAAACAGTAGCCGTCCCTAATGGCAGCAATCATCCAGTTCTCACATCAGGAGAAAACTATTCACAACTCTCACAAGTTCTCCTTCTCTCTCAAACCTACCAACTATGGTTATTGGAGATCTATGATCGAATCCTTTCCCACATCTCATAATCTCTTTGGTTATGTTGACGGAACCATACCATGTCCCGAACAGAAAGTTACAAATGAGTCTGCAACTACCGATAATCCAAGCTACACCCCGTGGATCTGCAATGATGCTCACATCCGTATGCTGATCATCTCAACAGTTTCTGAAGATTCCTATCAGCACATTCAGGGAAAAACATTACGTGAGGTATGGTTGTCTCTTGAACGGGCTTATGCCCCTGTTACATTGTCCCATGAATTTACCCTTAAAAGTCAACTTCTGAGAATCATCATGAAAGGAGATGAAATACCGGCAGAATATCTCAGCAGGGCTCAAGAGTATGCCACTGCCCTTGCTAACATCGGAGAACTGGTTAAAGACAATGATCTTTTCATGCTCACTCTTACAGGACTTAGAGAGGAATACAATGGTCTCAAGGCTAACTTATTAGCCTGTGTTCCTCCTGTTTCCTTCCATGAATTACATGGTCTTCTATGTGACCATGATTATGTCTTTACAAGAATGATGGCTGCTACCCCCATGCTTTCATGGCAAATGCTCCTTTGATTCAACAATCATCATCGACTGCTGCCCTTTCGGTTCAACAACCGAATATTGATCAACTTCAACAACAACTACAAAACATTCAACTAATGGCTTCTCAATTGGGTTATCAACTAAACCCCATTCAATCCCCACGGCCTCAAGCTTACTTTGGTTCTCGGTCTTCCAATAACAATCGAGGCGGTCGTGGATCTCGTGGCAACTCACGTGGTGGTTTTAACAACCGCTCTCGGGATAGCAGTGGCACATGACAGTTTTCTTGGGCTTCCACCCAAAACACTGTTTATGGTCATTGCAAGAGGTGTGGTATAGGACATTTACCATCTCAATGTCCAACTCAATCGAACCAGTCTCAACCTGCTCCACAGGCAAACTTTACAACACGCTCAGAGGTTGGCCCATCTTCTGGACCTACTTGGAAGCCCGACACTGGTGCAACTCATCATGCCACTCCAGACCTGACTAGCATGGATAGCTCTGAGGCCTACGATGGTAATGATTCTTTACTTGTTGGTAACGGTAACTCAGTACCCATTTTTTCACATTGGTTCATCCAAAATTTACTCACCAAACAAAACCTTTACCCTATCTGATATCCTTCATGTTCCTCAACTAAAACAAAATCTTTTATCTGTTCAAAAATTTTGTCTTGACAACAATGTTTTCTTTGAATTTCACTCTTCTTATTTTGTTGTGAAGGACGAGTCTACACGCACTACCCTCCTTTCGGGCCCCAGTGAGCAGGGATTGTACTCCATTCGTCTTCCACAACTCAAGTCTTTGCCCAAGGTTGCTTTCACTGCCGTCAAAGCCTCTTCAACATTTGGCATCAACGTTTAGGACATCCTCATGCTCAAGTTTTTCATTCTATTGTTTTCTTATTGTTCTTTACCTGTTTCGGACAAATTATCAAATAATTTATGTTCTTCTTGTCAATGTGGAAAATCCTCAAGTTATCTTTACCTGATTCTACTTTTCATAGCAAAAATATTTTAGATCTTGTTTATTGTGATGTTTGGGGCCCTTTCTCCCGAACCATCCTTTGATGGTCATCGCTACTTTCTTTTGTGTGTTGATCATTGTACTCGTTATATGTGGATTTATCCCTTGAATAAAAAATCAGATGTTTACACCATCCTCACTAATTTTATCACCATGACTGAACGTCAATTTAACACCAAGCTTAAATGTATTCAATCTGACTGGGGGGGGGGGGGGAGGAATTTCGACCTCTCACAAATCTTTGTCGCAACCTTGGCATTATCCATCGACGGTCTTGTCCTCACACCAGTGAGAAAAATGGATTTGTTGAACGTCGTCATCGTCATGTTGTGGAAACTGGACTCACCCTCTTGGCTCAATCTAGTTTTCCTCAACGCTTCTGGAACTTTGCTTTTGAAACAGCTGTATACCTCATAAATCGCCTCCCCTCTCGTGTTTCATCTAACAAATCTCCCTTTGAACATGTCTTTAAACGAAAACCAGATTACTCATTCTTAAGAGTCTTTGGATGTCAGTCTTTTCCTTACCTTCGTCTGTACAATCGTCACAAAATTGAATTCCGGTCTACTCCTTGTGTTTTCCTAGGTTACAGTCCTACTCACCATGGTTATCGCTGCCTTGACCCTTCCACTGATCGGATCTACATTGCTCGGCATGTTCGCTTCAACGAACATGTTTTTCCCTATAAGCCTTTACAAACACCACCACCACCCTCTACCCCTCCTTACATCTCTATTTTTCCCATTAAACCACCACCACCACCTCCTCGGCCTCGACCATCAAACCTGCGTCCTATTCCTAAACAACCAGATCGATACAACCCCCGCTTCCTACACTGCCACCACCTCCACCTCTCCTCCCATTGAACCAACTAGCTTTATCGTTGCTAACAAGTCTTTAGAATGGCGCCAAGCAATGGCCGAAGAGCTATCTGCGCTTCATAGGAATGGCATGAGGACATTTGTGCCCCCTGTTTCCAATGCTAATGTTGTTGATTGTAAATGGGTTTACAGGTTAAAGGACTGATGAACATGGAAAGATTACCAGGCACAAAGCCCGAATCGTGGCAAGAGGCTTCAATCAACAGCATGGTGTGGACTATCATGAGACCTTTAGCCCGGTCATTAAGCCCTGCCATTATTCGTACCGACCTATCTCTAGCTGTCAGCAACAAATGGCCTCTCCGACAGTTAGACATTCAAACGGCCTTTCTCCATGGAGATCTTGAGGAAACGGTGCACATGCGCCAACCTCCAGGCTTTATTGATCAAACCAAACCTGATCACATCTGCTTGTTGCACAAGTCATTGTAAGGCCTCAAACAGGCTCCTCGTGCCTGGTTCACAAAGTTGTCTACTGCACTTCATCGGTTGGGATTTTATGGGCCCAAAACAGATCCCTCGCTTTTTATACGGAACTCCTCGGGCTGCCTTGTCTATCTTCTAGTTTATGTGGATGACATTATCATCACCGCAACAACTCCACTGTTGTTGCATCAATCATTCAGCAACTCAACTCTCTATCTGCACTTAAGGATATGGGTCAATTACATTATTTTTTGGGGGTCGAAGTTGTTCACAAAGGTTCTGACTTGGTTCTTTCCCAAGGAAATATGTTTGTGAGATATTACACCGTGCTGGTCTTGCCGATTGCAAGGCGATATCAACTCCCATGAGCACCTCTCATGTGTTGTTACCCGATGATAGTCCCTTACTCGATGATCCCTCTCGCTATAGGCAGAAAGTTGGAGCTCTTCAGTAGGCTACTTTCTCGCCCAGACATTGCATTTGCAGTTAATAAAGTCTGCCAGTTGATGCACGCTCCTACTGAGAACCACTGGGCCGGTGTCAAGCGCATCCTACGTTATCTTAAGGGCACTATCGATTTGGGATTATGGATTCGACATAATACGGGCTATCACCTTCAAGCCTTTTCGGACTCTAATTGGAACTCCAATCTTCATGCATTCTCGGACTCTGACTGGGCTGGTTGCCCAGTCGATCGTCGATCCACGGGGGGGGTTTGCTATCTATTTAGGCTCGAATCTCATTTCTTGGTCTGCTCGCAAACAGAAAACTGTATCTCGATCCTCCACGGGGGGGGGGGGGGGGGGGGGGGGTTTGGTTTTGGTTTACAATGGTAAAAAACCGTTATTAACAATTTGACCTTAAACCAACCAAACTGTAAACACTCTTAAACGTAAATATATCGATACAAATGACCATCTAGATGCGAGTAATCCTCCATGTTTACCAATAAACTAAATAAATATATAAAGCTTACGACAGAACAAGGATCAACATGGATACTTATATATCTACCATCATACATTATCATCAATTTATTTATTTTTAAAATTTTAAATTAACATTTGTTAAAATCATTTTCTTCTTATGGATTACCATAACCCTCGCTACGTCCTTTTCCCCTAGCAAGAGCGTCTATAATGGATGTTTCAGGGCGGTTTAAGGGCATTTTTGGGAGCCCCATATAAAGATGAGGGGCGTTTTTTTGCTGTGAGAGGGGCAACTCAGTCAGGTGGTGATGTGACAACGTTTTTGAAAGTTACCGTTGCGGTGCTCTAGATATATGGTTTGACAGCTAAAATGTTAATAAAAATATATATATCTTGAGAAAGACATCATATAGTGAATCAATAGTCAATTATCACTAAATCAAGTATGACAATAAAAGATTAAATCTTTTTGCAAACTACTTTAACATGCATCAACCCTTTAGACCACAGGGGTTAACAATGGTTCATTAGAAAAATGAGCCACCAGATTTGCTACAACAAGATCAGCCATTGCCTTACGCGTTTCAACCGTGCAAGTCCCCACATGCGGCGACAGAACCACGTTATCAAGATCAATGAGTTGCACGGGCACATAGGGCTCATGTTCAAACACATCAAGCCCTGCACCACCTAGTCTACCTTCAACAAGAGCCGTCACGAGCTCCTGTTCGTCAATATGAGCCCCTCATCCGATGTTTATGAGAAACCCGTTCGGCCCCAAAGCATCAATGACTTCGCGGTTGACTATATGATGAGTTGCTTTTGTCAATGAACAAGCAATCACTAGGATCTCACAGTTGGAAGCCAGTTCAATCACATTTGGGTAATACTTGTAACCCGAATTCGGTTTTTGAGATCTGGAGTAGTAACAAATCTGGGAAGTAAATGATTTCAATCTCTTGGCTATTGCTGACCCAATTCTCCCCAACCCAATGATCCCTACAGATTTCCCACTAACCTGCAAGTAAAAAATTTGTTAATGAAGCTCATAATCTATCAAGTTATTATTATTAAGAGTTAAATGTTATTTTAGTCCCTGTGGTTTGGGTCATTTTGCCAGTTTAGTCCAAAGGTTTCATTTTTAGCCTGTGGTCCAAAAAGGTTTCACCGTTGCCATTTTAGTCCACTGGGTTAACTTCATCCATTTTTTCTGTTAACGAGAAGAGCAATTCGGTCATTTTATATGTAATTCTGTTAACTGGAATGGCAATTCAGCCATATAAAATGACCGAATTGCCCTTCTTGTTAACAGAAAAAATGGATGATGTTAACCCAGTGGACTAAAATAGCAACGGTGAAACCTTTTTGGAACCTAGGCGAAAAATGAAACCTTTGGACTAAACTGGCAAAATGACCCAAACCAGATAGACTAAAATGACATTTAATTCTATTGATTAATTAGAGGTGAAAAAATAAACAGGTTCCGGAACTGGAACTGATAAGAAACCATAACCAAGTATCGCTGGTAATCGGTTCTCCATACCCTACCCTACCCTACCCGCTGGCTATGAGGTTGTAACCCTATGATTTGAAACCGGTTCCAACTCGGATATAACCAACCCGAAAAACCCGGATCCGGATCCAAACCGGACTGATCACTTCCTTCTATAAAAACCGGTTTCACACCCGACACGGTACCACCAATACTTGGTTATTGAGTCATTGACTAGAACCGAAACCGATTCATTCCGGGTGACAAACCGACTTGATACCATCCCAACAATATCGGTACCACGTCGGTTTTGACAATATCACGACTTTATTTTTTGGGTTTTATTTTTCGGTTGCATTACCAAGTGTTGATACCGTAAGGAACCGAACTGATACCAGTCACGAGATAAAATTTCACTAGTTGTAATCCATATAAAGAGATCTGATTTTCAGCATTCAATAGACATATAAAAATATTATTCATCAAAATGGTTTTCATTCTATGTTTCAATTCTTTAAAAAATTAAGAATTTAAAAATCAAGAATTGTGTTAAAGTTGCAAGAAACATACTTTTGTAGTCAATCCAAAATCTCGTTGCTTCCACAACCCATTTCTAACAAAACGATCACACGCACAAATCTTTCTAACAGTAGCCAAAATCAACAACACAGCCAAATCAGCAACTTCATCAGTCAACATATCAGGAGTAGACGTAACCCTAATACCCTTTTCAACACATTTCACCAAATCGATCTTATCTAACCCAGAACTGTGACTGGAAATGATCTCCAGACACGGAAGTGATTCGATCAAATCGGAGTCTGCTCCGTGCACTCCGTTGCCTACAACTGCTCTGATTGAGTGCGACTGGTGCTTGAAGAAGTCTTGTTTTGATGGGATCTCCCATGATTTGAAGAGGGTGAAGTGGGTTGTGAGTTGTTGTTGGAGATATTGGGACATTGGGCAGGTTAACCATACGCCTGGTCTTTTGTCCATCAGCTGTTCGATGAAATGCTTCAGAGAACAAAGCCACTAGTGAATACGTTACTGAGTTTGCAAATGAGCTTATGGTTAACCATAAGCCTGGTTTAATCGTGTGTATCGGGAGGTTTGAACCGGTTTTTAAAACAGTCATGGGTTGGAGGCTTGTCGACAACAAATTTTGTTTCGGGTTAAGGAGATTTTTAGGGGTAATCTCTTACAAAACATTGTGATACCAAGAGGACACATGGTACATAGATATTTTTATTTATTGGATTGTATAAATATAAATATATATATATATATATATATACACGATAAGGATCCGTTAAGAATCACCCTTTATTGCGAGAACCGCGAGAACCAATGTGAACACAACAAAAATACCTAAAAAAAAATTTAAAAACACACAAATGCTTAAACCTTTCTTTAATATTTAAGATTTTAAATTAGCTAGATTTCCTCATCTCATGAAATTTCAGATGTTAAAATCTTGCATATATTAAGGATCAAACTAACCATAATCCAAGTCATTCCAAGAGTTATAATTCATTCACAGATTAAAATCCATCTTTTTAAAACCATAAAACCCACCAAAGATATATACTTGTACCGAGACCTTTTCACCTAATACTTGGAAAAAGTCGCCCTGAATGCCACCTGTCGAGCGTAAGCTGTGGGGTCCATAAGTTTTTTCTAACGGGCTCTCATGGTTACCAAAAAACTACTTGCAAAAAGTCGAGTATGTTTCATGAGTATCGTCTTAACTGCAACTATAATCACTGATCTTCACATCGTAAACCCCTCTTGATATTCTGCAGGGTGCTTGATATTAGTGTGTTAACCGACTCCACGGATTCCATACTAAGTTTAGACGTCGGTGAGTCACTTGTAAGAATCTGAAAACCAACTGTTAGTAACGACCCATTTTCCCAACTTTGCTTATCTGCCTTTGATGTGATCACCGACGGCCGTGATACAATCCCATCTGGTAGAATCGAAAAACCCGAGGGTAATATCGAGATACTTCTAGAGTCACAACCAGCCATTACCGATTGCATGGTGGTCACCGCCACTCGTGCACACACCACCATGGATTCGTATGCGTTTGTTACGTTTGTACAACTATCCTGGACCATCCACATGTTATCTTTCGACTTCATTGTCTAGATTCAAGAAACAAAGTTAATAAGATACCATTATATTTACAGTATGATACCACTACGTCGGTACTAATTACAATGCGACTAATATACTTGTATGCTAATAGAGAAGAAACGAATCTTACATGGATGGAAACGGTATTTACTCGATCTTGTCCTTTTGCCAAGTTTGCTATAGATTGCACTGGACCACCACTTGACATAATATCCCACTGAATATTCAGGTGATAATAACAATAATATTAAAACTTTTTTTTAAGAGGAAGCAAGATGGTTGGATAATGGGTCACAACTCAAAGGGGGTTTAGGTTGAAACGGGTCGAAATGAAAAAAAAAGAACAGGTTGGGTTCATCACACACTTTTTTGGTCCACCACTCACGACTACTTATAGATATATAATACTCACGACTACACGGATGGTCCCTGTGGTTTACCAAAATTTTGGATTTGGTCCCTAGCTTTTCAAAAGTACACATATAGTACCTGTGGTTTGCACCTTGTAACGCATTTAGTCCACAGCTTTTCCAAAAGTACATGGATGGTCCCTACGGTTTGCACTTTGTAACGCTTTTAGTCCCAAACTTGGACATGCTAAAACCTTTAGATTTATTGGCTGGGGACTAAATGTGTTATAAAGTGCAAACGACAGTGACCATCGTGTACTTCTGGAAAGCTAAAGACCAAATCCAAAATTTTGGTAAACCACAGGGACCATTTGTGTACTTTACTCTAACAAAAATCTTCTAAACCTTGTATATTCTTTCAAGAGGCAGCAAGATGGGTGAGTATGGCGTGTAACACGTAACTACGCAATGGCCAAAAGAGGTATTGTGTTAAAAAGGGTCATTTTTTATGTTCGAAATGAAAAATCAGGTTGGGCTGACCCACAAAACACCTTTTTGGCCTTTTTTTTAACATTTAGTAGATATAAAATATATAAACTATATTTAGAAAAAAACAATAATAGTCTATATCTTCGATAACATTGAGAAAGTCGTAGGCGTTATAAATAGACTTGGGTGACTTTCAACCCCAGTGACCCTGTCCCGTTTTTAACTAATTTTTTTCTTTGCTTTATTAAGTTTGACCCGTTTGAGATAAAACACGACCCATCACAACCTATTCATAAGGAAAAAATGGGTAAAACTGTCACATGTAAGTCTTTTTATACATTATTCTTTGCATAGTAACTTCAAAAATCTTAGAAAATCTCTAAAAGGAAATCATGTATACCTCATTTCTTTGATTGTCATCTCTCAAGAAATCAAAAAGAACAGCGTGAGAAACAGGCAACCATATAGATGAAACTGCACATAGTATCACTCCTAACGGTTCACCAGGATCATTTAGGTTCATTCTGGAAGCCACCCTTATGTCATATCCTGTTTTACTCGGTATCTTTTTCCATGTGTGATCGCTTGAGCCTCCTAGTGCTCGACCAAAACTCCACGTCATTCTCTGAGCCAATTTTAAAATACTTTTCCTCCCCGCCAGTGTACCAATACCTTATTGAACGTTCATTGTCGTATACAGTTATACAAAAAAATATATCAAAGTAGAGTATGAAGATAACGAAATTTTAAAGGTTATTATTACCATTAAAAACGACCAACATACTTTCAAGTCCCTCAACCAAATGTTGACATATTGTGTAAGTAACCATGTTTGTTTAAAGAGTAAAGTACACAGATGGTCCCTGTGGTTTACCAAAATTTTGGATTTGGTCCCTAGCTTTCCAAAAAACACAAATGGTCCATGTGGTTTGCACTTTGTAACGCATTTAGTCCCCAGCTTTTTCCAAAAGTACATGGATGGTCCTTGTGGTTTGCACTTTCTAATACATCTAGTCCCTAACTAGGACATGCTAAAACCTTTAGATTTGTTGTCTGGGGACTAAATGTGTTACAAAGTGCAAACCACAAAGACATCTGTGTACTTTTGGAAACCTAGGGACCAAATCCAAAATTTTAGTAAACCACAGGGAGCATCGTGTACTTTACTCTTGTATAAATTTAACAAGTTCATGAACTTTCATGTGTCGAAAAAATTTTGGTTGAGGGACTCTTTTGTGCAAAATGAGAAAGCACCTTGATTTTTTAGGATATTAAAACAAATTTAAATACCACTAGAATCGGTATTAGGAACATTTGTAGCAAGGAAGAACACAAGACGCTCGCATTGCTGCTGCAATGTGGCCATCCAACGCCTTGCACCAAAAGCAAGACCACTATTGATGATCGCACGGTACATAGAATGAGCTACGATTTTTTCGCATTCAACATGCTCTATCCAGGTCACCTAACAGAATACAACTGGACATGCTTCATTTTTTTTAATTGCATACGTATTATTAGGTGTGATATTAGTGCTTTACCTTACAGTGACCGTTTAACTTGTCCTCAATAATGCAACCGGATGGATGTTTTCTACATCTAGCAAGGGATGCATCGATGTGTTTTTCTACATTGTCGATAGATATGTCAACAATTGCCCACTTGTCAGCGTTCAATTGCTTCGAGTATCTAACGAAATACACTTCCCTTGTGGCCACTAACGGAGTT
Organism: Helianthus tuberosus; assembly: GCA_030545235.1. NCBI lineage: Eukaryota > Viridiplantae > Streptophyta > Magnoliopsida > Asterales > Asteraceae > Helianthus > Helianthus tuberosus. The sequence continues at coordinate 13,840,122 of CM060442.1, forward strand.
AGCATTTGCAGCTCAGCAAACATCTGCAACAAATATAAAAATATCAACCAACTTTGTCCAGATTTACGTTAACTTTGTCTATAAAAATATCAAGTATTTTGCTACCAATTGAACTGCACCGTTTCTGTTAGCACCCTGCCCGTTACAGATAACATCAAGGGTAGCTGCTTTTGAGATCATGCATGGAAACATCTCTACGTATTCTCTCTGCAATATTAAATAAACATAAGAAAATGACAAAATTACACCTATCCAAATAAATAAATAATAATAACATACTAGGGGCCTAGACTAATAACTATTTACAATTAACAGAACAGTACCACATCCATGAAACTTCTAACCAACCGTGGGAGATCCACAAAGACAACACCACTATCTCGAGATGCCTCAATGCATCTCAATTGTTGATTATTGCTTGAATTCATGGTGGAGAACTTGTTCAAGTATACATCATAATTAAGTATTTCTCGACCCCTTTCAACGCTCTCGACCCATAGTGGTTCACTGACGCTAGCCATCTTTACAAGCTCTTCCGTAGCTAGATTTACAATGTCCATTATCCTAGATTTTTCAGGCCCGTATACCCCACTACACAAATCTAATGAACTTTTGTTTTCATTGTCGTTTCCGGCAGAACATGAGTTTGTCGGTGATGTTCCTTGTGGATGTTTCCCGATTGATTTTCTCAGCATCTCAATCTACACAAAACTCCAATTGATTAACTAACCTGTAATGCATAGCTCTCAGAGTATATATTAAAAAGCTAGAGGGTGGGCCTGTAAACGAACCAAACGTTCATGAACTGTTTGTGAATTTGTTCGGCAGGAAGTTCGTTTATTTAAACAAACGAACATGAGCAATTTTTTTTGTTCATTTAACTAAACGAACAATCATGAAAACATGTGTCCGTTTATGTTCGTTTATTTGCATTTGTTTATGTTCGTTTAAATTTTTATAAATACATAAATAGTTATATTTATATAAATATAAAGATAAAAAGGGGTTTCGAACTACTTATATAAATAAAACTAATTGGTACTTGGGCATTCTAGTAATGAAAATGTGCTTTCCAATGATCAATCAATAAATTATATAAAAAGGCTACTTTATGTCCATTTACGTTTGTCATTTGTGTTCATTTGCGTTCATTTATGTTTGTTCATTTGTGTTATATTATATTATGTTTGTTTACGTTTCTTTGTTTATGTTCGTTTACGTCCATGAACTGTTCGTTTAGGTTTAGGTTTAGGTTTTAAATGAATGAATGAACATGAACAAAAAAATGTGTTCGATTATATGTTCGTGTTCGGTTAAAGTTAAATGAACAAACACGAACATGCCTATCTTCGTGTTCGTTCGGTTCATTTACAGGCCTACTTGGGGGTGTTTGGAATGAATGTTCAGATCTGAGGGCATTTGGTTTAATAGTGTATTGAGTATGTTTGGTTTAATGAATCAGGTTTGATACCCATAAAGTTGGTATCCTCCATACCCACATAAAGAGTTAGATTTTGAAATCCATACCCATTCCCAATATCCACACCCTGTTATCAAACCATACCCATAGTGATTCCTGAGTGCAAACCAAACACCACCCTAATTCAGATGAAGAACTAATAACTGTGCAACCTGGGCTTTAAGTTTAGCATTTTCAACCCGAAGCTGGTGTTCTTCGGTGTTAGGGGTAGCATCCTTGCTAGAACTACCGCAGTTAGAACAAGTACCCTTCTTAATCATCTCCCTTAATAACTTATTTTCGTCACGTAATGTATCCAATTCTGATTTCAACAACGAATTTTCATGGCGTTCTTGTATAGCCTGCAATGGCAACACAAGTTCTCCATCACTATTTGTGCAACCTGCATATGTATGACATGGTTCTTTTTAACATAACCAAAAAGGTCAGTTTGTGATAGCAAATATGAAAACCTTGATTTGCGTACGGCGGTTTTGAAACCAGAATTTCACTTGTCTTGGATGAAGTCCTAACCGCTTGCTCAACTGTTGTCTTTGTGACTCATCTGGATGAGGTGACTCCTTAAATAGCCTGTAAAATGGAAGTCAACCACTGATCTTTTAACACAACCATGCATATCACAAACTCAAAGGACTAAATTTAACATACCACAAACTCAAAGGACCAAATTTGACATTGTAAACCGGACAATACTACGCCAACCTTCACCACATCACCTTTAAAAAAATGAGACACGCTCACACGCATGCTGTGACGTTATTATTATTAAACTATAAAGAGGAAAGAAAGAGGTTTACATGATCACCTTTGTCCTTTAGTTTATATCAACTTAACAATAATTTTACCTTTTTGTTGTTTCTTAAAGAGTTGATTAAAGCTGAACTATTGATCCTATTCAATGTATCTATCATCTTTACCCAACAACTTGCATATTTTTGGAAGACTTTTATAGGCTATTTTGATGATGGAGTGTCCACTTGTCACAAATTAGCATGGGCGGCTCTTGGTTATTAAAAAAATAGGTCTTTAGACTTGGACTATTCACATCGGGAGCAGCCGTACCAGTGGCGGATCTAGGATTCACGCCAAGCCGTAACGTTTTATAAATAAGCCGTAACGAAATCGAAAAAACATCAAATTTTTCCAAAATTTACACTAAAAACGTCAAATTTTTCCGAGCCAAGCCGTAGCGGAGGTTACCCCCTGGTTAAGGCTAGGTCCGCCCCTGAGCCGTACCCAAGGTGGCAGCCGTCCTTAGACTGTGTTATTGAGGCTTTAAAGGGAAAAAAGAAAGTGGTGCCACGTAGACGCCACGTGAGTAACCATCGTTCACCTGCCCATAATAGCGCTCCAAGTTGTGGTGAAAACACCCCCTCCCCCTTGCAGCCATTGTTCAACCCACCAACAAGCTTGCCTCCTTGCACCATTCCCGCCATCCCCACCGAGCCTCAGCCCCACACTCCGTCCATGCGGTGTTCCTGGCTTGTACCCGGCTGATGTGGCACCAATGGCGATTGGCTTTGCCCGTGGGCACGCCGTCCTTATCTAAGGGCATAATCCGCGAAAGGTGGCGGGCCCAAAGTGAGATTTTTTTTTCAACTTGATCTATGATGCATTGGTAACTTGTACATTATATGTTTATATTGACTTGTATACCACATTTATTTTTAATTCATATCATTTTTATGGTAATAATATATAGGGTAAAATAACAATTACTTTTATTTGTTATAATACAAAATAAAAATAACTATTATATTTTAAAAATAAACTTGATATGAACAATGAAAAATTAATATAAAAAGTGGTGGTAACATGAAAATATAAGAATTTATAACTACATTTACAGTAATGGAAACAAAATTAATATAACGTTGAAAAGAAAATAAACTTGATATTAAAAATTCTTCCTAACCGGTTAAACCACCCGGTACACTAGGTTAAACCGTTTCCGAGCCAAATCCGGTACGGTATAAAAAATGGATTTTAAAACATTGATACCAATATAGACACATGTGTACATGTGTTTTTAGCCCCAGTATACCTAGAGACCGAGAGTTCAAATCCTATAAGTTGCAGAGATATCAATGATTAATACGAGTATCTTAGGGTTCAAATCCTACAAGTTGCATGATTAAATGATTAATACGGGTAGATTAGGAGCAGTGGCTAGTGGCAAAGCTTTATGGGGGGGGGGGGGGGGGGGTTGACCCCCACCGATACCAAAAATTTATGAATTCTTTTTTTAGTTAAAATATTGGATTTTTTAGAATACGCGCCTGTTGAATAGGATTTTAGGTATGGGTGAATTTCTAACACGACCTGAAAACACGACACAAACCTAACACGAAATTTTGCGGGTTTAGATTTAGTCTAAACGGGTTCGGGTCAGTTTCAGGTTGAACCTGTGAACCCGTTTAGCTAAACGGGTCGTGTTCGGGTCAACTCGGTCGAGTTGGTGGGTTGAACTGTTTAACCCATTTATATTATATTATATTTTTTATAATATGTTTTATGTCATAAATTAAACTCGGTGTATATTTTACATCATCATCATCATCATAACTTAAAAAAAAACTTAAAAAAAGAAATTGACATAAGATTTTATAATTTTAAGTGTAATTGTATTATATGGGTAAGGCTATTGTAAAAAAGGTTAAAAGTGTGAGAAAGGTGAGAAATATTGTGGAGATGACATGTGTCCTAAATCTAAATTAATTCAAAAGGGTAAACAAGTAATTTTATCATTAATTCAATTAATTAAAAACTTCCCATAACCGCCACCTTAATTATAGGAACTGGATTTTTTTTAAAAGATCTCTATAAACACCATTCAGCAAGTATATAACACCATTCAGCAAGTATATACAAGTATATAACACCATTCAGCAAGTATATAACACCATTCATTGACTAAACATCTGATCGAAACATATTTTTTTCTCTATATAAGTATAGCAATATGGTACTCATATTAAAGATAAAAAAACGTTCGTTATTATGGTGTAATTTTTTTTTAAAAGTTACGTATAAAAAGTTATTGACGTTTAAAAAAGACGGGGGAAGTTACATGTGCATTAATGTTAGTTTCTTAATTTAAAAATGTTAAATTTACCTATATACCCTTAATCTAGAAAATTAATATGTTTAATAGTAAACATTATTTACAATTTTGCCGTTATGATCTCAACCATTAGATCTAATGGTATAGATTCTTTCTTACATTTCTCACAAAAAAAAACCCTTTTTTACAGGAACCTCTACCTGTATTATATAATATACATTTTTGTTTTTTAGTAAATTTTAATTTTATTATATTTTACTTTGTGAACAAAATAATATAATTCTGGTTGAACGGATCGTGTTCGGATCAACCCGTGAATATTCGGGTGGGGTAGGGTTCGGGTTCATATGTATAACACAATTTTCGGATTCGTCTAAAATTTTCGGGTTCGGGTCGAACCCGCGAACACAGCCTGTTTAAAACCCCTAATTTTAGATGTACCGAGTTTTCGTTATGTGAGAGCATTTTAGTTTCCCTTTAAAAAAACAATAAAAAGGTAAAAAAAAAAGTGGGTGATGACGTACGCTTCCAACTCATGAATTTGTTGGGCGGTGTGACGGTGGTACTTTTTCCTCTTCTTACTTTTATCACCGCCGTCGTCATCCGATGGTGATTTCGCCGGTCCGGAAGCTTCACTGCTGATCTCCGTCACCGTCGTATTAGCACCCTCCTCTTTCCGATCATCCACTGCCTCCTCACCGTCACCAAAAACTCCCTGCCGTACAATAACTGATCAGAATATATATGTATGAAAGCGTAGGAAGGAAAGAAAACTACAACTTACGAGAGTGAGAGCGAGAGAAGTAAGGGGATTGGAAGACGCCATTGAGTGTTTGATTTTGGTTGTTGTTCTAATGCTAAGGGTGATTAGGCATGGTGAGTGTGTGAGTGTGTGTGTGTGTGTGTGTTTTGGTGGAGGAAGTGAATGGGGGTGGGGGTTGACCGTTAGATATTGTTGGACCTTCCTTTTGGTTTCCAACTAACTCATTTTCTTTTTAACATTTCTTCTTTAACTAGGGTTGGCTAATGGGGTAAGTTTTAACTAGATGTTATGATTTTTTTTTTAATTATATTGGTCATGTCACTTGTTAGTTGTCACCCTCAAAAATGGATACCAAGATATAACAATAATGATTTATTTCATATTATATACACCCTTATTACTTGCTACACTTCCTTTTATGAGAGGAATGATGGTGGGCTCTACACTCAAGTTTGTGAGATAACGGGTGTAAGAGCATTCACATTCAATCCATCAAATTATACATACATTCCACTAAAAAACAACTCCTATATCAATATATTTCCACTAAAAACAAATACTTTTTCTCTCTCCTTTCAATTAAATAATATTATCATTACATTTTTCTCTCTCCTTCACTCACAACCACTTTCAATATATATTAAAAAAATTATACTGGATGAACAGTGTCCCCCCAAATATACAGATGAACAGTAACATTTTCTCTCTCCTCCACTCACAACCACTTTTTATACCCTTTATAATATAAAAACCTCTCCTCTCATTATTTGATGGATTGAATGTGAGTGCTCTAAGAAGTAAAGAGAAAATGTGTATTTAGTGTCATCCAATTATTATATATTATACGGGTTGTATGAGTTTTATCGTTTGATTACTTTTATTCATGTCATATGATATGGGTGAAATATCCTTTGCACGGGTGATACAAACAGCTTAACCCTCTCATATGACTTATTCGAACAGTAGCTTTACCATATGGCCCGTATGAGGTCTGGGTCCAATTATCACATCAATGATGTACCAGTGTCTCACAACTTAGCCACCAATTGATGATAATTGTATAATGTAAAATTGCTACCTTATGTTACTTGTTTGTGACTAGTTGAGGGAACTCAGTTGGTATCAATTGAAAGCATCTAAGACGAAAGGTCATGATTCCCAAAATATATATGTGAGTACGTATTTTACATTGACAAAAAATAACAAATATTGGTAACGATTTTTGTAGAACCAACAGAGGTACATACATTGCGCGGTTAGAATGGCAACACCAACCAGGGGCGGATGTACCATATGAGAAGGGGTAGCCTCCGCTACCCCTTGGCGCTCCGGCGGTAGTGTATATTTTGGAAAATTTTGATATTTTTTTAACGTTTTTTCGATTTCGTTACCCCTTTCTTTTAAGACGTTACCCCTATGAAGGTTTTCTAGATCCGCCACTGACACCAACAATATAGTGATAGCAAAACATTTGAAACGTACAATTCTTAATATTAAGGCTAGAGGGTGTGGTGTAAAGCCCCTAGAGGCTTTATCACGCCACATCAACGTCATATCACATAGGGGCTAAAGCCCCATAATCATTACCTAATCATTAATTTTTATTATATTTCTATTTTTTAAAAACATATATGCAAAATTTGTTTAAAACAAAATTAAAAAAAAAAAACATAATTTCAATAAAATAAATTAAAGATTACAAACTACTTAAAAATAACATACTTGAAAATAAAAAAACAACTACATATATTTGGCCCTTGCTGTTTAAGTCGACGTTGATGAGTTTTCCTTTAAATTTTTTTTGCTGATTTTGCAGATTGGCCCTTGTTGTTTAAGTGAGATGACAAGTTGAAATTTAAGTTTTATACACCCCGTTATAACTTTTAAAAGTGCCAATAATACCCCTTTTAGTTTCAACATTTTATAAATTTGAAATGACAATGGTGAAACTTTTTTGGACCTACATGCGATAAATGAAACGTTTGAACTATAGTGGCAAAATTGCTCAAACAACACGAACCATTTTGGCGTTTTACTGGAAAGTCATAAAGCCCCTTGGTGAGGGTTATGCAACAAGTGGCGGAAAAGTGCAAGAGGGAGCTTTATGGGGGTTATATCACAATTCACAAGAGGGTGTAGTGGTAAGAGGGTTATATAATCCCTTCAATTATACATACATATGTATGTAAATATATGTGTGTGAGTGGGGGAGGAAGAGGCATGACGTGATAATTTTCGCGATGAATAAAAAATTAAACCCCATAGTTCCAGCTGTAATGGTGTTGTCGGGCGCTATGGGGCGCTATACCCCTCCCCGACGTGATATAATACCCCATTATGGAGGGTCTTAAGTAGAAGTGTAACACGGTTATAGATGTTCAACAAATCCGAACAAATTTATTTTCATAAATTTCTTTATCATAGGTAATAAAGTTTAGAAAACAATAATATGTTTTATGGCCCATGGTGGGGTTGAAGAGCTAAAAAAATTGGAGGCTACTAAATAAAAGGTTGGTCCCTTATAAGACATTGGCTTCCATCCATTAAAGGTTGGTGCATTAATGAGGATGCCGACATATCATAAGTTCTTCATAAAAATAACAACAAAAAGACTTGCTAAATTCAATTTTATTATTTTTTGGGTTATGAGATTCATGATTTTTGTGGTAGGAGTTTAATGTACACACAATTAGATCCATTGTTTGGATCGTGTGCATTTTCATATAAAAAAATAAGTTAAAAGCATATCAAATTTTACATACCTTATTTAAGCAACATATGTAATAAGCCTTGAAGATTATATTATAATTGTTATAAACCAGACATTTTAGGCCCAACCCATTACTTATGGGCTAGGGTTTACAGCTCTGTTCATCTATATATTGTAAGTTTGAATAATGGAGAATTTAGTTTTATCTCTTTTCTCTTTGGTTTTTATCACGTTATCAGCACGATTCGCTCTATTCATTAGGGAATTTACCGGCTTGGATTCAGATAATTGTCGTTCATCAAATCCGGGTACACTATTAATTTTTCTGCAATTTTCTTTTGAACTTTAGAACAAACTAGGACTGCCCTGTTTCTGTGAATTAGGACTGAAACGAAAAACAGTTCTTCCATATTACATTTGAATTTCTATAATCACGGAATCGAATACAATTAAATTAGATTTTTTTTTTTGTCAAACACACGATGGTTCCTACCATCACACATAGCTGATCCAGTAGTATCAGTTTATTTATTCGGGTCCTGAAGTACCTATTTAACATCATCCTGAAGTATGTCGTTAAACTGTGTATAATTCTAAATGTCTGAGGGGGAGTGTTATAAACCAGACATTTTAGGCCCAACCCATTGCTTATGGGTTTTAAGGTTTATAGTTTTGTTTATCTATATATTGTAATGTTGAATATAATGAAATATGAGAATTCAGTTTATCTCTATTTTCTCTCTGGTTTTTATCACGTTATCAGCACGAAATATCCATTTTTATCTCTATTCATTTTTTTATTTTGTTACAGTCCATGTGGGTTCTTTAATAGATACATGTAGTTTTGAAAAATGAATTTGAAAACTTTGTTTTTACTAAAGTTATCACTCGCCAAAGGCATTAGTAAACATTTAATTTGTCTCAGTTTACGGATCATTATGTGGATGTTAAATATCCATGTGATTTTGAATTTTCTAAATGGAATTGAAAACTTAGTTTTACTTTGGTCCCATATTTTATATATATAAACAGTTTTTGGTTATTGGAGTTTTCGATGGGAAAAAGAACCAGATGGTGGTTTTAAAATATATGTGTTAATAATAATAATAATAATTATTTAATGTTTTGATCCAACTGTTCTCCATTACATATTAATAAATAATTATTTAATATTAGTTTTGATCGAATATATTTTTTTAATTAGAATGCCATTTTTTAGTACGAATATATAGTGGGATACTATTTGAATTCCAATTTTAACCCAATATAATGTTACCAGACAACCACATTACAGGATACAAAATTCATAAATGACTTTATTTTCCTTCTCTATTTTATAAACATACTTAAAGTTTAGAACCTGCACTTCTAGCAAAAGAGAACCCGAAGTTCTCATACAATATACATTTCATTGGAAAGCTTGTTTTTAAAATGCCTTATTTTTCCTTTGTAGATAATATGTCGAACTTATCAAAACTTGAATTTAACGCACTTGAATTTAACGCACTTGAATTAACTTTTATCAAAACTTATTAGAGTTGCACCTTTCTGAGGACATGGCCCAAGATAGGACTTCGTGGAGGCGTAGAATTAGGGTTAAAGACTCCTAGAAGATATTGCAGTAGGGTCTAAGGTGTATTTAGAGACGTAGGTTTTTCTTATCTTTTAAGTGACTTTACAGGTGATTGTCTTCTTGTGTTTATACACATATGATGTTGTATGCTATCATACATGTTTTACACTATATTGTGTCACTATCTGATCACTTTCTTGGTATGTTGGTATGTTGTGTGTTGGTATACTCTCTGACTTCTTATTTATATTATATATATATATATATATATTGACTTGGTGCGTTGGTATGTTGATGGTTTTAGAGCCGGGGGTCTCTCTGGAAGCAGCCTCTCTATCCTTAGGGATGGAGGCAAGGTCTGTCTACATCCCACCCTCCCCAGACCCTATAAGTAGCTTTTGCTATTTGTGGGATATACTGGGTATGGTTGTTGTTGTTATTTTTATTTATTTTCTAAAGAAATATGCATGCTAGCTCCAGTAGAGCTATTATTGGTGATGAATGTCTGGTAGATAGCGGTAGTACTAACACTATTCTCAAAGATATGAAATTTTTTTCTGAGTTGTCTCCGGCAGATACACCGATTAGTACTATATCTGGTGTCATTAACCTTATCGAAGGCTCCGGCAGAGCACACATAATATTATCTTCGGGTACCCAACTAACTGTTGATAATGCATTATATTCAAGTAAATCCAGAAGAAATTTACTTAGCTTTAAAAATATTCGAAAAAACGGTTACCACCTAAAAACAATATCTGAAAATAATATTGAATATCTTCAAATTACTTCAAACAAAAATGGTCAAGAAACCATCGTTGAACAATTAGAAGCCTTATCCTCTGGATTATATTGTACTAATATCAATCCTATCGAATCATACATGGTGAGTAACCAAAAGCTGTTAGATAAAGACACATTCAATATATGGCATGACCGTCTAGGTCACCCTGGTAGCATAATGATGAGACGAATAATCAAAAGTGCAACCGGGCACCCTCTCAAAAACTTAAAAGTTTTGCTACCACAGGACTTCTCATGTGCAGCATGCTCTCTGGGCAAACTTATAACTCGGCCCTCACAAACTAAATTGATACATGAAACCCCATCGTTTTTAGAAAGAATCCAAGGGGGTATTTGTGGGCCTATTCATCCTCCGTGTGGACCATTCCGCTATTTCTTGGTCTTAATAGACGCATCCTCAAGGTGGTCACATGTGAGCCTTTTAGCTACTCGAAATGTAGCATTTGCCCGACTTTTAGCTCTAATCATACAATTGAGAGCCAATTTCCCCGATAATCAAATTAGAAACATCCGGATGGATAATGCGGGAAAGTTCACATCTCAAGCTTTTAATGACTATTGTATGTCAATCGGGATCAATGTTGAACATTCGGTACCTCATGTTCACACACAAAACGGTTTAGCTGAATCTCTGATCAAATGATTACAAATAATCGCTAGACCACTCTTAATGAGATGTAAATTACCATCTTCTGCATGGGGTCACGCTATTTTGCATGTCGTTGCACTGATTAGATTGAGACCAACTGCTGATCACGAATACTCCCCATTGCAACTGGTCTCCGGACGAGAACCAAGTTTGTCCCACCTTAGAATTTTTGGTTGTGCGGTATATGTACCAATACCCCCACCACAACGTACTACAATGGGACCCCAAAGAAGACTGTGTATCTATATTGGTTTTAACTCCCCGTCCATAATTAAATATTTAGAACCGATGACGGGAGACATGTTTACAGCACGGTATGCTGACTGTCATTTTGATGAAACGATGTTCCCAGTCTTATGGGGAGATAAGGACAAAGAAAGACTGGTAACACAAGAAATAACGTGGAATGCATCATCGCTATCAAATCTCGACCCCCAAAGTGGTCAATGTGAATATGAAGTCCAAAAGATCATACATTTGCAAAGAATAGCGAATGAATTACCAGATGCATTCACAGACACGAATAGAGTGACAAAGTCACATGTACCAGCATCAAATGCACCTGCTCGAATTGAAGTAATCCCAGAAGCGATTACTATACAACGAAAGCGTGGGAGACCAATCGGTTCCAAAGACAAAAACCCACGGAAACAAAAAGAGCAAAGTAACGCAGTTGGTGAAAACTCACAAAAGATTATAAGTGAAACCCCGGTAGAGGTAAATGTCCCAGAAGAGACAACTATGAATCCAGAGGAAAATGAAGTTTCAAAAGAAACACTGGTACCGAACGAAAATGAGATCTCTATTAATTATGTACAAGATAGTACAATGTGGAACCAGAATAAAACACATGTTGATGATATATTCGCATATGCTATAGCAACAGATGTAATCAATGAAAATGATTACGTACCAAAAACTTTAGAAGAGTGCATGCACAGAAATGATTGGCCAAGATGGCAAGAAGCCATAAACGCCGAATTGAATTCGCTCGAAAAGCGACATGTTTTCGGACCTGTAGTCCGAACGCCCATAGACGTCAAACCAGTAGGTTATAAATGGGTGTTTGCAATAAAAAGAAATGAAAAGAATGAGATTGTACGATATAAGGCTCGACTTGTAGCACAAGGGTTTTCCCAAATCCCAGGAGTTGATTATGAGGAAACGTATTCCCCTGTAGTGGATGCGATAACCCTTAGGTTCCTAATCGGCCTCACAATCTCTGAAGGACTTCATATGAGACTAATGGATGTCATCATCGCATACTTATACAGGACACTTGAAAATGACATCTACATGAAAATCCCTAAAGGATTAAAATTGCCTGAAGCATTAAAATCAACACCTCGAGATATGTGTACTATAAAGCTCCAGAGATCTTTATATGGTCTCAAACAATCTGGTCGTATGTGGTACAATCGACTTAGTGAATATCTCGAAAATGAAGGATACAAGTCTGATGTAATCAGTCCATGTGTCTTTATAAAAAGATCAGTCTCAAATTTCACTATAATAGCAGTTTATGTTGATGATATCAACATCATCGGATCTCCTGAAGAGATAGAGAAAGCTGCTCAGTTGTTAAAGAAGGAATTTGAAATGAAAGATCTTGGTATGACAAAGTTATGTATCGGACTACAATTTGAGTATCTGTGCAATGGCACATTTGTCCATCAATCAAACTACATCCAGAAGATGTTAGTACGTTTCAATATGGATAAAGCACATCCGTTTAGTGTACCTATGGTTGTCCGACCTCTAGATCCACACAAGGATCCTTATCGCCCTCAAGAAGAAGGCGAAGAAGTACTTGGTCCAGAAGTACCGTACTTAAGCGCGATCGGTGCCCTTATGTATCTCGCAAATAACACAAAACCTGACATTGCATTTGCAGTACATGTACTAGCAAGATACAGTTCGAATCCAACACGTAGACACTGGAATGGCATAAAACATATATTCCGGTATATTTGCGGGACACAAGACTTAGGTCTTTTCTACCAGAAAGATCAAAGGTCCAAGCTTGTTGGGTATGCTGATGCCGGATATCTATCAGATCCTCACAAAGTAAAATCTCAGACAGGTTATGTATTCACATACGGTGGCACATCAATTTCTTGGAAGTCAACTAAGCAAACACTCACAGCAACGTCATCAAATCATGCCGAATTGATAGCACTATATGATGCTGGTCGAGAATGCGTGTGGTTGAGATCAATGATTAATCACATACAAGAAGCATGCAGATTAGAACAGAACAAGAAGGAGCCGACAATTATTTATGAAGACAACGCTGCTTGCATAGCTCAGATCAGAGAAGGTTACATTAAGGGTGATCGAACAAAGCACATCTCACCAAAGTTCTTCTCAACATATGACTTGCAAAAGGAAGGGGAAATTGATGTTCGCCAGATTAAGTCAAGTGAAAATCTAGCTGACCTGTTCACGAAATCTTTACCTAGAAGTAGTTTCGAGCAGCTATCACACAAGATCGGTCTTCGTAGATTGAAAGATGTTTGTTGAATTCAGGGGGAGAATTATACACGCTGTACTCTTTTTCCCTTAACTAAGTTTTGTCCCACTGGGTTTTCTTAGTAAGGTTTTTAATGAGGCAGCATAGTTGATCCAGTAGTATCAGTTTATTTATTCAGGTCCTGAAGTACCTATTTAACATCATCCTGAAGTATGTTGTTAAACTGTGTATAATTCTAAATGTCTGAGGGGGAGTGTTATAAACCAGACATTTTAGGCCCAACCCATTACTTATGGGCTAGGGTTTATAGCTATGTTCATCTATATATTGTAAGGTTGAATAATGGAGAATTTAGTTTTATCTCTTTTCTCCTTGGTTTTTATCAATAATATATAGGTTATTGGTTTATAATATTTTTGGAGTTTTCTCAATCATATATTATCTAATAGTATAACTAGACTTTTTACGTGCTATATATTTACATCATCAATAACTTTTCAACTTGAAGGGGTATGGTCCCAGATCTCGCGTCAGCATGACCGCGAGTGACCATTACCCTTATCAAAAAACCCCACCAGCAAGAACTTATCTGTGTCCGTGCGGGCACGCGCGAACACAGCGGTATAAACCAATCTGTCCAGTGATGAGAAGACTTACCTTAAGTACGGAACGGATGTTACGCATAGCGATGCGGCTTGGCACCGCATCCTATGAACATTTTCGTCACGACAAGGGATCTGGACAACAGTAATAGTCACCAAGTGGTGATGCGGCACGGCACCGCATCCCGCATGCATCTTGGCTAGAACAAGAACGCGGGAACAACATCAGTTACCGCAAGCAGCGGTGTGGCCCAGCACCGCATCCTGCCTACAATGTAAGTGGGTCTGACACCACAGTATAAGTGGCACTGAGAACAGTCACCTGTCAGCCCACATGTATGCAACAGTCTGACACCACAGCAGGACGTGGCAACACCGCCGTAACCGACAGGTCTGACAGACCTGCAGGAGACTGTGCGATGTCAGACTAGCTACTCAACTACCCTCCTTCACTCCTCGGCTATAAATACCCATCCCAAACCAGGTTTGTGGTATCATTTCTCAACTCTCTCACTACTACTACTATCATACTTTGCTTTCCAAGCAAATTACTGATTCTCACGCCGGAGAGTGGTAACAAGGAGCACCCCCCACCCCATCCTCCTTGTTACGAGTCATGGCTTGTTTCCTTGTGCAGGAAACCAACCAGCGGACGATCCAGCCAGCGATCCTCGGAAAGAAGGGATTAACCCTACTTGACGAGACGAGTGAGTTAACCCTACCCGGTTAACCATTGTTTCATCATTGGCGCCCACCGCTACTCTTAGCATTTTTTTTTCCACCATCCCTTTCTCTCCAAAGATTATGTCTGATCGTCTAAACAACACTACCGGGGATAACCTAAACCCCGCAAACCAAGGGCCTACGGGGACCACTCCCCTAGCCCCAAATGCTGACCACGTTGTCACATCGACGCAAGGGGGCGTTTCCCTTACGTTCGGATACGATCTGTCATAGTACGCTTCTGTGATACCTCCAGGCATGAACCTTCATACCTGGTACGACCAGCAACAAGCTTTGCTGGCCGCAGCATACAACAGAGCTTGCGCAGAAGCGCAAATACCTATGGGGCCTACCCCGACACCGCATACACCTGCGGGTCGTGTTTTACAATACGACGGCAGTGCCCCTACACATCCAGCCTCCCGGAATAGGCACGAAGACCGCGGTTCCTCTTACCGCGGCGTCCGCACACTCGATGAGGACGATTCTTCATATGGGTCCCGCCGCAGGGGCCCTATACATAGCCGCCTAGGCCACCATGGCGAAACTAGGCAGCAGTCTACAGCCCACTACGGCCCCGACATCCATAGCCGGCTGGGACCTCAGTCCCACCATGAAGGGCAGGGCCGTACCGATCCGGACGACGGTACATATGGCGGGGAGTCTCATGCTACTAGCAGTAGACCGGGAGGACGCAATTATGTTCCTCCCACTCAACCCCGCACCACATACCTCTGCGCTGCAAAGCGCCACCGGAGCCAACCCTACAGGCCGAAATCTGCGGCCGAAAACTCCAAATTCGCCCCGAAGATCGCCTAAGCCGATGTTACTACCACTAAATTCCCATTGAACATTGGGAAATACAATGGGTCGTCCGACCCGGACGATTACATGAACATCTTCATCGGCGCAGGGTGCAACGGCAGGTGGGACGAGCCTACCTGGTGTCATTCTTCCCCCTAGACCCTCACGGGTCTGGCGAGGGCTTGGTTCGATTCTTTGCCAGTGGGATCACTGGTTTCATTCGAGGACTTACAAGCAAAGTTCCTCGCACATTTTTGCCAGCAGCGACGTCATGAACGTGATTTTATGGACGTCATGAACATCTGGCGCAGAGACAACAAATCGCTTGAGGCGTTCGTTGTCCGTTACAATAAAGAGTGCCTGGAGATAGGCGGCGTTGTAGACCAAATGGCACGCAACCATTTCATTGTTGCCGTTAAGGACGAACAAATGGTTATGACTATCTCCGGTAAGGAAGGCTTGCCTAAGAAATGGGAAGATGTCATGGCTGCGGTCAAGACATATGCCAAGACTCAGCGGTCCCTCAAACCGCACGTCTCAAAGGCACAGCCCCAAACGGAAGGCCAGTCCTCCCACCAAGAGCACAAGCGCAACAACAAGCGCAACCGGGACACATGGAATCGCGGCAGCGATCCCAGACCATATGTCCCGCGTAACAACCAGCCCGACGCAAGGACAACAATCAATGCCCAGCGTGAAAACCGGGCGTCGAAGAAGGAGTCTCGGGACCGTAGCTGGACCGAGATCAATCAGTCGCCAAGCGATGTCCTCCTTACGGACGCGCAATTCCTGCGACCGGCCCAACCAATGAAGTCCAAGAAAAACCAGGATCCCGCACTCTACTGCGAGTATCATAAGGACTCGGGCCACACAACAAACAACGGCATCAGTCTTCGACTGGAGATTGAGCGAGCCCTAAAAGAGGGGAAGCTGCAGCATCTGTTGCCAGCCGCGCAAAAGCAAACTAAGCGCATCACCCCCCACAACGAGGGCACCTCCACGGGTAAGAGGACCATGCACGTGGCCTCAACCCACATGATCAATGGAGGACGAGGAAGGCCGCGCAAGGCGGCAAGAAGACCGAACAATGACTGGAAAGACGAGCAAGTGGTCTTTCCAAAAGTCCGAGGCGGACCGCGCGACAGGCGCGCCGTCGTTATCACAGGCTACCTGGCTCACTACTGCACCGAGCGACTATTCATCGACCCGGGCAGTACGTCTGACATTATATATGAGCAGTGCTTCAACCAGTTCGATCAGGAAGACAAGGATCGGTTGCAGCCGGTAGACTACCATTTGGCCGGGTTTGCGGGGGAAACTGTATTCCCCCTGGGCCAAATCACTTTTCCTGTGCGCCTCACCAATGGAAGGCAGACACGAACGGAGGAGGTAAACTTCATGGTTCTACCTCATACCTCCAAATACGACGTACTTCTTGGGAGGGAATCCCAGGGCGACTTCAACATGATCACATCCGTTCCCCACTCTGCCATAGGTTTCTCAACCGAGACGGGGGTTGCGATAATATACGCCCGCAGAGAAGTTATGTCCTCGGACGAGCTGCGTCCGACCAAGATAGCAAGGCCTACCCCCAACACGCAACCAGAAAAATGGGTTCTTAACGCAAGACACCCAGAGCAAACGGTCACGTTGGGCCACGCCTTGTGCCCCATCATTAGAGCGCGCCTGAAGCAGCTCCTCTTCAGGAACCAGGATATTTTTGCGTGGACACCCGCAGACATGACAGGGGTTCCATGCGAAATTGCGCAGCATTTCTTGAATACCATGCCAGGTATCAAGCCGGTGATCCAGGGCCAACGCCACCTTGGATCAGCAAAGAACGAGGCGGTGAATGAGCAGGTCCAAGAACTGCTCTCCGCAGGCATCCTGCGGGAAGTCAAATACCAGACTTGGTTGTCCAACCCAGTCATGGTAGAAAAACCAAGGGGGGGCTGGCGCATGTGCGTCGATTATAAAGATCTCAACAAAACATGCCCCAAGGATTGTTACGCACTTCCGGAGATCGACGAGAAGGTCGATAACCTTGCACCATTTCGATGGAAGTGTTTCCTCGATTGTTACAAAGGCTACCACCAGGTACAAATGGCAATCGAGGACGAAGATAAAACGGCATTCCGCACGCCTACCGGAAATTACTGCTATACGAAAATGCCGTTTGGGTTGCGCAACGCGGGTGCAACCTATCAAAAGTTGACGAACGACACTTTTCGCGGTCAAATCAGCAAAAGTGTCGAAATCTATATGGACGACCTGGTCGTCATAAGCATGGAGGAAGATACCATGCTCAACGATGTTGAAAGAACATTCCAAACTCTGCGAAGTGTCAATATGAAGCTAAACCCAGGGAAATGCTCGTTTGGAATGGAAGAAGGCAAGTTCCTTGGATTCATCGTAACCAAAGATGGATTCAAGGTGAACCCGGAAAAAGTTCAGGCGATCGAGCGCATGCCATTTCCTTCTACGATGAAAGAAATGCAACGACTAGCCGGCAGGCTAGCCGCACTGAATAGATTCTTAGCCAACCATGCAGCTAAGTCTTACCCTTTTATCAAGACCCTACGGAGCTGCTTAAAAAAGGAACAATTCCAATTGACCGCAGAGGCCGAAAAAGCTTTCCGGGAGATGAAAGAGTGTTTGATTCAACTCCCAACTCTAACCGCACCACGCAAGGATGAGCCACTTATTTTGTACCTATCTGCCGCGGACAACGCGGTAGGCGCGGTACTCATAGTGGAGCGAGAAGGAGTTCAAACACCCATATACTATATCAGTAAAATGCTCAACGACCCAGAGACGAGGTACTCCATCATGGAGAAGTTGGTATTGGCACTAGTGCACGCGTCAAGACGGTTGCGACGTTACTTTGCAAACCACACCATTACAGTGTTAACCAACTACAGGATCGGCCCGATCCTATCAAAACCCGACATCTCTAGTAGATTAGCAAAATGGGCAATTGAGCTGGGCGCACTTACACTAAACTATAAGCCGCGCCCCGCAATCAAAGGCCATGTCTTGGCTGATTTCGTCGCCGAAGTACCAGGAAATCGCATTCAAGAATGCGAACAAGAACAAAACCCTACGCCACCACCATCCTCCTCAGAAACATGGGCACTATTTACCGATGGTGCATCCAACGAGGATTGTGTAGGTGCGGGTCTGCGACTCGTCAGCCCTGATGGCCAATAGCTTACCTATGCAATCCGCCTCGATTTCAAAAACACAAATAACGAGGCAGAGTACGAGGCTCTACTGGCAGGGCTGCGTCTGGCAGTCAAACTCGGCGTCCAAAATTTGGAAGCACACGTCGACTCACTATTGGTTGTAGGGCAGATACGCGGTGACTATGCCGCAAAAGGGGATATCATGATCCTCTACCTCGAACAAGCCTTGCAACTGGAATCAAAGTTTACTTCCTTCAATATCCGCCATATCAATAGGAGTGATAACAAACCCGCGGATGCACTGTCAAAACTTGCATCCACCAGTTTCCAACACCTGGAAAAGGAAGTACACATCGAGATTCTGCAAAATCCTTCAGTACCCCTGCACCAAGTCAATGTCATCCAGTACGGTACAACATTCTGGATGACACCAATAATTGCATACTTGCAATCAGGTGTTACTCCCGAAAGCAAGGCAGAGGCACGTAAGTTACAATACAAAGCGTGTCATTACCAAATGGGAGACGGTATCTTATACCGTAAATCATACCTGGGGCCACTCCTACGATGCGTCGACCCCCAAGATGCCACATACCTTATCAGAGAAATACACGAGGGAATATGTGGCATACACGCAGGCCCACGCATGGTGGTGGCCAAAATCATGAACGTCGGGTACTACTGGCCTGGCATGCACCAAGATGCGGTCAAAGTCTTGCGTAAGTGTTTCAATTGTCAGCGGCATGCTCCCAAGACCTTGCGCCCCAAGAACAACCTGATCCCTGTCACCACTGCATGGCCATTCCAAAAATGGGCAATCGATGTGGTGGGACCATTTCCAGACGCACCAGGTGCAGTGAAGTTTATCATAGTGGCTGTTGATTACTTTACAAAATGGGTAGAGGCAAAACCGCTCGCCTTAACCACCGCTATGATAACAAGGAAATTCGTCTGGGAACATATCATCTGCCGTTTCGGTCTACCAATGTGCATCGTTACCGACAACGGTACCAACTTCGCTGCCGATGACTTTCAAAAATGGCTAAAGGAGCTAAACATTGAACACATATTCTCCTCAGTGGCGCATCCGCAAGGGAATGGCCAAGTCGAGAGTATCAATAAAAGTTTAGTCGAAGGCATCAAAGCACGGTTGGGAACAGCCAGACGCGGCTGGGTTGATGAACTCCCAAGTATTTTATGGGCCCACAGGACAAGCCCAAAGACAAGTAACGGTGAGACACCCTTCAGCCCGGTCTATGGCACTGAAGCGGTGATCCCCGCGGAAGTAGGCCTCCCCACACCTAGAATGTTGGCTATCAACAAGATAGACAACAATGCGGAATGCAGGGTTGACTTGGACCTCCTGGAAGAAAGGCGTGAAAACGCTGCCATCAACGAGGCCAAGTACAAAACCAAACTTGAAAAGTACTACAATGCACGCGTCCGCATTTGTACCTTCAACCCGGGAGACTACGTCCTTCGTGACAATGAAGCATCTAACGCGGAACGCCCAGGAAAACTTGCCCCCAAGTGGGAAGGACCCTACCTCATCCAAGAGGTCCTGGGCAAAGGCGCGTATAAACTGCAAACATTAGAGGGCAAAACTATCGCACGCACATGGAATGCACAACAGCTTCGACGCTGTTACATGTAAGCCATGTTTTTTACATTCACCATGTAACCCATCGGGCCGCAGGCCATTTGCAAATAAATAAATGAACGATTCAATACAATATTGTTTATTTACTTCTATTACAAATGCGTGTTCCACTCTGCGGTATCTGCAAAAACAGATTGGCAAAATCTTCATTCGCGATACCCACACAGAGTGGTGACCACACGCAAGTATTGTAATAGGCCAGCAATGGCAAAACATCAACTGTTTATCCGGCTGGATATGCAAATACGGTTTTCACAAAGCCTACGGAATTCTTAAACCCTAACGGGATAAAAACAGGAATTGACTAATACTCATACGACAAAGGTATAGAGTATACTTAACCGCACTTTACAGCGGGTAGAGTTCTTCATACTTGCATATCACCTAGATATGCAAAAGGCAAATACAGACTTAGTGTTATACACAATAACATCAATTCATACAAGTTCAAACATACAAGTAATAAAAACACTTGTATAACTTGAACAAAACAGTTCTTTATATTCAAAAAATTTTTACACCTACGCGGTGCACAAGAGATTTACATAAGGTTCCTAACATTTACATTGAGGAAACAAAAAAGGGCGCGCAGGCCATCCTAGTCTTTCTTTGAACCGCTGGTACCCGCATCACCCTTGCCATCACCAGCAGTCTCTTCCTCTTCATCCTTCTCATTAGCATATAACAACCGCAAGCGGTCTACATAGTATTCCGCGTCCAAGCATTTGTCAACTGCCTCAAGGGCGGAAATGGACAGATCGTTGTACGCTGTGAGAGCAGCAGCAAGACGCGCTTCGGTATCCACGCCATGAAACCCAGACCTTTCATCGGTAAATTCGCCTTGGGCTAAAAGGTTCATATGACTGATACATCGGTTGTATCCATCTTTGAAACCAGCATCCCGAGCACGCCGCTGAATCTCAGTTACAGCAGCTGCATTCTCATGTGCATTAAGGATAGCATTAGCAATCTGCAAGATACAAGCAGTACGATTAACGAAGGCAAACCTAAAAAGATTGCAAAGGCAAAAGGTACTTACATGCCCGATACCGTGAATACGCATCCATTCATGATCAGTCCTCAACTGCTCTAGAGATGAAGTCAGGCTGTCTCTAGTCTTGGCAACCTCCCTTGCCCGCGTTTCAGCTTCGGCAGCACAGGCAGTGGCCTCCTCAATAATGGTCCCTCGTCTCTGCACTTCAGCCTTTCAACAACAAAGAAAACAAGTATATAAGGATGCTCAATCATACTTATGAGATAAACACACAAATTCAAGAGCAAAAAGAAACTCATACCTGGAGGTCCGTAATGATCTTATTTAAATTGGTGCGGTCAGCATCTGCAACTGCAAGAGCCTTGGAAGCGCGGACCGCCGCCTCTTTGGCTGCCGCCTCAGCCTCTTTGGCGACCTCCTCAGTAGCGGTTTTCTCCTTAACCAAAGCAGCGTTCTCCTTGCTCAAAGCAGCGTTCGCTGCCTTGACATTTGCCAGCTCCTGACGAACACGAAAGAGCGTTTCATTCTGTTTGCCCCAAGATTCTTTCCGGGTCTTGCGCTCATTAGAAAGGGTTTCTTTCCAACTCTTGCACTCATCAGAAAGCAGTTTGGCGAGAATACGAACCTGTTTAAGGCCAGAAGTCGCAGGCCACTCCTCGGTCTGCTTATGCTTCTCAAAAGCAGCCTTATCCCTTTTAAGCTGCTCCGCACCCTCACGAGCAGCCCTCACCAACTCTTCAGCCTCGGCCCGCAGGCGAGCAGTTTTCTCCTCCTTACGCCCCAACACCTTGTAGTCTTCTATAATGGCATTCGCCATTATGGAACTCCCCACAAGCATGGAGGAGAGTTGATTGATCCGGACCTCACGCGGCAAAGCGCGGGCCTGGTTAACTTCAAACGGGGTGCCCAAGCCACCCAAAATTTCCCTACACGGAGAGGGATCAGCAGAAATATCATCCCCTTGCATAACATTCCAAGGGGGTCGGTGATAGTTCACAGCCCGATTTTCCGTATAGGTGCGGTAGTAAAACTCCAATTCAGACTCTTCAGGCTGAGTGGGAGTTCCTTCAAAACCCGCACCCCCGGAGGCCGAACCGGAGCCTTCTCAGCAGCAGGAGATTTCTTCTTCTCAGTATCAGCAAACTTCAAGTTCAGCTTGTCAGTATCCTGCGGGGAGATCAGGTTATCATGAGAATCTACCGTATCAAAGATCTGCACCGCAGGTTTCTTCCCAGTATCTTCTACTTACGCAGAAGGTTCAGTGGTAACATCTTTATGAACCCCCGCATCCGCAGCCGTGTCATGCGGGGGGAAGAAGGAGCATCAAATATAGAGAACCCTTAATCTTGCGGTTCTGCAAATAAAGCACAAACACTTATCAATTACAAGTACAAAGACAAACACTTGTAAAAATTATGAATTACTTACCAGAGACCACCACAGGTTTCACAACAGTTGTCCGTTTGGCCAGTATTCTCAGACGTTTCTTCTCACCGGCACCAGCAGCTTTCTCCTCTGTTTTTATCTTCTTCTTCTCATCAGCAAGTTGCGAACCCGCAGAGGTTCCACCTACTGCCGCACCACCACCTGGAACACCCAAACCCTCAAGGGTGTCAGATACTACCACGTAATCGGTATATCTGCGGAAACGAGAACGAGAGATACCTGCCGCCTGCGGCACCAACGGAGGAACAACAGCAGCATCAGGCTTTTTCTTGCCGCGACCCCGCACAGCCTTCTCTACATGCTTTTTCTCCGCATGCTTCTTGGGGGCACCCTTCACCTCAAATCTACCAAGGGCCCCAAGAGTACCTGCGTTTACATCATCAAACAAGCAAGTAAGAAAGATGAATTTCTTTACAAAGTAAGAAGATTTTAGAATATACCTTGGCCTTGCGGCAGGGTTGCGTTCAACCTCCCGCGATCAGGAACGCGGAAGTTGTTGACAATAGTCACATTAAAACCTTTTTCACCTTCCGCAAGCGGAAGTAACTCAACCTTGCCCGTGAAGGTCGAATCAAACATCCTCCACAAAGCAGCATCCGCTGATAGTACAATTGCAAATCAGTAACGAATAAGGAAACAAGGAAACCGCACAAGAGTAAGAATACTTACCACCACTTTTTTCCCACACAACGGGCCTTGACTTCCTATCGGGCCTGGTCAACATCATCCGCAGCACCCACAGTTGCGAGTTGTCCAGCTTCTTATGCTCAACGGTCTTCAACCTTGGGAACCACTCCACCGTATCCGCACTAGGAAGATCAATATCCTCCGCAGGGATCGCCTCGTTCACATTGCGGAAGGTCATCCTGGCAACGATTGCGGCTGCCTTAATGTAGAAGAACTTTGTCTTCCACTTTGTGATACCCTTTGGTGGGGTCATCAGCTTAGTACTCCCATACCGTTGGCTAAAAGAGAAAAACCCAGTATTTACAGTTAACTGGTAAAACCGCCGGAAGCTTTCAACAGAAATTTCCAGACCAAGAACACAGAAAGTGTACTCGAAATTTCTAATCCGAATCATCCCAAACGGACTCATTTGGGAGATATGGAGCTTGTAATACTCCAAAACCCCAGCAACAAAAACAGTTAATGGTAAACGAAGGTTACCATCAATGAAGGAATCAGCCCACATGGTGACATAACCGGCCGGAGCATCGGCACCGGTGTCACCCTCCTGGGGATAAACAGCCCCATACTCCTGGGGCATTTGAATGCTGGTCATCAAGTTCTTACTTTGCTTTTGCGCCGCCGGCGGCACTGCCACCGTCTTCTTCTTCTTCCGCCGCCACCGGCGAAGAATGTTCAGGCTTTTCACCCTCAGTATTGTCACACCCCAACCGATGGCGGCAACATCGGGATGAGACGAAGTGTGTATAGATTGCAAGAGACTTCATAACACTATGTGACAATATTTAATTAAATTCAAATTTCATTGCAAGTAATAAATTGTCATACAACATTCAAAATGGAAATAACAACATTGTTCAAATTCAACATAACATCAAAAGATAAATAGATTAAAGGTGTGTATCTAGTCCACCCTAAACTTGTTTCATCATTCATCCATACTTCAACTATCAACCTGCAACATGTATTAAAATAGAGTTTCAATGCAAAAGCAATGGCGAGTATACAAGTTTGTTTACATAGCATAATAGAATAAAAACTCAAATCCAACATGATTCATAATATGTGATTACTAGTATGCTATTTTGGCGTACAATATGATCAAACCCTAGAATACAACGCATAAATGTAACACCTCGAAAATTCGTGTTCAAAGAAATAACGACACGTGTCATGTAAGACAAAACGCGTTGTAAACCCGGATTTAACAAAGATGTTTTGGCAGGATTTAAAAGTGGCGTCATGTTAATTTTTACCTCTGAACGACCTCATTTATAAATCCCAAGACCCAAGTATATATATCTTAAACATCTAAATCCAGAAATTCTTGACAATAATTGAGGTAGTGGACTCCTACGAAGAAAATGCACGGTAAACCTTCTTGTTCGGCACTTTCAAAATGAATTCATTGAAACATACCAAATGGTAGGGTATGTAATAGTACAAGGCACATTTTAAGGGCCCCTAATTGATAAAACAAGGCCCCAAAATCGGATAATGAGGTTGCCCTTTCGAATGCATGAAAGAACAAAAGTTTGGCTGCTTATGAACGCTTGCGCACCGCAACAACAGGAGCATTACGGTGCGCAAGCAAGTGCCCAGCGACAAAAAACTTGCTGTTTGCTGTTATGCGCGTGTAACTGCCCTTCAAACGAGTTTCCTCATAACCCTTGGCCCCTAAACAACCCCTAAACATGTAGGACACCTGTGGGAATGTTGTGGTAAGTGCTAGACTTTGTTGTCAACACTTTGTGGTGATTGAATTCACTATAACAGGCCTTGAGTTGCAAACAATTCATCACACCATTTCCTTCAGCTTTCTGATCATTCCTGGAGCTCAAACCTTCTCTCAAGTCCCATTCTAACCAGGTCAAAAGTCGGGTCAAACTTGCTAAGAAAAAGTCAACATGATACTTAACTTTCAATTTATGCATAATTAGCAATGTAGAACATATACAACCTGTTTGATCATTTATATAACTTGGTAATTAGTGTAAGAACATGTCTAAACATGTTTAACCCGACAATTTCCTGATTAGACCCGGTTCGGAACCGAAAGTCGCATAGTTTGACTTATACTTTGACTTTCAGTTCTGACCCGTTATGGCATGATTTAGAAATACCTTTGAGCTTCATTTGGACCAAGTTACATGCTAGTATAACCCTCTGTGATTATACACCATGGTTCATTAGTTAACCGATTACTTCGCATGATTCCGTTAATTGCTCATATGTTGACCATTATGCCCTTTTCGCCTTAAAACGTGATTTTTGGAAATGTAAAAGAGTAGAAACTTTAATTACTAATATATAAACTTGTATGCAAAGTTTGACATCAGTTTGAGGTGTAGATTGAGAGTTATGCTCATTAGCGCAAAATGAAAGCTTTATGTTAACTAAACGGCGTAATTAGCGTATAGACTAGTTAAGCCTACTTTTTAATATCAAACTCTTTACCCACTGATGTAATATATTATTTTGGGATTTTTGAAGATTTTTAATTAATTTTAGGCTGAGCATAACTCATAGTCGTAGGCTTAATCCGGTAATTGTCGGTTTTGCCCTTATGGGCCATAAAATGAGTTTTACATATCTAAACGACTCCAAACCTTTTGCTACTGATCACATATGATAAATAAATTATTTTAAGCCTTCTGAAAATATAAAAATATCAGATTTAAGTATCGAACCCGGAAACGGCTTCTATTCGCATTTTTAAGCGTTTTTAACGCATAGTATGTACTAAAACTATTTTAAACATACCAAGGGTGATACCTAGTGATATTTGAGGCAAATTATAATATTTTGACAGTAAGCAAAGGTTGATAAACTCAGACTTCAGTTTTGAGCTTTTCGGCCTATGTGAAATTTCCAAAATACCCATACGGGGCATAGTTTGGTAGTAATTGATAAATTTCACTTATATACTTTAACCTACTGATATAACTTGGAAAATTGAGTATATTTGCTGATTACATCAGGCCTGTAACTCAGGTTAACACTTAAACTCTTCTACAACCTTTAAAATGACCAAACTACCCCTACGGGGCACAGTTTGTGTTTAAATTCATTTCGGGCATAATAAATGATATCTTACTGATGTCACAACATATATGGAGCATATTAACTTAGGAAACCTGTAAATGGCTCTCATTATTACCAGTTACGCTTTTTACGCGTTCGGTTCGGTTTATGTAACAAGTTTACATAAATTAGCCGAAACGGGTCAAACCTTATCGGTTTTATCTCAAAATCCAGAATGTGTATGAAATACCCATATTAAACAAGTCTCTGAACTTGTTGGGTCTAAATCACATTCTATCCGGTCTTCGCTTAATCGTGCGTACGAACCGTATCTGTGAAACTAACCGGTCTAAGCTTAAGCTTAACTAAAGACCCGTTAGGATTCTAATATGTTATTATAAACCTTCATTCCAGATTAGGAGAACCAGTAAAAGCTACTTGCAATTTGCTTATTGTGATCTATACATTGCTCAGGTAAATACTTTTAACTTATTTTCCCTATACAGGCTTGGGTTACGGTATATAGCATACCGCTTGATCGGGCATCAAATTCTCCACCGTTGAGTGGGTAATTGAAGAAATTTGACCGGATCGTTTAAACAGTCTTTTTACTTAAAGCCTTTGGGGGGTTAATGACCATGTCCCGGATATCCTTGGCATCATTTTACGAAATGGCCACGACTTAAGCGCGGGGTGTAGGCGTACACCCGTCAGTGCACAAAAGTATATAGTGGTGTGTCTATTGATCTTTAACCCGGACAAGATCCGGGCTACTGAACGCACAAGGAACATGTAATTCGTTCACAAGATTATAATATTAAATAATTCTCCCAAGTTAAATAAAATGTTTATGCCACGTGCATCCAAACCAATTTTCAATCATTTTCCAAAATGAGTCAGTTGATTGTATTTAACAGTGTAAACTGACGTATTTTCCCAAAAAGATTAAATGCAGGTACTATGCGTAATTGGCTGGGATTTCTCCTTAGCATCACTAGAAGTCTCGCAAGCTTAAGATGCCTGAAGTCTGTTGAACTATTAATACTATTTTATTTTGATCCATCTGTGGATAAACTTCCAAATATTGTGACATTTGATATTACAATATTAAATTCGGTTGTATCATATTTTAAATTTTGCTTCCGCTGTGCATATTAATTATTGTGTTGTTTGACTATTATGTTGCCAACCACGTCACGATACTCCCCCACCGGGCCCACCGGTGACACGTGGAAATCGGGGTGTGACAGGTTGGTATCAGAGCCAACACTGAGTGAATTAAACACTAGCCTTTTGTGTTTAATCTCAGTTACACAATTGCATATATCTAAACCTTCGAGTCTAGACATATAACATAGGACAAATTCCACTTTGTTTGT
This sequence comes from Helianthus tuberosus, assembly GCA_030545235.1. Taxonomy (NCBI): domain Eukaryota; kingdom Viridiplantae; phylum Streptophyta; class Magnoliopsida; order Asterales; family Asteraceae; genus Helianthus; species Helianthus tuberosus. Next base: position 13,868,142 of record CM060442.1, read on the forward strand.
GCTGTCCTTTATTTTGCATATATTTTGTTTTGTTATCTCATATTATAATGACAGGATTTGAAAATGCCACCAAGATTCTTCAGGAGAAGAGGAAGAGGCAAGGGGCCAATCACTGCCCCCAATGATAATGAAGCTGGACCTTCAAATGCGCGAGCTCCGTCTACTACCGAGAGTGACAACCCTCGGCAGAACAGGAGGAACTTGTTTGAACCAGCCAGACGGTCGGTATCACACTGCTCTACACCTCCGGTCCAAAACCCTTACGGGCCACAACCGGAGTACGAGCCCAATAACCCTCAACCTTCGTATATACCCTTACAGCGATCCTTATCGCATCATTCTTTCGGGGACCCCACACATGTTTTTCGGGGCCAGTTTAATCCGGTAGGCTACATACAAGAACCCGTGGGTTTTAACCCACTGGGGCCAGATGATCACTTCTCTGGAGATAATGCGGACGACATGGACGAGGATACGGACCCCGTCGAGCCAGCCAGTGGTACACCAAACCACCCGATCGAGATCTCCGACGGATCTTCGTTCCACGGATCACCCTATGTGGGTCCAGATAGCTTTCAAGCTATGTTCACTCGGCACGAATGGTACTATACACCTCCTCACCATTCGTCGCCTCAGCAGCAGCAGCCGCAGCAACAACAGGATCCCTCTGAGGATTCCAGATTCGTGGCAGTCACGCCACCGCCTCCACCACCGCCAGTGCAGCCGGCACCTCCGCAACCACCGAGGCGAAGGAGAACCGGTGCGTGCATGTCGTCACGAGCAGGGGATTTCCATTTCAGTTCCCCATGTCAATCCAGTGGCAGCTACTATCCGCCACATCAGGAGGACCCACAAATGGGTGGACCCTCTAACCCAGCTGTACCGCAGCCGCCACCGATGGGTTTTGACAACCCAATTCCAGCATACACGGGTTCCATGGCATACAACCCGTTTGAACCACCGACTCACCACAACTATGGTTACGCAGAGGCCGATCCTTACATGGTAGCGGCTAATTATAGCGCTCTTCACCTGGAGGGACCATACGGAGCTCCATGGGGAGTAGGTTACCCGACTCAGGGGTACCAGGTACCTCCTAGGCCTATTATCCAGACGCAATCGCAGCCGCCACGGTTTTCTCCCCCAGAAAGGGAGGAAATCCTACAAAGGTTGGATGAAGTAGAGCGAGGCTTCCACCGTGACCGTAGGGAGAGACAGAGCTTCTTCCAAGGATTGGCAAGCTTGATCAAAGGGAAGAACAAGAAGGATCATTGAATCCTTCCAATTGTTTGTTGAGCCCCTGCGTGGGCATATCTTGTTGTATAAACCCCTACGTGGGTATGTATGTTGTTTATTTTGACCCCTGCGTGGGTCTATCTTTCTGTAAACCCCTACGAGGGTATTTTATTTGTGTAAGTCCATGCGTTGACTATTATGTTTATTATTAAGCCCCTGCGTGGGTATGTGTGTTATTAAGCCCCTGCGAGGGTAAGTATTTATTTAAACCCCTGCGTGGGTAAGTTTGTTAATTGAGAAGACCCGTTTAGGGCAGCGTGTAATATTGTAATAAATTAATGGAATGTTTGTTTTATAAATTTCATGTTGCCATTATGTGCATAGATAAATTATATATGAAATAAATAAATTAAAAACATTCCTTTTAAAAATAATCTGCCTACTTTAAATTTTTAATAAGAATCTTAAAGAGTGAAACCTAGCCTTCGGGTCATTTTAAGGCCGGGCCAAGATGGTAAGACCTGTTCAAAAGATTCAAATCCCTGTTAACATCTGTATACATGTTAACGCTCCTGGCAGACGTGATTCATTTGAAATCACACACGTTATTATTATATAAGGATCTTTCTAAAGATTCCAAGCCCAACTTAATGATCTCTGAATCATGGGTTAAATCATCAATTAAGATGATCATACTTATACCATACGTGGTAATACGTGCCTACGGGCCCTGCTCATTTCTATATGAGCCCAAAAGACAGTGGTAGCTATGACTCCATGTCAAATAAAGGTAATGAACTAGGTTCAAACCTCAAATGCTTTGATTCTCTGAAATCCTAGCATATAATTTATAATTATCCTTGTGACTAGGCCTATTGTGCCAATATACCTTCATGTTTTGATTCTCTGAAATCATAACTTATAAATTAAATTGTCCATGTGACTAGGCCTTTTGTGCCACAAATAAAACTATTATTGTTTTATAATTAGGATAAATTATTGTAGAAATCCTAAATAAATATGATTAATAAATTAACCAAATATGGTCTCTGTTTACCATGGTTAATGAATTTCCCTAAGGGGCAATTCCATAATAAACTCCCAAATAAACTATTGTCCTTATTTTCTGCAACAGTTCAATTAAAATGGCTAACTCGGACGAGGGTAATAGTCATCCAGTGGAGAATAACGAGAAAGCCCGAATTAATTTAACGGGTGCTGAATTGAAAGCAATAATAGACGGCGCAGTTACACAAGCCTTGGAAAGGCAGTACGAAGAGTATAGTGGGACTCGTAGTAGGACCCTATCTACGCAGCCTTCAAAGCCACCGTCCAAGAAGGACGACTCGAAGAAAGATGATGATCGACGCTCCTCGAACCACAGTGCTCCATCTCAGCAGGTTATACTAAATCAGGGACCTCGTGACAAGGGTTGCTCGTATAAAATTTCGTTTCCTGCAAACCCCGGGATTTCACTGGGGAGAAGGGAGCCATTGACTGTATGACATGGCTGGATGAGATGGATACGGTTGTAGACATCAGCGGATGCGCTGAGAGAGACGTGGTCAAGTTTGTGTCGCAGTCTTTTAAGGGTGAAGCTTTAGCATGGTGGAGATCTCTGATTCAAGCCACCGGAAAAATCCCATTGTACAACATGTCGTGGGATCAATTTGTTGCCCTTATCAGGGAAAATTACTGTCCTCAGCATGAGGTGGAGAAGATAGAGTCTGATTTTCTATCATTGGTGATGACAAACCTTGACTGTCAAGCTTACCTAACGAGCTTCAACACGATGTCCCGGTTGGTTCCATATCTGGTAACCCCGGAACCAAAAAGAATAGCTCGTTTTATCGGTGGTTTAGCCCCCGAGATCAAGGCAAGCGTGAAAGCTTCTCGGCCAGCTACTTTTAGATCCGTAGCTGACATTTCCTTATCGCTCACTCTGGATGCGGTCAGGCAGAGATCGCTGAGGAATAAGGAGGCTGAGAAGAGAAAGCGTGAAGATGATAGTTCACGTAGATCGAACAAGAAACACCGTGGGAACGGTGACAACAAGAAAGGATCGGAGTCAAGGAAAGATGGGCATAATTCTGGTGAGAAGCCCAAATGCAAGATATGCAAGAAACAGCACTTTGGAAAGTGCAGACTCGAGTCGAACTCTCAGACTCAGTCAAAAACCTATGCTTGTGGTATATGCAAGTCCACAGATCACAAAACCTTGGATTGCAAGAAGATGAAAGACGCAACGTGCTACCGTTGCAATGAAAAGGGGCACATTAAGACCAACTGCCCTAAATACAACAAGAAGCCTGAAGAGGCCAAGAAGACTAATGCTAGAGTCTTCAGAATGGACGCAAAGGAAGCGATTCTAGACGACAACGTTATTACAGGTACTTTCCTTGTAAATGATGTCTTTGCAAGAGTACTATTTGATTCAGGCGCTGATAAGTCGTTTGTAGATCATAAATTTTGCAAATTGCTGAAATTACCTGTCAAAACCTTAAATGTGAATTATGAGGTGGAGTTAGCAGATGGCACCCTAGAAACCGTCTCAACTGTGTTAGATGGATGTGTTATATCCATTAAGAACCATTCTTTTCCTCTGTCTCTACTTCCATTTAAATTAGCCGGTTTTGACATAGTTCTGGGTATGGACCGGTTATCTCATAACCAGGCCCAAATTGTCTGCAACAGAAAGCAAGTGGTAATAAAGACTCCGTCTGGTGAATCACTTACCATTCGGGGAGATACCCAGTATGGGCTACCTGAGCAAGCGACTATGCTCAAGGCTTCAAAATGTTTAAAGAGGGGTTGTGTCATCTACATGGCACAAGTGATTATTGACGAGCCCAAACCGAAGATATAAGACATCCCTGTCATCTCTGAATTCCCAGAAGTTTTTCCGGAAGAACTACCTGGTTTGCCACCAGATAGGCAAGTGGAATTCAGGATTGATATCATCCCCGGAGCAGCACCAGTTGCCAGAGCACCCTATAGGTTGGCTCCAACGGAGATGAAAGAATTGAGGACACAGCTAGACGAATTGCTAGCCAAGGGTTTCATAAAACCTAGTTCGTCTCCATGGGGAGCGCCAGCCCTATTTGTGAAGAAGAAGGATGGATCGATGCGTCTGTGCATCGACTATCGTGAACTTAATAAGGTCACGATAAAGAATAGGTATCCTCTGCCCAGAATCGACGATTTGTTCGATCAATTGCAAGGGGCAAGTTATTTCTCGAAGATTGATTTAAGGTCAGGCTACCATCAGCTAAAGGTCAGAGATGAAGACGTACACAAAACAGCATTTAGGACTCGTTACAGTCACTACGAGTTCCTAGTGATGCCTTTTGGGCTCACTAATGCACCGGTCGCGTTCATGGATCTCATGAATCGCGTTTGCAAGCCGTACTTAGATAAATTCGTCATCGTTTTCATCGACGACATTCTTATTTATTCTAAGAACCAAGCTGACCATGAGAAACACCTTAGATGTATTCTCAAACTTCTACATCAGGAGAAGCTCTATGCCAAATTCTCTAAATGTGAATTTTGGCTACGAGAAGTCCAATTTCTTGGACATATGGTTAGCGAGCGTGGTATCCAAGTGGATCCCGCTAAGGTTGAAGCAGTTATGAACTGGCAAGAACCAAAGACGCCTACAGAGATTCGTAGCTTCCTAGGATTGGCAGGATATTACAGGCGTTTCATCGAAAAATTTTCAAGGATTGCTGCACCCCTAACTTCCTTGACTAAGAAGAAAGTAAAGTTCATTTGGGGCCCTAAGCAGCAAGAGTCCTTTGATATTCTGAAGCAAAAGTTGAGCAACGCCCCAGTACTGACATTGCCTGAAGGTGTCGAAGAGTTTGTAGTCTATTGTGATGCATCTCACACTGGCATGGGGTGTGTGCTTATGCTGAAAGGCAAAGTTATTGCCTACGCTTCACGACAATTGAAAGAGCATGAAAAGAATTACACCACCCATGACTTGGAGCTGGGTTCCGTTGTATTCGCACTGAAGCTTTGGAGGCACTATCTATATGGTGTCAAGTGTGTGATTTATTCTGATCACAAGAGCCTTCAACATCTGTTTAATCAGAAGGAATTAAATATGAGGCAACGCCGCTGGATAGAGACTTTAAATGATTATGATTGTGAAATCAGATACCATCCCGGCAAGGCGAATGTAGTCGCCGATGCCTTGAGTCGGAAGGAAAGGGTGAAACCTATCCGAATCAATGCCAAGCGCATGGAGATAAAGAATAATTTGATTGAAAGGTTGTTAGCTGCACAGAAGAAAGCTGTGTTGGAAGCTAACTATCCTAATGAAAAGTTAGGAGTAACTGAGGAGCAGTTAACTCTTAGCAAGGATGGAATTCTAAGATTAAATGGACGAATATGGGTTCCAATTTATGGAGGACTTCGAGATGTCATCCTCCAGGAAGCCCATAGTTCCAAATACTCCGTTCATCCTGGAGCTGATAAGATGTACCAAGATCTAAAGGAAAATTATTGGTGGATAGGCTTGAAAAAGTCTGTAGCCACCCATGTAGTTAAATGCTTGACATGTGCGCAAGTCAAAGCCGAGCATCAAAAACCGTCAGGTTTGCTACAACAGCCTGAACTTTCTACGTTGAAGTGGGAAATGGTGACAATGGATTTTATCACCAAGTTGCCAAAGATAAGGAAAGGCAATGATACAATATGGGTTATAGTTGATAGACTGACTAAGTCAGCACATTTCTTACCCATAAAGGAGACTTATAGCTCCGACATGTTAGCCCAGTTATACGTTGATAAGATTGTAGCCTTACATGGCATACCTGTGTCTATTATCTCTGACAGAGATACTAGATACACATCACATTTTTGGAAGAGTTTCCAACAATTTTTGGGCACACGTTTGAATTTTAGTACGGCTTATCATCCCCAGACTGACGGTCAGAGTGAGCGTACTATTCAAACGTTGGAAGACATGCTACGTGCATGTGCGATCGATTTGGGTGGTAGTTGGGATAAGAACGTACCGTTAATCGAATTTTCCTACAACAATAGCTACCATACGAGCATTAAGGCTGCGCCTTTTGAGGCATTATACGGTAGAAAGTGTAGATCGCCCATTTGTTGGGCAGAAGTTGGAGATGTCCAATTGTCAGGACCAGAGATAGTCTTTGAAACGACGGACAAGATTGTCCAGATTCGTGACCGTCTCAAAGCTGACCGAGATAGGCAGAAGAGCTACGCAGATCCGAAGCGTAAAGCTTTTCACTTCGAAGTAGGTGATAAAGTGTTGCTCAAAGTATCACCTTGGAAAGGAGTGATGCGATTTGGTAAGAAAGGCAAGCTAAGCCCGAGATACATAGGACCTTTCGAGGTTATCGAACGTGTCGGGTCAGTTGCCTATAACTTAAACTTACCTGAAGAGCTCAGTGGAATTCACAATGTGTTCCACATCTGCAATCTGAAAAAGTGTTTCGCTGATGAATCATTGGTTATACCACATACAGATGTGCATATAGATGAGAGCTTGAAGTTTGTGGAAAAACCTTTGTCGATTGAAGATCGACAGGTAAAGAAGCTTCGAAGGAAGCATGTACCAATTGTTAAGGTCAAATGGGATGCCCGTAGAGGTCCCGAGTATACGTGGGAGGTTAATCCACCATGAAAGAAAAGTACCCTTATTTATTTCAGTAAATCTCGGGACGAGATTTATTTTAAGGGGGTGAGGATGTAACACCTCGAAAATTCGTGTTCAAAGAAATAACGACACGTGTCATGTAAGACAAAACGCGTTGTAAACCCGGATTTAATAAAGATGTTTTGGCAGGATTTAAAAGTGGCGTCATGTTAATTTTTACCTCTAAACGACCTCATTTATAAATCCCAAGACCCAAGTATATATATCTTAAACATCTAAATCCAGAAATTCTTGACAATAATTGAGGTAGTGGACTCCTACGAAGAAAATGCACGGTAAACCTTCTTGTTCGGCACTTTCAAAATGAATTCATTGAAACATACCAAATGGTAGGGTATGTAATAGTACAAGGCAAATTTTAAGGGCCCCTAATTGATAAAACAAGGCCCCAAAATCGGATAATGAGGTTGCCCTTTCGAATGCATGAAAGAACAAAAGTTTGGCTGCTGATGAACGCTTGCGCACCGCAACAACAGGAGCATTACGGTGCGGAAGCAAGTGCCCAGCGACAAAACTTGCTGTTTGCTGTTATGCGCGTGTAACTGCCCTTCAAACGAGTTTCCTCATATCCCTTGGCCCCTAAACAACCCCTAAACATGTAGGACACCTGTGGGAATGTTGTGGTAAGTGCTAGACTTTGTTGTCAACACTTTGTGGTGATTGAATTCACTATAAAAGGCCTTGAGTTGCAAACAATTCATCACACCATTTCCTTCAGCTTTCTGATCATTCCTGGAGCTCAAACCTTCTCTCAAGTGATCACTAATCAAGCTTAGGACTTCAGTAAGTTTGCTAATCCTTTCTTAATTAAGTTTAGCTTAGTTATTTAGCTAAAAGTCAAACCATCGTAATTACGGTTTAACTTCGAGATTAATTAATAATGGCTCAGTCAAATCTCGAATCAAAAGTAGTTATAAGTTGGTAATTATGTGGGTAATAAACCCTCAAAAGGGTTCCCCCTAATTCTCATTCTAACCAGGTCAAAAGTCGGGTCAAACTTGCTAAGAAAAAGTCAACATGATACTTAACTTTCAATTTATGCATAATTAGCAATGTAGAACATATACAACCTGTTTGATCATTTATATAACTTGGTAATTAGTGTAAGAACATGTCTAAACATGTTCAACCCGACAATTTCCTGATTAGACCCGGTTCGGAACCGAAAGTCGCATAGTTTGACTTATACTTTGACTTTCAGTTCTGACCCGTTATAGCATGATTTAGAAATACCTTAGAGCTTCATTTGGACCAGGTTACATGCTAGTATAACCCTCTGTGATTATACACCATGGTTCATTAGTTAACCGATTACTTCGCATGATTCCGTTAATTGCTCATATGTTGACCATTATGCCCTTTTCGCCTTAAAACGTGATTTTTGGAAATGTAAAAGAGTATAAACTTTAATTACTGATATATAAACTTGTATGCAAAGTTTAACATCAGTTTGAGGTGTAGATTGAGAGTTATGCTCATTAGCGCAAAATGAAAGCTTTATGTTAACTAAACGGCGTAATTAGCGTATAGACTAGTTAAGCCTACTTTTTAATATCAAACTCTTTACCCACTTATGTAATATATTATTTTGGTATTTTTGAAGATTTTTAATTAATTTTAGGCTGAGCATAACTCATAGTCGTAGGCTTAATCCGGTAATTGTCGGTTTTGCCCTTACTGGCCATAAAATGAGTTTTACATATCTAAACGACTCCAAACCTTTTGCTACTGATCACATATGATAAATAAATTATTTTAAGCCTTCTGGAAATATAAAAATATCAGATTTAAGTATCGAACCTGGAAACGGCTTCTAATCGCCTTTTTAAGCGTTTTTAACGCATAGTATGTACTAAAACTATTTTAAACATACCAAGGGTGATACCTACTGATATTTGAGGCAAATTATAATACTTTGATAGTAAGCAAAGGTTGATAAACTCAGACTTCAGTTTTGAGCTTTTCGGCCTATGTGAAATTTCCAAAATACCCCTACGGGGCATAGTTTGGTAGTAATTGATAAATTTCACTTATATACTTTAACCTACTGATATAACTTGGCAAATTGAGTATATTTTCTGATTACATCAGGCCTGTAACTCAGGTTAACACTTAAACTCTTCTACAACCTTTAAAATGACCAAACTACCCCTACGGGGCATAGTTTGTGTTTAAATTCATTTCGGGCATAATAAATGATATCTTACTGATGTCACAACATATATGGAGCATATTAACTTAGGAAACCTGTAAATGGCTCTCATTATTACCCGTTACGCTTTTTACGCGTTCGGTTCGGTTTATGTAACAAGTTTACATAAATTAGCCGAAACGGGCCAAACCTTATCGGTTTTATCTCAAAATCCAGAATGTGTATGAAATACCCATGTTAAACAAGTCTCTGAACTTGTTGGGTCTAAATCACATTCTATCCGGTCGTATCTGTGAAACTAACCGGTCTAAGCTTAAGCTTAACTAAAGACCCGTTAGGATTCTAATAGGTTATTATAAACCTTCATTTCAGATTAGGAGAACCAGTAAAAGCTACTTGCAATTTGCTTATTGTGATTTATACATTGCTCAGGTAAATACTTTTAACTTATTTTCCCTATACGGGCTTGGGTTACTGTATATAGCATACCGCTTGATCGGTCATCAAATTCTCCACCGTTGAGTGGGTAATTGAATAAATTTGACCGGCTCGTTTAAAAAGTCTTGTTACTTAAAGCCTTTGGGGGGTTAATGACCATGTCCCGGATATCCTTGGCATCATTTTACGAAATGGCCACGACTTAAGCGCGGGGTGTAGGCGTACACCCGTCAGTGCACAAAAGTATATAGTGGTGTGTCTATTGATCTTTAACCCAGACAAGATCCGGGCTACTAAACGCACAAGGAACATGTAATTCGTTTACAAGATTATAATATTAAATAATTCTCCCAAGTTAAATAAAATGTTTATGCCACGTGCATCCAAACCAATTTTCAATCATTTTCCAAAATGAGTCAGTTGATTGTATTTACCAGTGTAAACTGACGTATTTTCCCAAAAAGATTAAATGCAGGTACTATGCGTAATTGGCTGGGATTTCTCCTTAGCATCACTAGAAGTCTCGCAAGCTTAAGATGCCTGAAGTCTGTTGAACTATTAATACTATTTTATTTCGATCCATCTGTGGATAAACTTCCGAATATTGTGACATTTGATATTACAATATTAAATTCGGTTGTATCATATTTTAAATTTTGCTTCCGCTGTGCATATTAATTATTGTGTTGTTTGACTATTATGTTGCCAACCACGTCACGATACTCCCCCACCGGGCCCACCGGTGACACGTGGAAATCGGGGTGTGACAATAAAATAGCCTAATCCCAATAGTTTAGCGGGGTGGTAACTTAACAATACCCAATAGAATAGCGGGCGGGGCGTTAATCCTATAGCGCTATAATTGTTAAGGTGGGCGAGCAAAGTTAATGAGCATATAATGTTCCAAATCGTTCATAGAGCATACAAGAATAACAAGTAATTCACATTAGTTTCATGCTTGATCAAGGATTGAGTATGTTTAATTTAGTTTAGAAGTTGTTTGCATAGTTATACATGTTGCATCCCAAAGTGTAAAGGGGAAAAAGGGATCGAGTATACTCACGGTGGTTGCAAGCTTTCCTACTTGAAATCCCGCGAGCGAGTTTGGTGGATGGATAAATTGGGAGCACCTAGTCCTTCTACACAAGGAAACATAGGTGTGTGAGTTTGGCGTTCAACGGAAGATCATAAATTTGGAGTTTAACATAACATAAAGTAGGATATTGAAAATAATCATCTTTAACTTTATAACCCTTGTATGACACTAGGTAACCAATATGGTTAGAAGGTTTTCATGGGTAATATGCCCATTAGAATCATACTTGGAGTTTCTACTACTTTAACATATAAACACAAGTTTAACATTAAAGGTTCGAATGAGTGTATGTATATTTAGGTAAGTATTTCGTATTATTTAGTCCAATAATTCATGTAGGAGGTAGAAGATTAAAATCCTCATTTAGACACCTCGAGTTATCATGGATGTCATGTACGGGGTAGGAAGAATAAGCTTCCGTTTAGGAACCCCTTGAATGTTCACCACTTCACTTGATGCAAAAACAACCAAGGAGGGTCACGAACTAGGATTAGTATAATAATATAAACAATCTAACTAAAGAGACATTATCAAATCATGTGAGGATTGTATGTTTGGACAACCCAAGTTGTTCCATAATCACTCTACATCAAGAACTAAGCTTGAACATGACTTGTGGGTGAAATACCCTAAACAAAACAGAAAATTATGAGGTTTAATCCTCTGATTTCAAGTGTCTCAACCTTGTTTTTAAACTTAACCAACCATAAGAGGGGTTGTAAGCATTGGGACATAGGTATGAGATGTGTTAGACACAAGTTGGATAAGTTTAAACAAACTTTTGAAGAACTTAAAACAAAACAGAAAGTTTATGGACCATTTCAGGGCAATTCCAGGTCTGATTTCTCCAAGGAGAAGTCAAGGAATCGAACCTCATGATTATCCAAGCAAGTAGGAAGAAGAATCAAGTAATTTCGTTGAGAAATGAGCAAGTTATACTCACTTTAGTGCAAGAGTATGAATCTGTCCGAAAATGCAGATTTGCAACTGATTTGAGAGTGAATTTGTGAGTTGTAAAGAGTTGTGAAAGTGTCAAATGCTTGGAAGAGGTGTGTATTTATAGGGGATGGATTAGGGTTAAGTTGGTTGCAATTAATATAATTGGTTGAGGGTTTAAATAAAAAAAAAAGAAAAAAAACTTCTAATTAAGGTGCTGGCCGAAAATGGCTGTTAACCAGCCTTAAGTTATATTTTTTTTTGGCTATTATTATATTATACTTATTAATTTAAACTGGCCATGAACAGTAGATTTACTTTAACATATTATAATATTTTCTAATATAAATCCATCCACGTTTCCTATCCTAGATGTACTCATTTAATCTCAAGTTATTAACACAATAATAGTTTTCTTCACTCTTATTTCATTAATTGTTATTTTTATAAAACATAATAATTTGATTATCGACTTCATTTATTATTATATATTAATAATAATTTATCATTTTTACAAAACATAATAACTTGATATATGTAAAAACTGGGATCTAAAAGCCATAAAAAACATAATATCCTAACTTTTTATTGGTAAGCATATTACCTTTTTCTACAAAATAAAATATCATTTTTACATATATATAGTTGTAATAAAGTTAGAACCTATTTGCGTATTTATAAAATTTAAAATTGCGACTAAATAATATGTTTTTTTTTAGCGGCAAATTTGGATCACTGACGGACCACTGGAGTATTATCGTGTCACCAGCAGAATCACCCGATCATATCCATCTCCACTAGGCAATGTCTATACACCAATTCAGGAGGAAACCCAATAAATATGGGAAAAAACCCCTTTGTGGGAATCGAACCCAGGACCTATTGGTCCCAAAGCCTTATCCCACCCCCAAGGTGATGTATACTTTTATAGCATCTTACCATACATACATATATACGATATTTAAAAAAACACGTGTGTATTGTTAACTACAAAGAATATAAAAATATAATCATTTTACCGTTTTTGTTGTTTATAAGATTATTAAAAACATTAATGACATGATTAACAATGTGTGCATATATTTGTATTTTAAGATGTTATTGATTTAGGATGTGTAGCCTACGATGTCATCACAAACCAAATTGATTCCAACTGATCATGAGTAGCGGTACTAATGCTGCTGAAATCGTTACTGATATTTGTTTTTATGGTCTTCGATCGATGTATCATGGTTGTTATAACGAGTGTCATGTACCAATATCGTAATAAACCAAACCAATACCGACTGAATTCCCGCCGTAACGCGCGGGAAAATTCTGCTAGTTGAACATTAAAACAAGAGTTTGCATTATTATATATTAATAGTGAATTAATGCATGTGGTGGTGGTTAGTTATTTGAACAATAAACAAAACAATTCAGCCATTTAAGGCAGCCATCGAACAGGCTTTTCAACCATTTTATCTCTTTTTTTTCTAATAATTTAACATATAAGTGGGGTTTTGAACATAATATATTGAGTTAGGGTATTTAAACATATAGATAATATATAGAACATCATGTGGCTAGGTGTCTAGACAATTAAAGCAACACAATTTAAGTTTGGCAGCTTCCAATCGCTGCCATTGGCAGACATAACATTCTTTTACTTATTTTTTTTTCAATATGATATACATAACATCAACTATACGTTGATGTTTAACATAATATTATTATTATGTTATTATTATTATTAGATTATTATAATTAACCACGTATTTAATAGTCAACAAGCATGAATAAATTATGGGTACCAGTATGACGAGTATCGATCGTGTGTATGCATTCGAGATTGGTAACGTACCCGAGTATTGCGACACGTAAAAGCATGTATAAAAATAGAATTTCATTATTTTAATAGTTTCAATTAGTTTAACGAGTATCAAGTGTCGATAACTACAGAATCAAGAATCCATAAATAATATTTCGTTCAAACGAGTAATTGGTTATCAGTTGCACATAATATGGATACACAAAAATAGTTCCGTTTTCATTATAGTCAATAGTCTCGAAATACAAACGGAACGAAAGTAGACTACAAAGAGAGTACAAGTGTCTAAATATGGAAAGTACAACATGACTTGCTAAAATAAGAAAGTGCGGAAATGCGGAGCGTTACAAGTATGGTGTGGATTGGATGGTTCAGCCATCAAGAAAAGTAATCAAGAATACACCAGAATGAGGACACAAGAAAATTAGGAAACCACCGGAATTACAGACAGGGTTATCAGAGAAGACAAAGGAAGCACTTTTTCTCTAAACCGGAAATTTTTGAATTTTTGAACAAGTAAGAGGAAATCACAAATGGTTTCCCCTTATGTACTCATCGCAATTAATGCGATGCAGTAACTGAATCATCACGTTCAAAATGGGCGAATTACGCGACGCCACGTGTTCAGCGACGGTTCCGCTGACGGTTATCACGCGCGCGTGGCCGTCCACGCGCCTGACAAAAGAGACTTTTACACTACTTGCTCCAGTGTGTTTATAACCTCGGGCAGTGCAAACGTCATTTCAGTTCAGCACAGGACAAAATCCTACCAACTTTCACCAATCCACACGTGCGTTCAACCACGTATGCAGCGCAAAAGCGACAACATTATCCAAACATAAGCGGCATGCGGTTTCTCTGGTTTACCGCACCATAACCCATACCGCATGTCATTTTTCACATACCCCTCAAAAAAAGGCAAAAATATATATCTCTACATTATGTAAATGGGTATAACCAATAACCGCACATACCCACGAGCACACGTGGAATATGCGGAGATGACACACATGAACCCGCACAGGTGTGTCAGATACTCAGAACCAGCGTTGTTCTTTGGACTGCAAAAACCGCTTCTAAGAATGCGGCAAACCGCATTCCATACAACCTTCTTCAAGGTTCAAATCCCTCGTGTCCGGTTCACAACCACAGAGGGAACGCAAACAGCTTCTCCTTAGGATAAAGGACAGGTACGCTGAGCAACCAAACATCAGCAACCCTGACTCCTGATCCTTTAAGAGCCACATCCAAGCTTCAGACTCTCTAGAAGCGAGTTCTTTGATGCAAACCGCAGACACTTACGAGTAGCTGCGGCGGAATATGATTACCCTAACGGTAGCTACGGAAGAGCCACGACTAAACCGCTACGCGATTGATTAAAACTACTTCAAGGAAAACTACTTTCCACCAAAACATGAAGGAAAGCGGTTACAGAACGAATGCGGACGAGTTTCACCCAGATTCCCAAGTATCTAAGGTGACCTCCTTCATCAACACTACTTCAAGGAAAACTACTTTCCACTAAAGCGTGAAGGAAAGTAGCTAAGGAACAATGGTAACAAGTCTGCTTATGACTGTCTACCCATCTATGGACCGCATAGAATAAACAATGGTGGGCACTACCATGCCTATAACCATGTTTATTTGCCCATAGTACAGATTCACATTGTTCGACCAAACACGACCAACAATGACGCAAGTACCCCACATAGTTCGACCACACATGGCCGAACAAAGTGCAGCAACGAGGTAACCGTAAAGGACGTGCGGTTACTAGAGAGCTAAACCGCAGAGGACGTGCGGTTACTAGAGAGCTAAACCGTAGAGGACGTGCGGTTACTTGAGAGCTAAACTGGATAACATGAACACCCCACAAAAGCAGGGATCATCGTTGAATGTCCAGTTGATAAACATAGAGCTTGAGCAAAGTACTTACAACATTGCATCAGCTGATGCAGAGGTTACAACTAGAGTTGTGATAACGGACATCTTCCGTCACCATCTCAAAGGTTGGTTCGAACCCTGTTAACATCTTCAGTCACCGTTACAAAGGTTGGTTCGACGCACCAACAGGTGACTGAGAATTCCGCATCAGACTGAACTTGCTCACCGGTACGGAAGAGACGTCACACGACTCTACCGGACCCATAGCTTCATGTACATAAAGAAGGAGCCATCCGCATGGCCCATATTCTACCTTCTAGACACCATAGTCCAGTATTCCTCCCACATGCAACTTGCATAAGGAAGAAACACTAGACTGGGGGGACTTGAAGGGGTATGGTCCCAAATCTCGCGTCAGCATGACCGCGAGTGACCATTACCCTTATCAAAAACCCCCACCAGCAAGAACTTATCTGTGTCCGTGCGGGCACGCGCGAACACAGCGGTATAAACCAATATGTCCAGTGATGAGAAGACTTACCTTAAGTACGGAACGGATGTTACGCATAGCGATGCGGCTTGGCACCGCATCCTATGAACATTTTCGTCACAACAAGAGATCTGGACAACAGTAACAGTCACCAAATAGCGATGCGGCACGACACCGCATCCCGCATGCATCTTGGCTAGAACAAGAACGCGGGAACAACATCAGTTACCGCAAGCAGCGGTGCGGCCCAGCACCGCATCCTGCCTACAATGCAAGTGGGTCTGACACCACAGTACAAGTGGCACTGAGAACAGTCACCTGTCAGCCCACACGTATGCAACAGTCTGACACCACCGCAAGACGTGGCATCACCACCGTAACCGACAGGTCTGATACACCTGCAGGAAACTGTGCGATGTCAGACTAGCTACTCAACTACCCTCCTTCACTCCTCGGCTATAAATATCCATCCCAAACCAGGTTTGAGGTATCACTTCTCAACTCTCTCACTACTACTACTACTATCAT
This sequence comes from Helianthus tuberosus, assembly GCA_030545235.1. Taxonomy (NCBI): domain Eukaryota; kingdom Viridiplantae; phylum Streptophyta; class Magnoliopsida; order Asterales; family Asteraceae; genus Helianthus; species Helianthus tuberosus. The sequence continues at coordinate 13,884,407 of CM060442.1, forward strand.
ACTTTGCTTTCCAAGCAAATTACTGATTCTCACGCCGGATAGTGGTAACAAGGAGCACCCCCCACCCCATCCTCCTTGTTACGAGTCACGGCTTGTTTCCTTGTGCAGGAAACCAACCAGCGGACGATCCAGCCAGCGATCCTCGGAAAGAAGGGATTAACCCTACTTGACGAGACCAGTGAGTTAACCCTACCCGGTTAACCATTGTTTCATCACAACACATGTGCACATTTTCAACCGACACATTTTTCAGTCACGAGTGCATGTGTCTGTAACAAAACATGCATGGTATGCACATCATTATAAAAAAATAAATAAATAAAAAATGTAAGCACATGTTTTCTTTAACCGCTAGTATGCACATGTGTACGTAATAAAAATCTCATGAAATTCACTATTCACATCTATTAATAACAAAAATAGATATTTATATGTGTAGATGTAAAATTAGTGATCGTATACTGAATGGAAGCGGCCAGAACAGGTATACTTGGCAATGGAAAAGACCGCTTGAGTCTGGTTTGGAAATGGAAGATCTGTCGCAACTTTCTATCTTGCTAGATGCAGTGGCGGATCTTGCCCGTTGAACGTGCCAGAGCCGAAATACACGGGCACTAAAAAAAGTCCGGGCAAGCCAGGACCAAAAATAGTATATATAAAAAATTTCGATCGAAATGCAGAAAATTAGCACTACGCCCGAAAAACTTGCCCGGGCCGTGGCCCTGCCAGAACCCTTCTAACATGGATAAATGGGTGTGGCTCGGGAACGGGTCGGAGGATTATAGTATCGGTGCGGTGAAAAGAGTTCTTGTTAAAGATAGTGGGCTGGAGAATAGTTTAAGCTTTTCTTGGTGTAAGTGGCTTCCCGCTAAGTGCAATGTTTTCGCGTGGCGGGCGGACTAAGGCAGAATTCCAACGGTGGAAGCTCTTCGTAAAAGAAATGTAAATATTCCGGAGTCGAGTTGCTGTTTCTGTGACGAAGGCGAAGATAGGGTATCCCACTTGTTTACGGAATGTTATGCTGCAAATGTGGTTTGGAATTTGTTCAGCAGATGGTGTAGTGTTCCGCAAATTTACGCGTTCTCGTTCCAAGACCTTATGACTCCATATTTCAAGGTGTGATTATCATAGCGTGTTGGTGTATATGGAAGGCTAGGAATGAAGCTAAATTCAAAAATAAAAGGTTCAGAATTGAGAAAGTGTTAAGTGAGGTGAAGTCGTTTGGTTTCTTGTGGGCTAGGAATAGAACTAAGTTTAAGGATTTATCATGGGAAAATTGATGTAAATTTGTAATTATGTAAGTTCTGTTGTGGTGTGGTGCCTCCCGGTTTTCAGGTTGGTAGTTTTCTAATGAAGTTCACATTTCAAAATAGGGAGAAGATCATGCGAGAACCACCTCTTATTGCGAGAACCGCGAGAACCAATGTGAATACAACCAAAAATGCCTAAAAATAGCTAAAAATCACACAATTTTTTTTTAATATTTCTTATATAAAAATCGCTACTTTTCGAAGAAAAAAAAAAAATTTAAAATTTTTTTTTTTTTTAATTTTATTTTTGCCACTAGAAGTAGCGATTTGAGCATAAAAAGTTTTTTTAGATTTTTTTAGGTTTTTTGGGGGTTTAGTTTTTAGCATTTTAGCTTGGGGGTGGGGGGGGGGGTTTAGGTTTTTGGGGGGTGGGGGGTGGGGGAGGGGGGTTTTGGGGGGGGGGGGGGTTAGGTTTTTTTTAGGTTTTTTGGGGGTTTTAGTTTTTAGCATTTAGCTTTGGGGGGTAGGTTTTTTTAGCTATTTTAGGTTGTGTTCACATTGGTTCTCGCAATAAGGGTGGTTCTCGCATGAGCTCCTCCCTATATATATATATATATAGGTAGAGGTTCCAGTAAAAAAAAGGTTTTTTGTGAGAAATGTAAGAAAGAATCTACACCATTAGATCTTTGATCTAATGGTTAAGATCATAATGACAAAATTGTAAATAATGTTTACTATTAAACATATTAATTTTTCTAGATTAAGGGTATATAGGTAAATGAGTTAATTACATAGTTAGTCCCTGTGGTTTGCACAAAATAACATAGTTAGGTACTAATAGTTTAAAATCACCTTCTAGGGTACTAACTTTTCATTTTGTAACGTTTGGAGATATTAACTTCTAGGGTATTAACATAGTTAGTCCCTATGGTTTGCACAAAATAACATACTTAGGTACTAATAGAATGTGATTTTAGACCTACAAATAACGCTAATACCTCCAAACGTTACAAAATGAAAAGTTGATACCCTAGAATGTGATTTTAAACTATTAGTACCTAAGTATGTTATTTTGTGCCCACAGGGACTAACTATGTAATTAACTTTAGGTAAATTTAACATTTTTAAATTAAGAAACTAACATTAATACACATGTAACTTCCCCCCGTCTTTTTTAAACGTCGATAACTTTTTATACGTAACTTTAAAAAAATTACACCATAATAACGAGCGTTTTTTATCTTTAATATGAGTACCATATTGCTATACTTTTATAGAGAAAAAAATATGTTTCGATCAGATGTTTAGTCCATGAATGGTGTTATATACTTACTGAATTGTGTTATATACTTGCTGAATGGTATTTATAGAGATCTTTTAAAAATCCATGAATGGTGTTATATACTTACCGAATGATGTTATATACTTAGTGAATGGTGTTATATACTTGCTGAATGGTGTTATATACTTGCTGAATGGTGTTTATAGAGATCTTTTAAAAAAATATAGTTTCTATAATTAAGGTGGCGGTTATGGGAAGTTTTTAATTAATTGAATTAATGATAAAATTACTTGTTTACCCTTTTAAATTAATTTAGATTTAGGACACATGTTAATACCCTAGAAGTTAATATCTCCAAACGTTACAAAATGAAAAGTTGATACCCTAGAATGTGATTTTAAACTATTAGTACCTAAGTATGTTATTTTGTGCCCACAGGGACTAACTATGTAATTAACTTTAGGTAAATTTAACATTTTTAAATTAAGAAACTAACATTAATACACATGTAACTTCCCCCCGTCTTTTTTAAACGTCGATAACTTTTTATACGTAACTTTAAAAAAATTACACCATAATAACGAGCGTTTTTTATCTTTAATATGAGTACCATATTGCTATACTGTTATAGAGAAAAAAATATGTTTCGATCAGATGTTTAGTCCATGAATGGTGTTATATACTTACTGAATTGTGTTATATACTTGCTGAATGGTATTTATAGAGATCTTTTAAAAATCCATGAATGGTGTTATATACTTACCGAATGATGTTATATACTTAGTGAATGGTGTTATATACTTGCTGAATGGTGTTATATACTTGCTGAATGGTGTTTATAGAGATCTTTTAAAAAAATATAGTTTCTATAATTAAGGTGGCGGTTATGGGAAGTTTTTAATTAATTGAATTAATGATAAAATTACTTGTTTACCCTTTTAAATTAATTTAGATTTAGGACACATGTCATCTCCACAATATTTCTCACCTTTCTCACATTTTTAACTTTTTTTACAATAACCTATATATATATAATATATATATATGTGTGTGTGTATAGATAACAAAAATAAGTGTAAGAAATCTAGAGTAACTAAAAGATATAATTCAAATCCACACTATTCTTCAACTTTATAACCCGATTATCTTTTACTGATCTTTCAAGCCTTCATCTTTTATGCCTTCGTTATCAGTGTTTAAAACTTCTTCTTTTGTTCATTCATTTCCATGATTCGAAACGATAGTTGTTTAGAGTACTCAGGGGCGGACCTAGGTGAAGCTAAGGGTGGGCGGACGCCGGGCGCACCCTTTGAAAAAAAATTAGTGTATTTTTTAGGCAAAAACCCGATCGCACCCACTGAAAATATGCTTGAACTACTCATCCGCACCTCCAATAAATAATTCCCGAGTCCGCCAACGAGAGTACTTCCACTTGTTTTCTTAATCGTAATAGTAAAAGACCAACAAAGGTGAAGTAGTTTATCGCAGTCTTTTAAAAACGTTTTTATCAACAAGGTGTATTATATTTTCCATTTGTCCTTCCATCTTCAGCGCAGTGGTTATGACATCCGGGTGAAGGCTCGGCTCGGGATTCAACCCGGCTTCGAGTCCAACGGGGGGCGAGGGTTTACCCATTCCACGGGGTTCCCGCGCATCAGGGGTGTGCTACACTTTATAGCGGTGGTCGAGTAGTCGGCCTTTGGACATAGCTCCGAAAGGGTGAGTTTACACGTGGAAAGCAGTTTGCCGTTAAAAAAAATTTATATTTTCCATTCAATTCGAAACTAAAAATAAGTTTGAGAATTTATTGCACATTATAGTTTCCAAATAACAGAAATAATGTAGAAGAAATAAACTATAAATCGACAAAAAATCATAAATGAATTGAATGGTACTTTTGCTTATTTTATAATGGAGGAAATCTTATTAGATTACGTATTTGTAAGTTTACAAGGAAACGATTAGACCTTTTAACCTAAATATAACATGTTTAGAATATGAAATATTCTTTTAACACTTAATCAGATAGAAATAATTAAAGCTAAATTGTTGAAAGTCGCACTTAAATAACCATTTTGCAAATTAATTATTAATAATATGTAGTCAAACACAATAAAAATTATGATCGTGAAAAGTATTAAAACCTTTTGGGAGTGGTTGAGGTACAAACAATATTTATCCTACAAACCGTAAGAATAGATATTAGCACTTAAAAAAGTTAAATTAGCACGTACTAAAACAATACATATATAAAAGTAGCACTTTTGAATTATATTAGCACATGAAAATTAATCAAGATAATTGATTTTAACACATATGTGAAATGATATCAGCACTTTTCTTTATCAGCACATTGAAAACAAAAGAAATATCAAATAATGAATTAATTGTTTGTTAGCATAATTATAAAGAATTCAAGATAATTGATATTATTTAGGTTATCATTTTACCATTTCTCTATAATTTGTTGGATATCACATGTCACTTTTTAAATGGTTTTTACAGTTTATATACAAAATGTGGTTTGTATTTGATCCTACTCCACATTTTGTTTTCGAAACAAATTAGTTTGAGTTGAATAACACATTAATTCTTCAACCTTTTGTTTTCAATCACATGGAAACATGTAATTTTAATACGAAGCAATACATGTTAGGACATAATGATCACGATTCACAAACACTATGATTATATTCCTTCAGCTTTTTGATGGTTCAGTCGGATTTGGTTAAAACTCAAAGTCTCAACCCATATTCACGTTTTCATCTAATATGCAATAATTCAAAGTTTGGTTTTAACCCATTGATTTCTGATTTTATGGTTTGTACCAAGGTGTAGAGGTGTACAAATCGGTTTTTTTTCAAACACCGGTTTCGGTTATTAACCGAACCGGTTTTTTTCGTCCAAAACAATAATCGGTGTAACCGGTTGGGATCGGTTTTTAACCGGTTTTTGCCCAAAAAAACCGGTTTTTAGCCGGTTTAACCGGTTTTTTTTTTAAACCGGTTTCGGTTATTAACCGTTTTTTCATACCAAGAATCCTAACCGGTCTATAACCGACGGTTCGGTTATAAAACCGGTTAAAAAAACCGGTTTCAGTTTTTTTCCCGGTTTCGGTTTTAAAACCTATTTTTTTGTACACCTCTACCAAGGTGGGTTTAAAATGCACACCATAATCGTTGTACCTTTATCTATATTTATTGTTCCACTTTTAATTTGTGTTTTTTCTTTACTTTTAATCACAAGACTTTTACAACTTTTACAATTTACCCAAAAACTTTTTCACTTTTAACTTTGGTCACTTATATTTTACATCTTTTACACATCTTTTGTTTTATGTTTCGGTCTAAGTTTTGTGAGTCAATACACCGCAATGTTCGTGTGTGGTTCAACGTTTTACGTCTGGTTTCTCCGTTTAACTAATCCATCACAATACTCGGATCCTATATCGACTTAGTTATTGTTTTCTATGTTTTATGTTTCCTGTGTGTGATTCTACTTTTCGCTCGGCATTATTTTTTTCGGTTTCCATTTCTTTTGTTTTACGAGTTTTTCTGGTTTTGATGGTCGCTAATGATGTTATGACACTGCTACCGGTCCGGCGGGTATGTTGAAGGTGCTGTATAACTCGTGTGTGATGTTGGATGTGAACGTTGGGTATGACTATTGAACGGTCAAATGCGTTTTGATTTTTTTCTTGATAACTACACACATCACACCATTTTTAACAAAAATACTACCATTACTTTTTCGGTGTCTGAGTGGGTCAGAATGGAGCCAATCGGGGTCAGTTTTACTTGGGTATGGAGACGGTCAACACTGAACCAGACACAAGAAGAGGACCTAAATGAAATGACTCGGGTAAGACCGTGGGGTATGGTGGGGCGGGGGTTTGGGGGCCTAGGGCTGTTCATAAAGCTCGCGACTCGTAGCTCGGCTCGTAGCTCGCTCGTAGCTCGCTCGAAAGAAGCTCGAGAAAAACTAGCTAAAAAAACTCAATTTGAGATGACGTGAACCAAGCTGGCTCATTTTGTAACCAAGCCCAGCTCGAGCTAAGCTCGGCTCGGCCCATGGCTCGGCTCGTTGGCTCGTTCTTAGGCTCGTTTAACTCTGACGTAAAGCTCAAGCCATGTCTAACCGCCTGAATTAATTTCGAGCTTGAGCTCGACCCCACCCTGGCTCGACTCGGCTCGACTCGTTTACAGCCCTATTTGGGGCATGGGTTGACACGTGGATATGGGCACTCAATACACCAACCTAAGTTCACATAGGGGTATGGTGGACGTGGTTGGGCTGGCGTGGCCAAGGCACATCATTTTTTTAATATATATATATATATAGGGTAGGGTTCATGCGAGAACCACCCTTATTGCGAGAACCGCGAGAACCAATGTGAACAGGGGGCAATTTTGTAAATACCAAACAACTTTTAAAATATTGGACTTCAAGCACAAATTAAATTACACTTAATACAAACTTTCATGTCCACTCTCTCTAACCTCTGATTAGATCCAGATCTCTCAATATTTTCTCAACCTTCAACCTAAATCTCTCAACAATTCTCAACAGTTCGTCCCTGAATCTCTCAACAATACTCAACATTTCATCGATTACATCATCGTCTCGAATACATCATCACTTCACCGTCATCAGTTCGGGATATTGAAGCATCTGGAATGAGATTTTATCTCAGATCTGAGATTTTACCAGCAAATAGTCATATAATCGAGGTTAGTTCCCAAAGTTCGTCCAAAATTAGTCGTATAATATATATTATGAACTTAATCATCGATCGTAAATTTTTCATCCATTCGTAATTAGGGCAACGTGATTAAAAGCATTGTGGATTTTTAATCCGTTCGTAATTAGGGCAACATGATTATAAGAATAGATGATTCAATGAGTGTGTAATTTGAGCAAATAAAGTTAATAATATCATTCAAGTGCATAGTGAATTTGAGCAGATTTGTTTAGGATACGTGTAGATGATTTTGTGTAATTAGAATATGCTGGTGTTGTTGTTTTAGGTAATGCACACGTGCATAGTGAACTTGGGCAGTTTTGTGTAAGATACGTGATTTTGTGTAATTAGGATATGATGGTGTTATTGTGATTTTGTATAATTAGAATATGATGATGTTATTGTTTCATGTGATGCACATGTGCATAGCGAACATGAGCAGTTTTGTTTAATATACGTGTTTATGATTTTGTGTAATTAGATTCTGTTGATGTTGTTGTTTAAAGTGATGCATATGTGCATATTGAATTTGAGCACATAACATTGAACTTTACATATGGATTGATTTTAAATATCATTATAAGAATATGTGATGCACATGTGCATATTGATTCACAAGTGCATAATGACAATGACATGTGATGCACATGTGCATATTAATGCACAAAGTGCATATAGATGCACAAATGCATATCGTTTACGGTGATGAAAAAAGGTGTTTAATCCACATACTAATTGAAATTGCATTTTGGTTATATTATGTTTCAATTATTACTGTAGGTAAAAAAACGGAAAAAAAGCGAAGAAAATAACATTTGTGTTGAGATGGAATGACGAAGGGGCAACAAAACTGCCAGATGATAAGGAAGGTGAATACAAAAGTGTTAAACGAAAAGCAAAAAAAGGTTGGTTATTAGTCGATGATGCAGTTGGTAGTATATGCACATGTGCATCCAATTGTTACTTTCATGTTGAACGATGTTGTTTGATGTCATGTGCAGTTATTGCAGGAGAAAGAAATACAAGGAATAGGACAAGTAAAAAGCACGATGTGATGGATGACAAGGGCGACGAGACGGTGGAAAACTTCCACCATTAATGAAATAAAGTTGCATATAACATGCTATATTGAAAATTATGGTTGTTTTTGTATGGTGGTTTATATGTTAGTTATTCTTTTATTGATAATTTATATTTGTTTATTGGACGACGACAACTATACGATCGTTAATTCAATAATTTGATGTAATATGGTATAGTATATGTTGGAAATGCACATATGCATAAGGTGAATTAGTATGCATAATGGTGATATATGATGTGTTTCCGGATGATTATAATCAGTTTATAATGTTTTCAAATGTTATATGGTGGTTAGTACAGTATATGTTAGAAATACACAAGTGTTTATTGTTGTGACATAAATGATTATGTTGCGAATACACATGTGCATATTTATATATTATTATGCATAGTGGTAATGTATGATGGTGTTTGGTATATGATATGTAGTTTACAATGTTGTATGGTGTATGGTATAGGGTATAGTATTGTTGGAAATGCACAGTTACCTATTGATGTGATATGATGAGTGGCATAGTTTATGTTGGCATTGCACATGTGCATAACGTAGAGGTAGTAATGTATAATGTTGTTTGACATATTATATGGTGGGAATGCACATGTGCATAATGTATACGTTGCAATGTATAATAGGTGGGTTGAAAATGGAGTACATGTAGTTAAAACATAATGGCATTAAAAACCGTGCATCGATAAGTTTAGATGGTATGGTTTCAATGTTGAAATTGCACGCGTTGGGTAATGCACATGTGCATGATGTTGAAACAGTGGACATGTTGGTAATTTATGTTAATTGATCATGAATACAACAGTGAATAATACACCGCTAAGTAGATAAAAAATAAGTCTAAACGAGGAATGTAAACAAAAAACAAGTGATAATCAATTTATAAGTAGTTCAAGTATTTTTTGGTTGTCCTTCTTTTGAACATAATATGTACCATTCTTTTGAACATAATATGTACCGATGTGTACAATGCTCAATGTAGGATTGTTCCTATATATAAACAAAAAACAAAATGAATAAAAAGAGGATATAAATATCATAATTAATAAAACATATGGAATGTGTACGCACAATGTTTAAACGGTCAATGATGTATACATGGTCCACAGTTTATCGGTCAACCATGTATACATGGTCAACAGTTTATCGGTGATGATTATAGTGGGTCAACAGTTTATCAGTGATGATTATAGTGGGTCAATAGTTTATCAGTGATAATTATAGGGTGTTAGAGTGATAATTATAGGGTGTTAGCGTTACGATGCACATGTGCAAGGGAAATGTGCTGATGGTTAACATATGATTGTAGGGAGATGATTAAAGGGTGTTGGCAATGTGATGCGCATGTGCACGGTTATGTATTAATGGTTAACAATATGATTAGTTATGATTATTGGGTGTTGAGTATGATTAGTTATGATTATTGGGTGTTGTTAACGTGATGCACATGTGCATGTTCATGTTAATGATGGTTAACAGTTTACGGATGACGAGTATGGGTGTTATCAACATAATGCACGATCGGTGACGAGTATGGGTGTTATCAACATAATGCACATGTGCATGATCGTTGTATTGATAAATAAGATAAACAAAAAAATGAACAATGTTAAATAAACAATGATACAGGAACATAGAGTAATCAAGCAAATGTTATTTCTTTTTTGAACAGCAGCAAAACTTCTCATACCACAAAAGAAATACCAGCGATTACCTGGTAAAACAGCAACAAGGGGTAAAAATCTAAACAAGACAAAAAAGTGCAGAACATACTCTGCACATACACAGCCATACAAAACATAAAAAAAAAAAACAAATTAACCCAGCCTTCCCAGCTATCAACACAGAACTTCGAACGATATTTTACCCATCCGAACGAGAGGTTAATAACATCCTCGGAAGCCGACTCCAAAGAACGCTTCCCCCCTTAAAGAGCATGTTGTTACTATCCTTCCAAATTACCCATAAAGTGGAGTAAATTATACCCAAAAGCAATGTACTATTGACATAAGAATCTAGCCGCGTACACTCCTGAACAAGCTGCTCCAGGGATGAGAGGCCTGTAAGGTCCCAGTTACACCAAACAGAGATCTTCATCCACACCGCCTTGGCTATCGGGCACTCAATAAAAAGATGCGTGACCGACTCCGAAACTCCCGCACACTTTATGCAGCAACCAGTAATGGTACTAACTCCCATCGCACGTAGATTTTCCCCAACCAGGACCCAATTCTGCAGTAACCTCTATATGAAACCGTTAACTTTAATAGGGACCCAGTTAAGCCACTCGGACAGCTTAAAATCCGACCAAAAGCAAGCTTCTTCCAGGACTTTTCTAGCAGTAACCACTCGGATAAAAAAATGCAGAACATACTCTGCACATACATAGCCATACAAAACATAAAATAACAAAAAAAAACAAATTAACCCAGCCTTCCCAGCTATCAACACAGAACTTCGAACGATATTTTACCCATCCGAACGAGAGGTTAATAACATCCTTGGAAGCCGACTCCAAAGAACGCTTGCCCCCCCCCCCCCTTAAAGAACCTGTTGTTACTATCCTTCCAAATTACCCATAAAGTGGAGTAAATTATACCCAAAAGCAATGTACTATTGACATAAGAATCTAGTCGCGTATACTCCTGAACAAGCTGCTCCAGGGATGAGAGGCCTGTAAGGTCCCAGTTACACCAAACAGAGATCTTCATCCACACTGCCTTGGCTATCGGGCACTCAATAAAAAGATGCGTGACCGACTCCGAAACCCCCGCACACTTTATGCAGCAACCAGTAATGGTACTAACTCCTCTCGCACGTAGATTTTCCCCAACCAGAACCCAATTCTCTAGCAACCTCTATATGAAACCATTAACTTTAATAGGGACCCAGTTAAGCCACTCAGACACCTTAAAATCTGACCCAAAGCAAGCTTATTCCAGGACTTTTCTAGCCGCTTTAACTGTGAACCCATCAGATTGACGAGGAGGGTATATATGTGATGAATCAGAAGATGCCATATGTATCACAAAGGGGTTACAAGTGAAATCATGTTTATTTGTAAGTAGATGACAAATAGCAATATAATCGGACTGAGTAATCGTATAAGGACACTTACAGTGGGAATTGGTAACAACATAGAAATTGGTAACAAAATGGATGTAATAAAAAAGTATGTAATTCGTTGTGATTACCGGATAAATGATGTATTCAACCGAGTAATCGTAGAAGGACGAGCCGAATTAGTTATTGCAGTGGTGACTTATGAGCAGATGTATGAATGTCACTTGATGAGTTGTCGTCGGAGGACTTGTCAGCGAAGGAGTTATCACGGTGGTGGTGCGGTGGCGTCGGTGGTGTCGCGGTCGTGGCAGAGGTTATGTGTCGACGGCGGCGGTTGTCAGGGGAGTGGTAGCAGTGAACGATGATTTGAATGAGGATGTAAACCCTAACTATTTGAACAAAACGAATATGGAACCTGTTAGATGGAATTTCACTTTAATTGCAAAAATGCCATGTGTTCACACTGGTTCTCGCGGTTCTCGCAATAAAGGGTGGTTCCTAACGGATCCTTATCCTATATATATATATATATATATATATATAGGGGAAGGTTCTATGCTGAACACAAAATATTGCGAGAACACGCAAAACACAATGAATCACCTATTTTTTCAATCCTAAAAACCTTAAAAGTAAATGAAAATGTTGCAAATGTAAGATTTATTGTTTCTTACACCAGAATTCAAAACAAAATATGGAAAACTTTCACTTTTTCTATAACCTACACATATGTAGGTTATGTGTAGGTTAAATTACCAACATGTATGTAAGCTACGTGTAGGTAAAAAAAATATGGTTTTTTATGTATATATAATACACATATGATTGTAAGAAACATAAAATTTAAAATAACATGAAACTTAAATCCCAAAATTTAGTGTTTTAGAATTGTTCTTTTTGTTCTCGCAATAGTTAGTGTTCTGTAATGATCCTCCTCCTATATATATATATATATATATAGGGGAAGGTTCTATGAAGAACACAAAATATTGCGAGAACACGCAGAACACAATGAAGCACCTATTTTTTCAATCCTAAAAACCTAAAAAGTAAATGAAAATGTTGCAAATGTAAGATTTATTGTTTCTTACACTAGAATTCAAAACAAAATATGGAAAATTTTCACTTTTTGTATAACCTACACATATGTAGGTTATATGTAGGTTAAATTACCAACATGTATGCAAGCTACGTGTATGTAAAAAAAATATGGCTTTTTATGTATATATAATACACATATGAATGTAAGAAACATAAAATTTAAAAAACATGAAACTTAAATCCCAAAATTTAGTGTTCTAGAGTTGTTCTTTTTGTTCTCGCAATAGTTAGTGTTCTTAAAAACTACATAAACATACATAATAATTACAAAAAAAAACATAGTATCAAAATAAAAACAATCATTCTTCGTTTGAATCGTCGTCTTCGTCGGTTTCGAAACCAGGAATCGTTGAAACATGATCCACCAAATCAGATCAAAGGTTGTAATGTATATCCCTTAACTTGATCAAAAATTCATTTGACGCTCTATCTTCGTCTGTAACTGTTACGTTATCTGGTTGGGGGTCATCGTCATCATAGTAGGTAACGACCGCTCTACCTTCATCCTCCAAAATCATGTTGTGAAGAATGATACATGCGTACATCACGTTTCCAATCTGATCCTTGTCCCATAGTCGACAAGGCATTGCCAATATTCGCCACATTTTCTTTAAAACACTAAACGCTCGCTCGACGTCTTTATGTGCAGCCATTTGGACCCTGTTAAACGTTAATCTCTTTGGATCTAGGGTACCGTGTCTTGTGAACGATTTTACAAGAACCCCCACTCTGGGTAAATCCCATCAACTAGGTAGTACCCATACACGTACTCAACCCCGTTTACAAAGAAACTTCCTTTGGGTCCTATACCATTTACCCGATCATTGAAAAGGGGCGAGTGGTTTATGATGGTAATATCGTTATGTGAACCTGGCATACCGAAGAACGCATGCCATATCCAAAGATCTTGGGACGCAACCGCTTCAAGCATGATGGTTGGCATCCCGTGAAATCCACTCGTGTGAGCGCCTTGCCATGCGGTTGGACAAAGTTCCCAAGGCCATTTCATACAATCTAAACTACCTAGTATCCCGGGTAGCCCATGATAATCTGCGTGATGTTCCAATATTTGTTGCATGTCACTGAACGAGGGCTTTCTCAAATATCTTTTCTTATAAAGTTCTAAAATACACGAACAAAAGTTGTGAAGTCTTTCTCTAGCTACACGTGCAGACATTTTTAAATAGTCATCCATAATGTCCGAACTATTGCCGTACGCTAACTGTCTAAGTGCGGCCGTGACCTTTTGCCACGTACTAAATCCTAATTGCCCGGTTACATCCGGTTTTTGTTGGAAATAAACATACTTCTCCTCAAGATCTCTAGATATCCTTAAAAATAAGTTTCTACTCATACGAAAACGACGCCTAAACATTTTTTCATCATACTTAGTTTCCGCTGATAAGTAATCGCTTACCAACAAATTGTTAGCGGTGTGTCGTTCACGAGCGACGTACCTCCTCCGTTTAGGTTGCGAAGTCTCTTCCTCATCGTCTTCCACAATAGCTTTCACCATCGTCGCAATCGTTTGTAGAAATATTTCCGCACCATCGTCAGATGATGATGACGATTCACTTGAACTTGAAGAACTCATGGCAAGATTGTGTTTTAGGTGTTTGATATTGTGTGAGAAAAATGTTAAATATGGCAAGGTATTGATAAAGGAAAAAAAGTTTTTTTTTTAAATAATGCCCAACGGCTAGCCCAAACGGCTACTTTTGTTGGCCAATCACATCGCGCCATGTCAGACTCGTAGCCCCGCCCCACGCCCAGGCTGAAACCCCCGCCAATGGGGCCACGCCGAAACCCAAGCCCACCCAGGGTGGTGACTTGGGCGTTTATGGCCAACCCACGCCCCATACCCCATAGTCTAATTGGTTCCATCTCGCTAACCACTATCGCTGACAGGTGGGAATGGGCCTTAGATGGGTAGGGTATTTTTAATATTAAGAGTATCAAATGTAAACTTCAAGAAGCCAGTTATGTTCAGCCAATCAAATCTTTTTTCTGGAATAATTGGATCCCGAAAAAGTCTGGGATCGTTGCGTGGAGGGCGGGGCTCGATAGACTTCCTAGCGTCATGGTTGCAAAAGGCGCTAGGCGCTCCCTTGTCAGATTCGGAAGTACTCGGCCTAGGTGGAGATTACTCGGGGAGTAATGGGCCTAGGTGAACGGTACTCGGGCCTCGGCAGCCTACCTTGTAGCGAGTACTCGGGGAGTACTCGGAGCCTAGACGGGACTTTTACAACCATGCCTACCGTGGACGCGCTAGCTAAAAGGAATATAGTCGTTAACCCGGATTTATGCCCGTTGTGTGGAGATCGAACTGAGTTGGTTGAACATGTTTTTAACTCATGCCACTTCTCACAGATTGTGTGGCAGGCTGTGGCAACTTGGTGTCATTTACCTCCAGTGTATGCCTTTCAGATCACGGTTAAATTTTATAGAATAAAGTAAATTGTGTGGTTGGTCCATGTGGTTAAATTTTACATAGACAAAGGGTAAAAGGGTAATTTTATATATATTTAACATAAAAAGTTAACCTCATTAGTGATTTGGACTAAAGGTGCAAGCAAATACAAACTACTTGCCTGTTTTCGTCCATGTGGTTAGTCAAAAATAACTATTTCAGTCCATTAGTTTAAAAATTGCGATTTCAGTCCCTGTGGTTTCACTTTCATAACAATTTCAATCCATTTATTCTGTAAGTACAGAGACTGAAATGATTACGAGGTGGACTGAAATGGTTACGAAAGTGAAACCACAGGGACTGAAATCGCAATTTTTAAACAAATGGACTGAAATAGTGATTTATGACAAACCACAGAGACGAAAACAATAATTAACTCAAAAATTAAAGATCAATACCATAATTTGGATCATGTTGTGAAACAACGGTCTATTAGCAACCAATATACAACTATAATAAACATTAGAGAACAAGACTATATAGATCATGTAGAGAACAAGAACATGGAAAATAAGGGAATGAGAATCCTTTTTCGTTGATATATACATCATATACAAATGCCAATATATATAGGCACTATGACATTGATACAACCATAAATGTGATATGGGAGTTGGTAATGTGGATAGTCACTAATAAATAATATATTCATAACACTCCCCCTTGACTATCCACATATGATAAAAGCAAGGGGTACATTATTCTTTTAAAATGCTTGGATATGCTGCCTCGTTAAAAACCTTGCCAGGAAAACCCAGTGGGACAAAACCTCAGCTAAGGGAAAAAGAGTGCAACGCGTATTGTCTCCCCCTGATACTTCTGGATCAGGTATGTTGCCTAATTAAAAACCTTAGTAAGAAAACCCATTGGGATAAAACTTAGTTGAGGGAAAAAGAGTGCAACTTGAATAAATCTCCCCTTCATTATAATATGTATCCTTTAAGTAAAGTGTGTCCATCATCCCCGAAAGTTGCTCAAAACTTTTGTAGAATGATTTGTCGTTTGATGCCTTGAAGTGCAATCCTTTATATTGAGTAATGTTGTAAAATCTTCTTGTGAGACTTCTAGTGCTTCCTCTTGCGAACAAATTCCATAAGATCCAAGACTATTTGTGTTACATTCTTTATATCTACAAGACTAACAAAACTAGCTTTCATGGGTTAGTAAAAAATAGACACATATCATTCTTACCTTTAGGGTATCGACTTATCTGCTTTACCATTCAAATGTCTCCTCATTGGACATGTGCTATATCATGTTGATAAATTCAAATAAAAAATATATATATTATCATGCATAGCTAGAAAGTTAAGTTAATGCACAATTGCACTTTAGCCATGGTACTTTTGAAATGAGAATCTCTACTTTGGTAGGACATGATAATAATCATTTCTTATAAAAAGTGTCTGAACAACCTTTAACATACTATAAGGTTGAGCTCTCTACATACTAAAATGTCCCACCAACATCTTCTAGATGTAGTTTGATAGATGAATAAAAGTATGGTTACAAATATATTCGAACTGCAAGTCAAGTAATA
This sequence comes from Helianthus tuberosus, assembly GCA_030545235.1. Taxonomy (NCBI): domain Eukaryota; kingdom Viridiplantae; phylum Streptophyta; class Magnoliopsida; order Asterales; family Asteraceae; genus Helianthus; species Helianthus tuberosus. The sequence goes on from CM060442.1 coordinate 13,900,944, forward strand.
ATTAGACTGTGCTAGGGTCATTAAAAAAATTCTCATTCTAAAAGCTCGCCAGTTTCTCTTGATGATGCTCAGGCATCATCACTGTAAATTGCGATTATAGTGAACTTTTAAGAAAGAACATTTGATAAAGATGGATAATATTATCAAACTTATATTGCTCTTTATCAGAATATATCATGAGTTGTACAACACTCAACTTGACTATTTTAGTTCATACTATCTTTAACTTTATAAAGATACATTCTTGGGGACTTGAAATCAATGTTTCAGGCATTGGCAATCATATACATACTTCTTTCAACTTTGGAAAACAATGTATGTGCATTCACTCTTTAGGAGTTCTATTACATATTCCTCCTCATTGATTTCTATATCATATGCAAGGATGTCTTGAATATTTAATCCATATTGTACCATGCTTATACATTCTACATTAAGATGCCATAATAACCAGGCACAAGTTTCCTATGTATAGTTATTGGTGCACAAGAATTACATCATTAAGATGTTTCAACTAACCTTATAAGCATTTAAATGCTTTACGATGCTCATAAGGAGTTCCAATTATATTCAACGTATTCAAATATGAAATTGTATACAACGATCATATCGTTCTCGAGAACTCATTTTACATGATTTTTTATTATTCAAATCCTTGAGGGACTTTCATGTAAACTTTTAGTATCAAGTGATACATAACATTCATAAGACGCATATCAATTCTCTCTTTATATTACCAGACTAATAAAATATTGGAAAGTCATTACATCCACCACTAGAGAATGTGTCTCATTATAATCAATCATGGGTTTTTGCGAAAATCCTTGTGCACCATATTTGCCTTATCTCGTTTAATTTGATTTTCACATGATTCGCATAAAAGCCCCATTAATATCCAACATACTTTACAAGTTCAGTTGTATGGACTGTTGGTCCGAAAACTTTCCATTTCATTAGAGAATTTAAATCTGCCATACTTTGCGTCTTTCCATTTTGGCCAATAATTTATGTATTTTCATTCATAGGCAGATCTTAAATCTTGATCCTCGTCATTACATCATTTCAAGCGCTATATTATATACAAAAGTATAACGACGTCGATTTTGTTTCGATTCCATACATATCTTAGACATGATACAGCTTATCGAGATCTCTTCAGGTACCTGAGGTTCTTCTTGAACCATCATGTCTATTGTCTCTTCAGGAGATCTTATTACTATAACCTCGACTTGACCATCTTAATTACTTGCTCCAATTTTCGAGGAATTTTATTATTGGAATCAACTAGTCTACCACGCTTTAGGCGTGCAATAGACTCATTAAAAAATATGTGGTGGCCCTCTTGGGACACAAATATAACTGGAGCATAAGCAGTTGATTACGTGACTTACTTAGTCACTCTATTTAGGTCAGTGAATGATGTGTTCAAAATGTAACATATAAATTTCATCAAATGAGGCATAAAACTAACCCTTTTTTAGTACTAATGTTGGAAAAAGTGTGCTTTTGTCTTCCTTTTGTATTTTCAGGATTAAATGAGCTCAAATTAACAAAAGAAGCAAAAAGACATCAAAATCTAACATAAATACAAGAAAAGGAACCAGACGTGGCATGCCCGACCCCACAACAGCATCTTCCCAAGCAAAACAAGAGATCAGAAGCCTGAACACGCCCCGTGCTCAGCCAGCACGGGGGCGTGCCCAAGTGTCAGCAAAAAAGACAAAGTGGTAGAAGCTTCTATTGCCCACCACGGGGCCGTGCTCAGCGGACACGGGGCCGTGGTCAACTATAAGATTCGCAAAATCCAGGCAAATCTTCATAGTACAAAGATTCTTCTGCACACGGGGTCGTGCTCAGCGGACACGGGGGCGTGGTCAACTAATAAGACAAAGCTGCATTTAATGAAGAAAGAGAGGATGTGGACACGGGGCCGTGCCCACTGGACACGGGGCCGTGCCCGAGCTTCTGTTCAGCCTATAAATAGAAGTGCTTGGCTCAAGCTCAAACCATCCCTTGGCACACCACCTCTCTCACACTTCACCCACCACCCACCACCACCACCATAACACCATCATCCACCACCATCATCCATTGTCCATCATAGAGTGTGTGAGTCGTCTCGGGATCCAAGATTGATCGTAAGAGTTCTTGACAATCAAGGCCATGTTTGCCTAAGTCTCTTACATCACTTGGTGAAGACAAAGTGTCTAGTTTAATACTTTTTATTTCTAATCTTTTGCACTTTTTATTTGGTTTTGTATTAATGACTTTAATAACTAGTTACTTATGTTGAAGGTGATCTTTCCTTATCGTTTGTCCGTGGTGTCTTGGCATTATTTTACTGTCTATATAAAATAAAAGATTTTCACCATTCATATCTCCACGGTCTATATGGAGGTATGTTGGCTACCTGGTCGGGGGTTAAGGGAACGGTTTGGTAAAGGTCTTGCCATTGTTCAGCGTTTAGAGGTCCTGCAATGGACCTGGGTCAAATTTAGTAGGACCTCCTTCAATACTTAACGGTATTGGATGGCGGGGGTCCAAACTCTTTGATCCCCTCATAAGTTAACTACTATTAATACTATAACCCAGCTATTTAGGACTGTATCCCTGCTGACTCAGACTACTTAGTCGAGGGTAACGTCACCTCCAAAAGAGGGGCCTACCATAATTTGCATTAATAACTTAATTAATTATCTTCCAATAATCCACCCTTTTAGGATTGTATCCTTGCTGACTCAAACTACTGGGGTGAGGGTAACGTCACCTTCAAAAGAGTGGCCCTACTACAATAACTAAGATAATCTCTTAATTATGTGCAAAAGTGCGGAAATAATCAAAGGTTACACTAGATACGAGTCGGAACCAAGTGATTCATCTTGTCTATCTGTTTTTTCTTTTATTTTATTTTCAGCATTTTAGTTAGTTTTTATTTTTCTTAGTTTAAAACATTTTTCTAAACTATTTATTTTGATTAGACGTTGAGGATAAACCGGTACTAAAAGCTCTTGTGTCCTTGGACGACCTCGGTATCTTACCAACACTATACTACGCTCACGATGGGTGCACTTGCCCATATGTGTGTTTAGTGTTAGTAAAATATCGTGTTTTATAAATTTAAAACTTGGCTAAAAATAAGTGTTAAAGGGGCTTAAAATATACACGTAATATATATAACACTTCACACGCATCAAGTTTTTGGCGCCGTTGCCAGGGACACAAGGATTTTACGAAAGTTAGGAATCAACGGCCTAATCGTTTTTCTTATTTTTCAATTTTTTAGGATTTTTTTTTTAGTTTTTCTGTTTCTGCAGAGCTCAGCACGGGCCGTGCCTGGTCAGACACGGGCCGTGCCTAGCATCATCACTGGCAGTTTTTATTTTCTGAGTTACAGAGAGTTGAGCACGGGGCCGTGTCCAACTCCCAGTAACAGGGATCCGAAAAATAATTACTGTACCTCTGACCACGGACCGTGTTCACTGAGCACGGGGCCGTGGTGAACCTTCTGACCAACGTTCTTTTCTGTTTTTATTGCAGGACTTGGAACCCAGGTGCCACATTTGACCCTCCTACGTAGTGCATGAGCTCCAGTTCTAGTAGAGACATAAAAGAACCTCTAGAAGAGCCCGAACGCTTTCTCAGAAAAAGACTTAAAGCTAAAAATCAAGAGAAAGCTTCGGGGGACCCACTTCCAATGGCGGACCAACGTACCCTCATGGATTACCTACGGCCCACCGTAGGCAATCTCGGCGCCGCTATCAATGCACCGAATGTCGAAGCCAACAACTTCGGCCGCATTTGATACAAATGCTCCAAAACTCCGCAACCTTCCATGGGCTTGCGGACGAGGATCCCCATCTACATATTACTAATTTCTTGGAAATATGTGATACTTTTCGGATCAATGGAGCATCAAACGACGCCATTCGCCTTAGGATGTTTCCATTTTCACTAAAAGACCGAGCTAAGGCTTGGCTCAACACCCTCCCAGTTGGCTCGGTAAATACCTGGGATGAACTAGCCCAAAAGTTTCTGTATAAGTATTTCCCTCATGCTAAAACGGCTAAACTAATGACTGAAATTAATACATACTCACAAGAGGATGGGGAATCCTTATATGAAACTTGGGAAAGGTTCAAGGAGCTTCTAAGAAAGTGTCCTCATCACGGTCTAGCGGTATGGCAACAAGTATCCACTTTCTACAATGGGTTGTTGCCACACACAAGACAAACACTTGATTCAAGCTCCGGGGGACTTTTAGGTAATCGTCGCCCAAATGAAATATATAATCAAATTGAGGAAATTGCTCAAACCAATTTTCAATGGCACACTCCCCGAGGTAATAAATCTATTGCCCCGGGCGCCCATAAGGTTGATGAAAGCACCTCTTTACAAGCCCAAATCGAGGCCCTCTCTTCGAAAATCAAAAGGCTAGAAATGACAAAAACGGCCTCGGTTATGGCTTGTGAAGGGTGTGGTGGGTCACATGAAAATTGGAGTTGTATGAAAGAATTAGATGAACAAGCGGAAACGGTAAACTACATTGATAATAGACCTAGGCCGTCGGGTCCTCCAACGGGTACCTACAACCAAGGATGGCGTAACCACCCAAATCTTGGTTGGAGAGATCCCGGCAATAGTAGTAACCAACAAAACCAACGAACTAATTTTCAACAACCACAAAATTTCTCTCAACAACAAGGTGGAAGAGAAAGGCTTGAAGATACCCTATCTCGCCTCATCTCCGACACCGAAAAGAAAAACTCGGATCGATTTCAACAATTGGAATCGAATTTTAGAAATCAACAAGCTAGCATTCAAAACGTTGAAAAACAATTAAATGAACTAGCTCAAAATTTCTCCGAGAGAACACAAGGCGCGTTACCAAGTAATACCGAAACCAACCCAAAGGCGCAAGTACACCTCATCACGTTGAGAAACCGAACCGTGGGTCCCGAGGAACGTGGCGCACCATGGAGGCATTCCACGGAACTATCCTTAGTTTAGTTTAGATTAATTTTCTTGTTTTCTAGTTAGTTTTAATTTTCAGGAATAAAACACACTTGAGATGGCAAAGGATGCAAGGGAAACTTGAACCAGCACTCTATGCGGGAAAACAGAACCGTCCGACAAATTTCTTCGTTTACAGTAAGTTCGGCACGGGCCGTGTCCACCCAACACGGCCCCGTGCTGCACAGTCTGCAGAAAAAGACCCAGTTCAGGTAACTGGACACGGGCCGTGTTCACCCAACACGCCTCCGTGTCCAGACTTCTGTTTCTCTTGTTTTAATTTTGTTACTGGCACTGAGCACGGGGCCGTGCCCGGACAACACGGGGCCGTGTTCAGCGCCCAGTAACACAAAATTTTTGCTTTTTACACCTTTTTACACATTCAATCAACCTAAAAACTTATTTTTGAGACACATTGAGGACAATGTGTAATTTAAGTGTGGGGGGGGGGGGGGGGGATGCTAAAACCTTGAATCTCGCAAGTCCTAAATACAAGCCTTACACAAAACTCTATTGGAATTGCTAATCACCCCAAATTTTTTTCAAAAAAATTTTTTTCAATTTTTTTTTTTTTACTTGTCTAGGTTTAACTCGGGAAATTCAAGTTCTAAAAAGGTTATATTTTTACAAATTTACAACCGATAGCGTCGTGATAAAAAGAACCAACATAAGAAAATTATGAAAAGGCATGACAAGCTTAGTTAAAATTTGATTATATATACTTGATCACATAAAAAAACCCATTCCCACAAAAGTGAGTTTTGAGCCTTTATTGAGCAAACACTTACATATCATTTTACTAAATGCTCATTTTCGTTTCTTGTGTGAATAGCCGCTTGGTTCTTACGACTCTAGAACTTGCCATGACGATACATTCCCAATCCTTACCAACTTAAACCCGAGTAAGTAAATGATGGAGGCATTAGGACTAACTTTTTTTTTCTTCTACACCATTATTTTTCTTTTTTTTACCACCTACCCAAAATCCTCCTAGTTAGCCCCTTTGAGCCTAAACCTTTTCATTTCATAACCCAAACCAAACACCCTTTTTACCCACCAAAACCTTTTTCATTTTTAACCCTTTGTTTTAGTAACAAGTTCGGTTCTTCATATGACTTTTCAAAAAAAAAAAAAAAATTGTGTTGATGATGAAGCAAAAGAAAATAAACAAACAAGTTTATCAAAAATAACTTTGTTTGAATAAATAGCTTCATCAAAAGAAAAGTTACAAAAATAGAAAGTCTTACGAAAACCGAAACTTGTTACGCTTTTCGCCCTTTTTCTACTAACCACCAACCCAACCACCTACCTTTAACCCAAGCCTAACCCTTAAACTGCAAAGTCCTCTTGATATTTACAAAGGTATATAAGTTAAAAAGGAGGAGGATTGATCGCTTGGCAAGCCTATGGTAGGAGTAAGTTCCACGCCGCTCTCGAGTGATCCACAAAAATACATTTTCGGCCGAGTGTTGAGTGATCCCCGTGAGGTATGTGAACTTGTATATAAATAGAATTTTACAAAGGCATGTTATGCCCTAATAAGTAATTTATCTTATGAAAAGTTTTAAATAAATCATGACGAATAGGATTGTAAATAAATAAAAATAAAACTAAATAAAGAATCTTGGAAATCCCGACACTCTATGACAAGCCCAAAACCTTCTTTTCTACCCATTCCATTTGGGAGTGTAAATAGCCACATATTAAAGAGTTTTGCTTGAGGACAAGCAAAGATTCAAGTGTGGGGGTATTTGATGTGTTCAAAATGTAACATATAAATTTCATCAAATGAGGCATAAAACTAACCCTTTTTAGTACTAATGTTGGAAAAAGTGTGTTTTTGTCTTCCTTTTGTATTTTCAGGATTAAATGAGCTCAAATTAACAAAAGAAGCAAAAAGACATCAAAATCTAACATAAATACAAGAAAAGGAACAAGACGTGGCATGCCCGACCCCACAACAGCATCTTCCCAAGCAAAACAAGAGATCAGAAGCCTGAACACGCCCCGTGCTCAGCCAGCACGGGGGCGTGCCCAAGTGTCAGCAGAAAAGACAAAGTGGTAGAAGCTTCTATTGCCCACCACGGGGCCGTGCTCAGCGGACACGGGGCCGTGGTCAACTATAAGATTCGAACAATCCAAACAAATCTTCATAGTACAAAGATTCTTCTGCACACGGGGTCGTGCTCAGCGGACACGGGGGCATGGTCAACTAATAAGACAAAGCTGCATTTAATGAAGAAAGGGAGGATGTGGACACGGGGCCGTGCCCGAGCTTCTGTTCAGCCTATAAATAGAAGTGCTTGGCTCAAGCTCAAACCATCCCTTGGCACACCACCTCTCTCACACTTCACCCACCACCCACCACCACCATAACACCATCATCAACCACCATCATCCATTGTCCATCATAGAGTGTGTGAGTCGTCTCGGGATCCAAGATTGATCGTAAGAGTTCTTGACAATCAAGGCCATGTTTGCCTAAGTCTCTTACATCACTTGGTGAAGACAAAGTGTCTAGTTTAATACTTTTTATTTCTAATCTTTTGCACTTTTTATTGGTTTTGTATTAATGACTTTAATAACTAGTTGCTTATGTTGAAGGTGATCTTTCCTTATCGTTTGTCCGTGGTGTCTTGGCATTATTTTACTGTCTATATAAAATAAAAGATTTTCACCATTCATATCTCCACGGTCTATATGGAGGTATGTTGGCTACCTGGTCGGGGGTTAAAGGAACGGTTTGGTAAAGGTCTTGCCATTGTTCAGCGTTTAGAGGTCCTGCAATGGACCTGGGTCAAATTTAGTAGGACCTCCTTCAATACTTAACGGTATTGGATGGCGGGGGTCCAAACTCTTTGATCCCCTCATAAGTTAACTACTATTAATACTATAACCCGGCTATTTAGGACTGTATCCCTGCTGACTCAGACTACTTAGTCGAGGGTAACGTCACCTCCAAAAGAGGGGCCTACCATAATTTGCATTAATAACTTAATTAATTATCTTCCAATAATCCACCCTTTTAGGATTGTATCCTTGCTGACTCAAACTACTGGGGTGAGGGTAACGTCACCTTCAAAAGAGTGGCCCTACTACAATAACTAAGATAATCTCTTAATTATGTGCAAAAGTGCGGAAATAATCAAAGGTTACACTAGATACGAGTCGGAACCAAGTGATTCATCTTGTCTATCTGTTTTTTCTTTTATTTTATTTTCAGCATTTTAGTTAGTTTTTATTTTTCTTAGTTTAAAACATTTTTCTAAACTTTTTATTTTGATTAGACGTTGAGGATAAACCGGTACTAAAAGCTCTTGTATCCTTGGACGACCTCGGTATCTTACCAACACTATACTACGCTCACGATGGGTGCACTTCCCATATGTGTGTTTAGTGTTAGTAAAATATCGTGTTTTATAAATTTAAAACTTGGCTAAAAATAAGTGTTAAAGGGGCTTAAAATATACACCTAATATATATAACACTTCACATGCATCAGTGAACTTGTCTGGTAATTTGTTCTTTAATATTGGTAAATGAATTATACTTTAAACTTCTAGTTCATAGTTTATAGTCTGAGGATCAAGATGACATGATAATTCATTTTACTTTTCACTTTCCAAATGCTTGTTATCTCCCCCTAATGTTGGGAACATTCATTTACTAAAGTGAAAACCAATGAGCCATAAACGAATTTCTCACTAATGGCTTTAAGTATTTAATCATAGATGCTTATTTATACCCAACATATTCTCAAACTCTTTAGAAGTCCCATCTTTGTGCGGTGTGGTGGATGAGTTTCATTATATGTCGCACAACCAAAATCTTTAATGAGACATCTTTGGTTCCTGACCAAAAACCAACTGTATGGGGAGAATTATAACTTATTTGGCTTGATGTGAATTGATGGTACTATATATAAAATTACATGTACCTAATGAACTTTTGCTCCTCTCATGATTATTGGCTTTGTAACCAATAGTAGACGTTTAGTGATCATCTCAACAATAACACTTATTCCAATGATCGTTAATAACTTGGGAATCAAATTCACTATTATCAAATAAATATACTAATCTGGATTAATATGCTTGCTATCACATTAGCTAAGCCACAATCACACAAGCTTCAGGTTGTGGATTTGATAACCATTTAGACGATGCATCGATTTAAAACACTAAATGGTATCATGTTGGCATATGCATATCCTTTAATCACTTCTAGAATATTTAGGTATATACACCCTCGTTTATTTTGCAAATATATAATTTCCCTTGAGAGCGAACATTACATGCTAATTATTATCTTGAAGAATCTGCCAGTTCCTTCCAGTTCTTCAATATGTTTAACATCATCAATGACTCGGGATGGTCTGACCGGTCATGCCATTGAATTAAATAATCACGATCCATAAAACTTATGGTTTATGATCGTATATGTTTTAGTTGCAATCGTGTTTGTTCAATTTCGATAAGAAGTATGAGAGAATAATGTAATATTATTTCAATATTCATGGTATAACATGTTTCCCATGTTTTATGTTCGTATAATCACTCCCTAAGTGTGCCACTTTTTTTTGTGGTCGGTTTCAATATTAAAATGGTTGTCAACATGAGGATTATTACAATTTCCTCAATTACCATGATCACGACCTTTATAACTATCATTGTATAGTCATTGCACTATTAACATGGTTGATCTTATTACATGATCATCATAACAATTTTCTCAATTACCATCATCACGAACTTTACACCAATTATTATATCACCACATTCTATTCAAGGGATATATTATACCCATACAACATTCATGGTGGCATCATAACAATTTTCTTAGTTATGTATATGATCATAACCTTTGAATTGATCATTATATCATCACATTCACATCAGGGAATGGATTAGAATCACATAACTTTCATGATCGCATCATTACCATTTCTTCACTATGTACATTATCATGACCATTATACCGATCATTTTATCATCACATTCACTATGACGTAAATCAAGTAGTTATATGACTGAGACAATAAAATTTATAGGTCGAAAATCTTACAAGCTTCCATAAATTTATAATGAGCTTTTGTGAGACCCATACTTCATATGTCATGTCTTTAGTTCAATTTATTTCAAATAAGCGGGTCTTTTAAGCATGCTTATAAACTTTCATGGGAATCACAATAATACACAACTTTGGTCTTTGTTAGCCTTATTCAGTAATATCCTTTATAAATACTTAAAAGACATATGTTTAAATAGTGATAATCTTCAAATGAAAATCATTAGACATCATCAGGCAGTGTGGTATATGTCTTTCAATATAATGCTTGCATATAGATTTCATACTTAAATCTTAATTAATTCCTTTTATGCATATCAAACTACCACGAACAAAATTGTTCTTTAATGAATCAGAGAACTATAGAAAGCAAATATCATAACTCCAACATACAACTCTTTAGGTTTGATGGTTCCATTTCTTTTCATAATTATAAATGCTATAATATCGTAAGGAAAGAATATGGTGAAACCTTAATGACTATGTGTTCCCTGTGAAATGTGATAATTTTCTAAAATTACAGCTTTTATCTAAAAATAATATATGTATGAGAATACAACTCCATGTTTGTCTAATAGTAACGACCTTTAAAATAATATACTGATTCAATTTGTATATAATAAATATGATGCTTAGCTTAATATGGAGTTCCTATCCCATAACTAAAAGTATAAAGTAATTAAGCTGAAAATCAAGTATATCTTGAGAACACAAATACTGAGTTATATCCCATACATAATAAATAACTTAATTATAAAAAGAAAGATCAATTCATATTAATAATATAATAATTAAATAATTGAAACCTTTCATCAAAACTTTTCATATTAATACTACAAGTAAAAATAAACCAAGATAATAAATATTCATTTATTTGTTGTCATAAATCCAATTTAATAAATACCCATTGTAACTTTTCATCTTCCATATTTTAGATCAAAAGCTAACCACCTAAGATAACCAAAACCGATTGCCTAGTCCAATAAGATTTCCCAATAAGAAAACTAAAAGGAATTCGAGTGGGTTTTAAATTGATCGAACGATAAATTGTAACACCCCAAAAAGGATTAACATAAAAATAAGTTTAAATAATCAAAAGCATTAACTTAGTTAGTAAAAATATTACAAAAGCTAGTTAATGAATGGAAGGTGCTAAATTAATAATATGTAAATACTATGGGGATTAAACATGGACAATGGCAAAATAAAAGTATTAGAAAGTGAAAACCCTAAACACACACATTTGTGCGTGGTTGGGATCGATCAAAGCAGGGGAAACAAGGGTGAAACCCTTGTTCACCAAATTGAATCAATTGGATAGGGGTTTAGAGGAGAATCAACTGCATGAACTCAAATCTACGCTCATCTAAACTCGATTTTTAAAGAGGTAAGTTCAATTTCTTGAAATCATGATTTGTAGGAAGTGGGTCATAACCCAATCTTGAGATTATGCAAGTAATTGTGTAAAATGGAGTTAGGATTACTCTCTAAGACATGAATCAGGTTTGATTTTAAGTCAATCGAAAGATTTTAGTATAAACCCATTTGACTTGAAACTATATGAAAGTAGGATGATAATTTTTTTTTGAAGTAATCATGTATAGCCTTGAGTTCTTGATGATTAATCTTGTTTATGATACATGGACACTAAATGAATTTATGTAGAATGAAAGGATCATATGAACTCGTTTAATTGTTGATGAATTTCTAAAAGAAATAGTTAAAATTATGCTCTAGGATAATGATGTTTAGTGTCCTACTAATGCGAAACCCGCCAAGTGTTCGATGAAAGGCTTAAGTGAATATACATGTGAAATTATAAAGATTGTGAAAATGTTGTCATATAGTAAACTATGTGAATGATGATAAGATGTTCGGATGTACTAAATGATGGAATGAATATGTTAATGTAGGCGTGAAAGAAGAAAGTTCAAGTGCTACGAAGACGGAAACCGCACAAAACCGAGGTATGTTATTACGTATACTAACTCTTATTAGTATATTGTTATTTATGCCAAAACCATAATGTGATGTTTGTGGTAATTCATTAGTAAATGGTTTAAAACATTTTGAATGGTTTACATGAACCGTAGATTGTAAATGAAATTTGCTTATGACCGGCCCTTTATGGGGTAACCGGGTAAAGAGAAAGTAAGTAGAAAAGGAAAAGAATTTGTTTGTAGTAAACGAACCGAATGAAAGTTTAGTCATGGATGATATTATCCGTCATTAACGGATAATTTATGAATGAATGAAATTTTACTCGATCCGTTACTCACGGGTTTGAGTGTATGTAAATGTTTGAAAGGAATGTATTCACCCGTTGTTGGTGAATCGAATGAAGATTATGTACGAATGAAGTGCCCGTCTCAACGGGACAAGAATAACATGATAAATCCCAAAATTTAAAGTTGTATGTTTAACCCGTTTCATGGGGCGAATAATGAGTGTATAAGGTGAATGTACGAATGGGATTAAAGTTGTATTACTAGTTTAGAAGTAACGTAACTAACAAGTTTTAAACTTGATGTTTGATGTAGGTAAATCCTTGGCTTCATAGCTTGGCGACTCAGAATGAACACCCTCGATATCACGCCCATCTAGCGCTTCCGAAGATGTCTATTAGTATGGTCTTAGTTTTTGGTCATATGTACTTTTAACATAAGTAATCTTTTGGTGTCCTTATGAATGGTTAAAACTTGGTTAGTTATAGCTTTTGGTTTTAAGGCGACTTAAACTTGTTTGTTTTTCTTTGGTTTATGAAAATGGGTCTTTTAAGTTAAGGCGTTTTATTGTCAAGCAGGAAATTGATTATTTACGAACGGGTCATGCCCAAATTTTTGCAAAAGTTTATATGCTTTCGTTCAAATTAAGAAGTTTAGAGTTTAGGCCGTTTCATAAATATCCATGATTGTAAAGAAACCCACATCATATCAAACCAATCAAAATAACGCAATAATAAAGACAATGCAAAGTGAAATATATATGCATTTAACCTTAATCTAATTCTAGAAACAAAAAGGTGTAACCATGTTGAAAGAGAAAAAAAATACACACACTCTTAACCTTGATGATAATTCAAAAGCAAATTGCATAACAGGAAAGAAAAGTTGCATACATAGATGACAGACTACTGGTTCATTTTTATAGGTTATAAATAAATGTTAAAATTTTGTATAAACCTAACGCGGCCTCTGTTAAATAAAACTTCGACTCCCTTCCAATAATCAAGTTTCGGTTTCTAATTTAAATCTAAATTATAATTGCTTAAAATGTTGTATTGAATTATACACAGAGATAAAATCTCAAAGTATAAAATAGTTCTGGCAACCAATTTATATTTATTTGTTAAACATTCAATAAAAAGAAACTTAATTGATAAATATCATTGGTTGTTTAAATGGGCATTAATTCATGAAAAAAAATTGTGGAGGAGAACTAGTCGCCCACGACCACCAGATTGTAAATCAAATTGAAAACAATTTTTTGTTTAATATATTGTCCAGTTTCCCATCAAATCTTACATAATGATAATAGCAAAAAAAATACGATTTGGTGAATCATACACAATTTATAAACGTATTAGAATTTTATAACCTTAATTTAACCCAATATTATATGAGTTACAATATATATAAATTAGTTTGGTAGATTTAATAGATAAACAAAACAAATCTCTAGCACAACCCAAAATAGTATGAATTACAATATGGTTTGTGTTTAAGATCATAAATAATAAGTTGATTAGACAATATCCACTTACCTTATGATGATGCGATTCGATTCCAAAGCAATTCGTGCTGATAACGTGTTGTGAAACAACGGTCTATTAGCAACCAATATACAACTATAATAAACATTAGAGAACAAGACTATATAGATCATGTAGAGAACAAGAACATGGAAAATAAGGGAATGAGAATCCTTTTTCGTTGATATATACATCATATACAAATGCCAATATATATAGGCACTATGACATTGATACAACCATAAATGTGATATGGGAGTTGGTAATGTGGATAGTCACTAATAAATAATATATTCATAACAGATCAAACCACAATATTTTTGTAATTTACTCAAAACATAATATTAGTCGTTAGATGGATAAACAAATAAATAATTCGGGATAGATTATTTATTTAATCAACTAACCAATACTATTTATACAACCAATGAATTTTTTCATAATTATTGTTGTAAACTAAATTATGCCGTATCATATCTTGCAACTCGTATTGTGTAACTAGTAGTTATATATTATATTATGTATTTTAGATTTTAGATACACAAACGATAACTATTAATCGAATCTTAAAATCCTAGTTATTCCCAAACTAGATATTTTTTTTGAAAGGTGTGAATTTTTCGCGAATGTTGGGAGGTCTAGCATACGTTGTCTTAACCGGGTCCGCGCTAGAGAGCCCCCTCGCATAATAGATCTCCAATTTAAACCCCTCAATGAGAAACCCCTATCACCCAGACTCGAACTTAAGACCTGAAGAGGAAAAATCACCCAGACCCACCATAGGTGGAACTTAAATACCCGTAGCTACCACTAGAGCACTAGTAATGGTTATTTTCAAACTAGATCTAGAATCCTAATTAGCTATAAGTCGATGTTGGACTTGAAATTTAAAAGATGTTGGACTAATTAAAAACAAAAGATAGTGGGCTTACCGTGTGTAGAGAATGGACTACAAAGTTTAAACAACAGCATTCAAATTTCAACACCTTGGTTTAGTGGTGCACAAATTGGGTTTTTTTTTTAAAATCGGTTCCGGGCATGGAACCGGGTTCGGGTAGGATCGGGTTTTACAAAATCGAGTTTTTTTAAAAACCTGGTCGGGTCCGGGTCCGGGTTTTCTACCAAAAATGTATACTTTATATACACGGGTTCGGGTAGGGTTCGGGTCGGGTTTTATAAAACCCGGGTATTATAATACCCTATTTCCGGGTTCGGGTCTGGTTCGGGTATTTATCGGGTAGGGTCGGGTATGCATCGGGTTGGGAAAAAACCCGCACCAGGTATTAAAAAAACCTGACCGGATATTAATGCTTCTTTATATATTTTAGTGGATGGTGCCTATTGAAATTTTAATGACATTTCTAAATCTAAATTCGATACTTATTTTTTTTGTAGTTGCTTATCGATCAAATGTAGACGGTAGACCCACTAAAAACATTAATAAAAATAAGCACAATAATGTATTATATTTGGCACGATCCATTTAAAAAAAGCGTCAAAACGTAAACAAACTTGAATTTATGCCGAAACATACATAAAAATAAGCACGTAAACTCGAGGGTAGCTATATAACCGGGTATAAAAAAACCCAGTTCCGGGTATTTATAAAACCCGGTTCCGGGTATTTATAAAAACCGGGTTTCGGGTATAAACCAGGTATAAAAAACCCGGTTCCGGGTTCGGGTTTTAGATCAAATATGAATACCCGGTCCCTACCCTATGGGTAGGGTCGGGTTCGGGTATAGAAAACCCGGTTTTTATAATACCCGGTTCCGGGTTTTTTCTGGGTCCGGGTCCAGGTTCGGGTTTTTTGTGCACCACTACCTTGGTTTAAGATTTTGCTTGATCATATTCCTGGTTTAAAATTTTGCTTGATCATATCACTGTCGTTTTTTTATTTATTTATTTATTTATTTTAATTGGGCTTTCAATTTAAACGATGGATAATAACTATTGTTTAATGATCACAATTCTCATCATTCTAGACTTAAATTAAACTTGGCCCCAACTGACAATTTTAGAGTTTAATGAAGTATCATCATAAGAGTAAACTTCCAAAATAACCCTGAGGTTTGGTTACTTTTGCCGCTTTAGTCCAAAACTCAAACTTTTTGAATCTGGGTCCCTGTGGTTTAAATTTTGTTGCCATTTTCATCCAAAAGCAAAATCTGGTCAGATTTTTGCAGTTAATATCCAGTTTTTTTTTGTTTTTTTCCTCCCTTTTAATGAAAGGGAAAAATGGTCAGATTTTTTTAATTTGTTATAATAAAACCTTAAAAGACCATTTTGCCCTTCATTAAAAGGAATGAAAAAGACAGAAAAGCTGGATGTTAACTGAAAAATCTGACCAGATTTTGATTTTGGATGAAAATGACAACAAAATTGAAACCACAGAGACCCAGATTCAAAAGGTTTTAGTTTTGGACTAATGTGGCAAAAGTGATCAAACCTCAGGGACCATTTTGGCAGTTTACTCTCATAAGAATATATAACTACTAGTTACACGATACGAGTTGCAAGATATGATACGGCATAATTTATTTTACAACAATAATTATGAAAAAAATTCATTGGTTGTATAAATAATATTGGTTACTTGATTAAATAAATAGAGAACGGATCTTGTACATGAAGGCCTAGTTCTAGGGAAAATCTGTCCGCCTGAAGGCCCACTGCAGTAAAACCCGGGGAGTTGAACTTGGGGTTTTAAGGAGAGAAAACAAGTGACTAACCACTAGACTAACTTGTATGTACCATCCTAATGTTACTTTTATGACACCATATTATCTTCTTGTCACCTTCATACTCACCATCAAACACGTTACCAATAACCCACTTAAAACCCGTCAACATGTATGACTCATTTTAAAAAACAAGTTAAACAGGTCGTCTTCGTGTTGATCCGAATTGACACGTGTGCGGTTTAGGGTTCATTTTTTTACACGAATAATAACATAATACTATGGGCCGAGTTCAGGTTGCATAATTCAACCCGTCAATCCGTCAACCCTTAACCTATCAACTCACCAACCTGACAAGATTGACACCTTTATAGATACAAAATAAAATAAAAGTAATTTATTTAGTTATTTATTTAAATATAAATATAAGAGTTATGATGCAAACACGATCTTAATTGCATGCATGAATTCATTCCATAACATGCAAACACAATCTTAATTGCATGAATTCATTTCCTAACGGTCGGCAAGATGAAATCATACAAATACGGTATCATCATAATCCATAATTCACAATCTTATTTGTTTTTGTTTTCCTATTTCAATCTACAATACAATACAATACAATACAATATCGATGATTATGCAATTACCGGTACAAAAACTTGTAGGATTTCGCGACGGGTTTGATCGAGGAATTTGGAAGACGTAAATTGTAAAGTTGGAGATGGCGTGGTTGCGCGGGAGGGTGGCGTTGGATTTAGCAGGAGCCGTTAACAAGATAAGCGAGAGCGTTAAAAACATCGAGAAGAATTTCGACAATGCTCTTGGTTTAGAAGATCAACATCACCCTGGTGCTTCTACTTCCACCGTAGATGGTATGTGCGTACGTACTTAATCTTTATGCGGGGAACACAGACACAGTTAATCACATATTTTTTTTTAAATCAATAAAAAAACTATATCAATACCATACTCAACTTAAAGTGTATAAA
Organism: Helianthus tuberosus; assembly: GCA_030545235.1. Taxonomy (NCBI): domain Eukaryota; kingdom Viridiplantae; phylum Streptophyta; class Magnoliopsida; order Asterales; family Asteraceae; genus Helianthus; species Helianthus tuberosus. The sequence goes on from CM060442.1 coordinate 13,918,448, forward strand.
ATGTTGGTTTTTATGGTATAAGTTTAAAAAAAAAATATTAACGTATGAAAAAGTTATGAGCGTTTAAAAGATTGTACTAAATGTTTTAAAAGTTGTAACTATTAGAACTCTTAAATTATGTAAAATTACTTTTTTTGTTCTCTTTAGGTTATAGTTTTTTGAATGAGTTTTGAACAATGAGTCTGGAGATTTTTGAACTTATTTATAAAAGGTTGATAACTTGATATATAAATGTTGAATTTGAAAAACAAAGTGAAAAAATAAGTATTAAATTCGGTTAATTACTTTAGTTATTCTTTTTGAATGACTATTCAGCGGTGAGCCTTTTTAGTTATGATTACCTCGAAAACCTTATTATGGCGCAACTTCTTGCCTGTTTACTAGTCATTCTAATGTAATTTTTTTATCGCTAATAAAAAAAAACCAAAAGTTATCATTATTTATGTGACTCGACCCGGCCTGAAAAATCTAGACAAAAAGTAAAACGAATAGCGGTGGAAAAATAATCCTGGATCTGCCACTGGTGATGCTACTTTTTTTGTTTTCTGTGTCACTGATGAAAGTTTTTTTTTTTTTTGAAAGGCCAACATTTGATGAAAGTTTTAATTGCTTGTTTCCAGCTTCACACACATGGTCTCCAGAGTTCATGGCCTTTGTGGGACAAAAAGATGGTAATGACACTGCTGAATTGTCCAAAAAAGCGTCGAAAGAATCAGAATCTTCAGAAAAACATGATGATTCGGTAGAAAAACACGATGAATATTTAGAAAATCATGAATCTTCAAGTCATCCGAAGGAGGGAGCCGATGCTGATGACTTGATGAACTCTACTGAAGAGCATCAAGATCGTCCTGCAGAAACAAACTTTGAGATGCATGAGGAACTCGATAGCAGCGCTGAAAAACACGTGGATACGAACACTGGTATTCGTGATCAAACAGATAGCATTGTTGAACTTCCTGAGGAAGCAGAAAAAAATGCCGAAAAAACAGTAGAAATTAATCCTGCAACATCTTATGAGGCAACTGTCATTGTTGATAACCACATTAAAGCTGAAGCCGAACACAGGGAAAACTCAAGATTCGGTTCCACAAATTCTTTTGTATCAAAAGCATATGAGTTTGCATCATATGATGGGCAAGATGCAAATGAGTCCGACCCACACGGGCTTCAAAATTGCGCGCCTGAGGCGTTTGAAAGTGTTAAAGAAGGTCAACTGCATTTATTGGCGAGTTCGGATGATGCTTCTGAGATGGTTCCTGATGTAGTTTTTAAGGATGAGAATGAAAATGCTAAAGTTTATATTGTGAACCAGTTTGCTGGTGATGAACGCAACACGGGTTCAGGGAGAAATACAACTGACAATGCAGATTCTACGGTTGAAATGCAGACGTTAAAGATGGAATTGAAGAAAATGGAGACTGCACTTCTTGGTGCTGCTAGACAAGCTCAGGTATTTAAATAATCACGTTATATAAAAAAAGCTGATGTTCTTAATGCACGCGTATTGGGTGGTATTTGGATGATATGTTCTAAACAACGTAGAAAAGACTGTTCGTTTTTGCAATTTTTTTGTATGTTCAGTTGTCCTCAAATCACTACAATTATCTGTTACAGGCAAAAGTTGATGAAATTGCAAAGCTGATGAATGAGAACGAGCAGTTGAAATCTATAGCCGTTGATCAGAAGGTGTGTGCACGTTTACGCTTGTCATTGAGAAAACCGGGCTTATAGTTCCATACTAACTCTTAGTTTCTATGCAGAGAAAATCAGATGCTGCTATTGAGTCTCTACAAGAAGAATATCGTCAAAGGGTATCGGCCCTCGAAAAAAAGGTAAATTGTTTGTATATGTCTACAAATATTAATTTCAACACTTCTTGTTTTAAAATACCATATGAAAGAATTTGATTTTTTTTCTTTATAAGAAACATGATTATTAGTGCAAGGTCATGTAGTTCATCACAGTTATTATTTGTTTCTCAGTTTTTGTATAGGAAAATACTTTACTTGGACTATATAGTTTGTCATGTTCAAAGAATCAAAAACCACATAACTAGTGTTTCTAATAATTTGTTGCTATATGTTAACTCAGGTTTATGGTCTCATGAGAGAAAGAGATACATTACGCAGAGAGCAAAATAAAAGAAGTGACGCTGCCGCTCTTTTAAAGGAAAAAGATGAGATAATCACTCAAGTTATGGCAGAAGGTACACAAACTTAAAAAGGGTTCAAAACTATTATATTTGTTTTTAGAGTGAATTGTCATTTTCGTCCCTGATGTTTGGCATTTTTGTGACTTTCATCTAATGGTTTGTTTTTCCGCATCTGGATCCTCGTGGTTTCAAAATATTGTCATTTTTCGTCCCTCAGGGCCAAACCTTAGGGACGAAAATGGCAATATTTTGAAACCACGAGGACCCAGATGCAGAATAACAAACCTTTGGATTAAGGTCGCAAAAGTAGCCAAACCTTAGGACGAAAATGACAATTTACGCTTGTTTTTGTGACTATCAATCAATACTACTTGCTAGAATAGTTTTTGAATTATCTTAATATCATCTTTCTTTTTAACTAATGTAGGTGAAGAGCTTTCAAAAAAACAAGCTGTTCAAGAATCTACAATTAGGAAACTACGGGCACAGGTACACGATAGAATATACCATTTTGCCGTTAGAAGCTTAAACTGTTTCGTCGCACATGTTCTTTTCGTTTATATTTTGTTTTATTTTGAGTACTCTAGATTCGAGAGTTTGAAGAAGAGAAGAAAGGGTTGACAAGCAAGTTACAGGTAACTAACTACTTCTCTAGACTAATAATATATTTTTCATTAGTGAACACAAATTACATAAAAACCGGTTATCATGATATAATAACGTTTCGAAACAACTTTCAGATTGAAGAGAACAAAATGGAGAATTTAAAAAAAGACAAAGCAACCACAGAGAAGCTGCTGCAAGAAACGATAGATAAGAACAAAGCGGAACTTGTAGCACAAAAAGAACACTTTACGAATGCGTTAAATGCAGCCAAGAAAGAAAAATCACTAACTGAGGCACGGGCCAACAAAGAAGCCAGAACTGAACTTGAGAGTTATTTAAAGGCGACTGAAGAACGAGAAGCCATGCTAGTTCAAACTTTAGAAGAGTTAAGGCAAACTCTCAGCAGAAAGGAACAGCAGGTTTCCTTCTAAATTTTACCAAAATCAATATATAATTCATTTTTTTATAATTAATGAATTCGTTAGTTATGATTAGAAAAAAATTTGTTATTACAAAAGTCATCGAAATCTATGAATGATTTATCTAGGAGAGTAAAATGCAATTTTCGTCCATGAGGTTTGGCCACTTTCATCCAAAGGTTTGTTTTTGCACATCTCGACACAAAAGATTTGAAATCTTGCCAATTTCATCCAACTCGTTAACTCCATCCATTTTTCCCGTTAAATGAGGGGCATTTCCGTCTTTTTAGCTTTTTTATTAAAATAAAAAAAAACACAAAAAATGTCTAAAAAGACGAAAATGCCCTTCTTTTATCGGAGAAAAATGGATGGAGTTAAATAGTTGAACGAAAATGGCAAGATTTCAGACCTTTTAGATCCAGATGCGAAAAAACAAACCTTTGGACGAAAGTCGCAAAAGTAGCCAAACCTCAGGGACAAAAATGACATTTTATTCTATCTAGGAAGTTAAAATAATATTAAGATGGGTGGGTCAGACGGGCTGCGTATAGTGAGGGTTAAAACATGTCAATTTTAGCACAGGCCAAGTTGGTTCAATTGATTGTTGACATGTAAACATTTTTTTTGTCATTTATTTAATTTTATTATTAATAATCGAATGCGGTTTTTATAATTTAAGGAACAATATTGTTACAAAAGTAATCTAAATCTTTGAATAAAACTATGCAGGTGGTTACAAGCTTTAAAAATAGACTTTAAGGCGACTTTCAACATGTGTGACCCATCATTGGACCCATTTTGACTTGTTCTCCTTTAGCACATTTTTTTTCTGATATATACCAGTTGACCCGTTTAGATAAACGCAGACAAAACCATCCATTCATAAGTAAATGGGTCGATATTGCCAACTTTAGTATTACATTTCCTTGTTGCAGGCAGTTTACAGAGAAGATATGCTTAGGAAAGACATCGACGACCTACAAAAACGATATCAAGTATGTTTTGCAATTTCACTTCCATAAATATGGCATTAAGTACACATTGCATTCTTAGTTCTTACTTTGTGTTGCACACTACAATATGGGTCAAAACAAACAATTCTTCAGTAAAGGTCGGTCGAAACGTGTAGAGTTGACCCGCAAACACTTATTGATGTGACAGTTTAACTTTTTAATTTTATGTTTTGTTTTTACAGCATAGTTGTTTATTTCTTTTAACTTTTAATATACACTACCATTATCATCTGTCTTCAGGCCAGCGAACGTAGATGTGAAGAACTGGTTATGCAAGTTCCCGAATCTACCAGGCCTCTTTTGAGGCAGATTGAGGCAATGCAGGTATTTTTTTTTTTTTCATTCGACACATTATACGTTGAGCTTGGTTCGTACGCTGATATTTCATGTACAGGAAGCAACTGCTAGAAAAGCAGACGCTTGGGATGAAGCAGAGAGATCACTAAACCTGCAGCTTCAGGTCTCATAAATAGTTTATATAGATATACGTGTGTGTGTATTATTTCAAGCGTAACATCTTTATATCCGTAAACTTCCCTGATAGCTCAATTTGCAGGATGCAGAGGCCAAAGCTGCAGCTGCAGAGGAAAAAGAGCGTTCCGTTAACGAACATTTATCCAAAACATTATCTCGAATTAATGTTCTTGAAGCTCAGGTGCTTTGGTTAGACGGAAAATTGTACAAATAATGATTAAACCGGGGTCTAAGTGTCTTAACAAAATCATATTTTGTTGCAGATATTATGTTTGAAAACCGAGCAAACGCAACTAAGTAAGTCTCTTGAGAAGGAAAGACAACGAGCATCGGAAAGTAGGCAGGATTACCTGGCGTTAAAAGAAGAAGCTGATACTCATAAAGGTCACGTGCACCAACTCGAAGAAGAAATGAAGAAACTCAAAAGGAAACATAAGCTAGAGATGCAAGAAACTTTGACACAACACAATCTTCTTCAGCAGGTATCATTTGTGGTACATCAACATGTTAATGAAGGTAATTACCACGGGCTTAGTTAGGTTTCTAGGGTTACTCGTAATCCCTTAAAGAATGAACATCTTGTTGAGAATACTGAGGTTTCCTCCCCTTGGTCGAACCATTTCCGAGTTTGGTAGGTGGCAGCCCACCGGATTCTGTACCCGTGGCGATGGCAGGACTGGGCCTACATATACTGTTGCTACTCCGAGCAAGAGATCTGGTGGATGACATGTTTGTTGGGCGGCGGGAGGAGATTGGCGAATTAGTGCAGAAACCGCCTTGAATGGATTCCAATTCCGGTTGAGATTCATTATTGGATGACGAAATCGATATACCAGCCGACTTAAGCAGCTTTGAGGCAACTGATAAACCCGATCGGCGTTGTGGCTGCCGTAGCGTAACATTCGCCGTTGAAGATTTACTTGTTCTTACAGTCAATGATTTTGAAACCACAAGTTGTCTCCTCTATAATAATGATTCAGGTGTTTCCATGCTCCGTACACTCTTCGGAATGTTCTCGTGTAACGACCAGGAGAAAGAAAACGGTTCGCCGTTGAAGATTTACTTGTTCTTACAGTCAATGATTTTGAAACCACAAGTTGTCTCCTCTATAATAATGATTCAGGTGTTTCCATGCTCCGTACACTCTTCGGAATGTTCTCGTGTAACGACCAGGAGAAAGAAAACGGTTCTCGTGCTTGACTGCCTCTTTGTGAAGGCGACAGCTTTGACGATCGGTCAAGTGCCGGAGTTGAGGCAGATGAAAATGGAGACATGAACCTGAAGCAGACCTCTCTGACTCTAGGGCGGCGGTGAGGCAGCGGAGGAGCTGCTTCGTGGTAAGCCGGCGCGTCAACGGAATCAGTCATCTCCTTAAACACACTAAAAACCATATCTAACCACCATCTCAGGACTGGAGACCCTGTCGAAGTTCGCCTACAACGTCGTCTTCTCTCTCCGGTGAAACAGAAGCATATGGGAAAAAAACCGTTCCAGAGAACCTTCTACTCCACTGCGGTTGGTTCCAGAAAGAGGACAGGTTCTCTGGAGCGGTTTTCTTTTCTCATATGCTTCTGTTTCACTGGAGAGAGAAGACGAAGTTGTAGGCGAACTTCGACAGGGTCTCCGGTCCTGAGATGGTGGTTAGATATGGTTTTTAGTGTGTTTAAGGAGATGACTGATTCCGTTGACGCGCCGGCTTACCACGAAGCAGCTCCTCCGCTGCCTCACCGCCGCCCTAGAGTCAGAGAGGTCTGCTTCAGGTTCATGTCTCCATTTTCATCTGCCTCAACTCCGGCACTTGACCGATCGTCAAAGCTGTCGCCTTCACAAAGAGGCAGTCAAGCACGGGAACCGTTTTCTTTCTCCTGGTCGTTACACGAGAACATTCCGAAGAGTGTACGGAGCATGGAAACACCTGAATCATTATTATAGAGGAGACAACTTGTGGTTTCAAAATCATTGACTGTAAGAACAAGTAAATCTTCGACGGCGAATGTTACGTTACGGCAGCCACAACGCCGATCGGGTTTATCAGTTGCCTCAAAGCTGCTTAAGTCGGCTGGTATATCGATTTCGTCATCCAATAATGAATCTCAACCGGAATTGGAATTGGAATCCATTCAAGGCGGTTTCTGCCCTAATTCGCCAATCTCCTCCGGCCGCCCAACAGACATGTCATCCACCAGATCTCTTGCTCGGAGTAGCAGTAGCAGCAGTATATGTAGGCCTAGTCCTGCCACCGCCACGGGTACAGAATCCGGTGACTTCCACCTACCAAACTCGGAAATGGTTCGACCAGAGGAAGAAACCTCAGTATTCTCAACAAATGTTCATTCTTATAACTGCTTCAAAATCGTTAACTGTATTGGAGATTTGCAAATGCTAAAGCTCAGACCTCTACGAATGCCCAGAGAACCAAAATGGAGAATCAATTTTTTTCATTTGGAGCTGATATATCACATCTTCACGAAAATGTGAAGAAGAAGAAGCAAGTTGAACTTGCAATAATGCAGCAAACAAAATCTCTTTCCTCCATTCTTGATGGTCAGATGCCTTATCTTGATGAATGGTCTTTATCAGGAACCGTATCCGCTTTAACTACCTCCTTGCTCCGGCTTCCTATCAGTGACTGGGAACTTTCAGGTTAATGTAAAAGATGTAGCAGAGATTCAGCGGTCAAAACTGCAGATATGATTGTTTCCCAAATGCAGATATTTTTGTCTTAAGGCTGAAGAAATGGATGGTTTAAGGTCGGAATTACTAACCCTAGAAACCCCATAGTCTAATATTGTAAGAATTATAAAAGACTGAATGATAGGTTACAATATGGAGGGGCTACGAGTAACTCTAGAAACCTAACTAAGCCCGTGGGCTCATAGTCTAATAGTTAGAAGTATGGAAGTTACATACTTACATAGATTGTGTTGTTGATGAATGATGATTACACAGGATATAGAACGTGAAAAAGCAGCACGAATAGAACTAGAAAAGACATCTCGACATCAGGTTTCTACGGTTCCTGGACATAGTCCTATAGCCAAAACCAAGTTTGTCTCTGCGAACGGTGAGAGTAGCTCTGTTTTTATAAAATTCCTAGAGGTGGCAATTTCAACCCGTTTGGAGTTGGCTTAGGCGTGTACAATTATTTTGTTCTGGCTAAAACGAAACGTGTCAAACACGTCGAAAGTTAATTAGGGGTGCAAACGAGCTAAGCTGAGCCCGAGCTCGGCTCGATTTGAGCTTTGTATTCAAAGCTCGAGCTCGACTCGTTGGTAGTTTCTCAAGCTCGAGTTCGGCTCGTTTATCATTTTTTAATTAATATATTAAATAAAAATAATATAAATAATAGACTCGTTTAGGCTCGCGAGCTTAATACTTGAACTCGGGCTTGTTTACTAAAGAAGCTTATGTTTAGGTTCGGGCTCGGCTCGTAAACAAGTTCAAATAAGTTCGGCTCGTTTACTAGACAACTTTAAATAATGAGGGGTAAATGCTATTAAATATTGATAAAAACTAACATTACACTTAGGGTTGACGAGCCTGACGAGCTTCATATGTTAGGCTTGAGCTCTGGCTCGATAAATAAACAAGCTTTATTTTAGGCTCAAACTCAGGTCGGGCTCGATAAGGCTCGACTCGTTTCGAGTTTTTTCTTGAGCCGAGCTCGCGAGCCGCTCAGCTCGTTTGCACCCCTCTTTATAATGCATACATCTTTTTAAATCATTTTACTTACAATAAAATATTTATTAAAATAATACAGCTTCTCAACGGTTTATTACACCAACATGTCACTTACTTTCACCCATGTCATTGTAAGAAAAAAATGTGTTTATTTTCTTTCTCATTATCTAACATACTTTCAAGTTTTTATCATTGTATGTAAGTTTTTCCCTTCACCTACAAATATCTAATGATATGATTGATATCCTTAGTGTAACGAATTCTTATACAGGCTTGACCCGCAGACTTAGTGCTCGCAGTTTGAGTAGCATGGAAGAGAGTTTTTTTCCGCGGGCCATTGTAGACTCGTATCATACTTTTTCTGAAAGAAGCCACAGGGAGCCTACGATAAGCCCGTTTTATCTAAAGAGCATGACGCCAGATGCTTTTCAAGCAGCTCTACGTCAAAAGGAGGGTGAAGTTGCATCTTACATGTCTAGATTAGTATGAAACAACGCTTATAACATTCACGATGTGGTTAACTAATTATTATAACTAACACATTAATCACTCATAAGTTTCTTTGATAAGTAAACGAAAAAACTACTTTTGGGTTGAGCGAACCATTTCGAATTCGCTTCATACTAAAATGACCTATTTCAACCGACTCGTTTTCATCTCCAACCCATTTTTCCTCGCAGCCTATTTTGCCACATCTGCACATCTAGTTTTACTGTTTGTCCTCATAATGTGTCTAACTCCCCAAATGTTTTTGTTTCATCATTCGTTTTAGGCGTCCATGGAAACAATTCGTGACTCTCTATCTGAGGAGTTGGTTAAAATGACTAAAGAGGTATGCTTTCCTTCTTTCGCTCTTCTTATTTTTTTACGAGAATTTCCCTCAACTAATTTCGGTATATCAAAATCCCAAAACGTGTAAAAAATACACAAAAATATCTCTCAATCTAATTTTGGTGTATTAAATGCATGTACTTGTTATTAACTATCTTCGCATGGTGTTTAAAATTTAATGCCTACAATACATCTGATTGTGTTTTAAACTGTTGCGTTTGGTGTTTTTCTATTACCATGCAAAAACACAATGCCTACATAGACTTTTTACACTTTCTAGGAAAAATGTCCTTTGTAGGCTAACACTTACCATGACACGTTGCAGTGTAAAAAATTGCGGTCGGAAGCGGCTTTATTACCTGGCATTAAAGCAGAGTTAGAAGCACTAAGATTCAGACACACTGCTGCGCTAGAGTTGATGGGTGAACGAGACGAAGAGGTAAATTTGCTCATGAACGGGTCAAATGAGTCAAAAGTTGTCCAAAGTGTATTTTTAATGCATATTTATAACACTAAGTCATAACTAATAACTACCCGTACAGACCCGCCCATTTTGCATATTAACATATAAAAGAAAACAAAAACGCCCTTTTGTTTTGTGTAGCTTGAAGAACTTCGTGCAGATATTGCAGACTTGAAGGAAATGTACCGCGAACAAGTAAACATGCTTGTAGATAAGGTAATATTAATGTATCCTCCAAAAGCAATATATTATAAACAACATAAACCGATTTAATCTCAGTCGCTCGTTTAAATGTACATCCCTACAGATCCAGAAGGGTTCATCAATAAAGTTCCCTCAATAGGTCACTAATCGAGATGGTTTCTTCTAACCGAAGATCATATTCATAGTACAGGTTTGGTTGTATACCTTGCAACATAACTAGTAATAAAACTATAGTCACCTTTCTATATTTGTTAAATATTTTTAACCTCATTTTGTATGACAACAAGATTATTTTGTGTTGCAGAATTTGAACATCAAATCGCCCTATAATGTATATTTGTGTAGTAAAATTTAACTATGGGCAATCGAGTATAGTTGACTTCGACTTGGTGATGGTTAGGCTAAGCTTGAACTTGGTTTGATAGACATGAGTCTTGATAAAGTAGACTCGAGCTCTGGCTTGATAAATATTCGTACATATATAGGTCTTGGAACTTTTGGGGTTATTGTAGGTATTATGTGTTTCCAATCTCAAATTTGTACATAGAATCGATCGAGTCTGAATTATCCGTTGAAAGTTCATTTATTTGTAATCCCAACATTCGATAAATATACTACAAAAGCGTCTTTTAGTGATGGCTTTTGGTGCGAGTTCAAGTCCAACAAAGTTGCGTATGTTCCATGTTTAAAAAAAGAAATTACTTAAGAATACTTGGTTGGTTCTAAAAAAATGGTTTACTTAAGTAGTTGACATATGATCCTATAAAATATATTATGGATAAAAATGTTGTGTGTAAAAGTTATTTAAAAGTAAAATATTTGATTTCTTTCTAACACTTAAAATCTACAAATAAAAATAAAATTTTGTGTGAGATTAAATATTCTGTCATTATTTAAAAAAAAGTGATTTGTCAACTTAATATATAGTATTTTTAGTGGTTTATCATAATTCTCGCACATGGAACACTTTTTTATATTTGCTAGATAACAAGAGTATAATATCTAACACAGTTTTTAGAAGAGAATTTTAACAAATTTCAGAAAAACTACACAATTTTTATAACTATGTCATGATTTATAATTGTGTATGAAGTATGAACATAGCCATAGGTACACAAATTTAAGTTTAAAAATTGTCTAGATTTTTTTTATTATCTCATTTTAAATTCTACCTTTACTGATCTTGATTTAGTTATTCCACTTTATTCACAAAAATCCTTCCAAATTGTATCGAGTCCAAAAATGCTATAATAAAAAAAACGTTCAAAGATCATTAATACCAAATAACATCTATCTATCTATTATATATACTAGATGTGAGCAGAAAACCGAAATAACCGAACCGTAACCGAAATAACCGACAAAATCGAACCGAAATAACCGACAAAACCGAACCGAAACAAAAACCGACGGTTCGGTTTTCAGATTTTTAATAACCGAAAATTTCGGTTCAGTTTTTGGATAACCATTTTCAATAACCGAAAAAACTGAACCGAACCGATAAATTACAATCCATATATTTTTAAGTTTAAATTTAAGTTGTTTAAATGTTTAACCCAATGCTAGTAGAAATTATTAATTCTATTCTTGAATGTTAAGCGTTTATAATAAAAACATTACATGTTTATTTATAATTGAAGTGATCTATATATTACCTACAAAAAATAACAAAATTTTATATAAAAATTAAATGATCTTCAAATTACTATAAAAGAAAATGTCTTAATAAAAACTTTAGAGAAACATAAAATAGATTAGAAGGTTAGGTTTACGTAAACAATATTAATTAAAGAAGTAAACTATAATAACTTAAATGTAAACATGTAATAAAGATTCTTATATTTTAAATTATACTTTATATTTTTTTGAATCTTACATAATTTTGTTCCAAAAACCGAAATAACCGAAAAACCGAACCGACATAAAAACCGAAAAAACCGAAACCGAACGGTTTTAAAAAGCCAAAAACCCACATTTCGGTTTCGGTTTTGATTTTACCAAAAAACCAAACCGAACCGTGCACACCCCTAATATATACTACAATTACCTCTCAACTTTCAGCATTCACACTTACAACCCCTTCAAGACTTTGTAATCGAGTTTTACGTGTTTATTTTTATGTACGTATGAGTATAAATTCAAGCAGTGGCGGATCCAGGAATTTTTTCCAATGGGTTCACTTTTTTAAGTGTTCCAATATTATACGTCCGAACATAAAAAAGTACGGTTCGGTTCGACGGTTCAGATAAGATTCATCACATAATAAAAATATGATATAATAATGAAAAAACATAGTCATGTCAAATTTAAAAACACGTAATATAAATAAGATGATCTTTACGAATAAAAAAACATACAAACAGTTGTTTTCTACGAGATTTCATCTTTTATTTATTGATATTCGAAGACATCAAAGAATGCTCCAACTCAAAGATATTCGAAGACATAAAAGAATGATTGCTATTGTGGCTGAAACATGGAGGATGAATGGAACATATCTTGGTTAAAAAAGTTATTGATCCAACCTAGCATGTTTGCTTAAGTTTGCACTAACAATCCTTTTCAAGAAACCATCTATCGGAATTTGGCACATTAACTAACTTTAGAAGGCTTCGCGTTCCTTTTCGTATCTAAATAGTCGAACTTGTAGTCATACATAGTTCTTTAGGACATTTTTCTGAATAACCTGTTATTTCTTAGAATACAACAAAGACCAAGACCCTTGATTTTAAGTAATGTCAAATTACCAACTTTTAAGGATAGGAATCACAACAACTTTCAAACATATAATCCAAATCTGACATGAAATAAAAAAAATATCAAAACAAAGCCCTTAACATACTAGAACTCGAGACCCTAAGTTTGACAAGCATGCGTTGAACCAGTTTACCATTTTATACATTTGCTTGTAGGTTCCCCTACAAAATATTAAAGGGTTCCTTCAGAATTTTCTATATAACTTAACACTATAAATTACGAACCGAATGTGTTCCTGGGAACCCCCTAATTAGCTCTAGATCCGCCCCTGAATTCAAGTTGATTTACATTTCAACGTAAAATCTCTTCGGAAATGAGTCGGGTCAAATATACTATGTGTTTATGCTTATTATTATATACGTTTTCAGTTGATCTACATTTTGACAAAAATCTTATTTTTTTCCAGAAATGAGTCGGGTCAAATATAATACGTTTTCATACTTATTTTTTATATACGTTTTCAGTTGATTTACCACGTAATTTTTTTCCAGACAGTCGCGGTAACGCACAGAACAATTTACTAGTTTAATACATAAAAAACTAAAAAGAAAAAGAAATCATTTCCTAAACTCACACAAATTAATATTCTTTGTATTTCAATAAAAAAAAATATTAAGTGCATAATCAACCAACCAACTTAAGAAAATTAAAAAAAATCAGGTGAGGAGCAACATCCATCCATCCACCCATTGGATATCTTCCACATGTCACTCATGTAAACCGTAGATTAAACTTTCTGACAACTTTTTAACAATGTAAACAAACACCAACCGGATCTAAGTTGAAAGATCGTGGTATACGTGTCACACTCCTGCTTGTCATCCCCATCAAACAAACACACACACAGTTGTTTCTTCCTTAATTTGTGTAAAGTTAACTCCTCGTATCTCACGGCGCACGTTATCATCTTCCCTTTTTCCTCTCTGTTCTGACTTCTGACAGATCCACACTGCCACTAATCCGTCACACCGGCGCATTTTATCTTTACGCATTCAGGTATTCACCTTTCTTTTCTTCATTCGGATCCACATTGTTGGAAAACTAAATATTGTACGTTATGGTTAAGTATTATTATTAAGGGAGGTTAAAAACGAGTAAATCGGGTGGTGTGGGGGTTTTAAATTTTGATTTAACTCAGATCTCCATCCAGATGGGTGGGGACAATCTACTAGGGATGAGCACGGTACCCGTTCGGTACACCAGTACCGAAAAACGGGAAAAGTGGTACTTACCGGCGTTTTACCGGTGAATACCGATACCGAATATACCTGGTACGGTACTGGTACCGGGTACCAAATGCTCAACCCTACAATCCACTTTGTTGAATTGTGATACTGCATTGGTTAGTAGGTGATATGTAATGAAATGGGATAATTTGATTTAGAATTATGGTATGGGTTGCAGGTGTTGTTTGTTTGTTATAAATTTATAGGGAGGGATATGAGAGGGCGTCAAAGGGATCATACACAGAGTACTTACAAGCGTGCTTCGTCGAGAGATGGCTTGAATGCGCACGATAGAGAAGACGGTTTAGGAGGTATGGTTGTATTTCTACATCCCATTTGGAGTATGTAGGATTATGTGAAACTTGTTTTGTGTTTGAAATTTAATTTAATAATTTGTAACCATAAGGACCGGACCATTAATACACTTGCTGGAATCGGGTTAAACGCAGCTCAAGGGGGCGGAAAACTAGTGATGCTTACCACTGTGTAGCTATGTAGTCAATAGCGTGCTATAGCGCTTAGCGGACATACTATCTCATAGCGGTCCCTCATAGTGGTTCCACTATTAGCGGTGCTAAAGACCTCTATTCTGAAACATGCATGATATAAAGTTTACTGCTATACCACTGCAATAACCTATATATCATATAGTGGACCTTTACCGCTATATGATTTTGGACTGCTATAACTGCATAGCTGTGTAGGTTAAAGTGAAAAGTTTGTTACAAGTTAAACTAGGAAGAATACTTGTATTGTATGTTACAATAAAGTTACATAAGGGCCCTGTTATATAACTAGTCCCTTGCAAGATAAGGTTGTGTCATAATTTAATTCGTCAAGTCGATTGAAGTTGAAAATTTTGTATATTGATTGCGTAGGTAACAAGGTTTAAACTGTTACGCTTGGATATCAAGGTTGTAAGAATCGCTAGGCGCTAGTCGGCCGGTGAGGTATCGACTAGCGATTAAGCGGGATTAATAAGGATTAATCGGATTGGGGTTCTATATGTAATTTTCAGTTTTATATGTATATACACACATTTTTTTATGTATTTTATTTAAGTAGACATGTTTTAACACCTTATTTGACCCATATTTTCAAGTAGATAGGATTCATTGCCAGAATTGACAGGTTTTGGTGTTTCATATGGATGTATGATTATTTACTTGTTTGTAGGGAATGATGCAAAA
Organism: Helianthus tuberosus; assembly: GCA_030545235.1. Lineage (NCBI taxonomy): Eukaryota > Viridiplantae > Streptophyta > Magnoliopsida > Asterales > Asteraceae > Helianthus > Helianthus tuberosus. The sequence goes on from CM060442.1 coordinate 13,933,467, forward strand.
GGATCTGCAAACCCACCTTGGATTCGTTCGCTTCCACACGTCATCGTTGCAGCCATTTCATCATTCTTATTTGGCTACCACCTTGGGTATACACTAAACACCACTAATCATAACTCATGCTATTCCGATTCCAGTTTAAACGTTTTTTCAATCGCCTTTCTGAATCCAGGGTGGTTAATGACACGCTAGAAAGTATTTCTTTGGACCTTGGCTTTCACGGGAATACAATGGCTGAAGGTGTGTTTTCAACTAGATTCTTAACCGTAATTCGTATTGTTTTCTGCATTACTAATTTCATTTATTATAAAATGAAGGTTTCGTGGTAAGCTCCCTTTTAGGAGGTGCTTTTCTTGGATCTACAGTCAGTGGCTGGATCGCTGACGGGGTTGGACGTCGAAGAGGATTCCAATTGTGTGCCATACCACTGATAGTCGGTGCTGCAATGAGGTATCGTTATTACTTACGCCCTTGAGGTTATGCTATGATATGTTATACCTGTTTGATCCTCAATAATCGATTTGACAAGACAAATGATCACTTTACTGACTGCCATTTGGAGGTAGATGCATAATGCTTTTAAAATTATAATTTGTAGTGCCACATCAGATGATCTTGGGGGTATGCTTATTGGAAGGTTTCTTGTTGGAAGTGCAATGGGGGTTAGCCCTCCTATCGCAGCTCTGTATATTACAGAGGTATGAAACCCGATTGAATTCTTGGATATTGTCGTTTTCGTATTATTGTTTTACTGACCTTTTATTGTTAAAAGTTAGGCTTCACCGGCTTTTGTAAGAGGCACTTACGGAAGCTTCACTCAGATCGCAACGTGTCTTGGACTTATTTGTGCTTTCTTCATCGGGATCCCAGCAAAGGATGTTCCGCGTTGGTAGGGAGCATAATACATACATACATACTTGTGTTGCATGTTGAATGATGAATTGGATTTGAAATTAAAAGTTTTTTATTGGATTAGGTGGCGGGTCTGCTTCTGGGTATCTACCGTTCCGGCAGCCTTGCTTGCTCTTCTAATGGAGTTCTGTGCAGAAAGTCCTCATTGGCTTTTTAAGGTAAGAATTGATCGTATCAATCCTTTCATTGTCCACGTATACATTTTAAAACTCGTCACATTATATTTGTATTGGTTTTAGTATACATTGCTATAAATTTCTCTTTTTTGTGCTTTAAAACCACGCGTACATGATGCGTGTGCCTTCACCTCGGCTTATTGAGGTTGTTAACTTTGTACATCATAACTTGGTTCAAAATGATCACAATCAATAAAACCTCAAATACGTCTGTTGATCTTGATGTTTCTGCTGTGTTGTTTTCTTCCATGTGGACGTATATTGCATGATTCTACTTATTTATAGTATACTTTTGTTCTTTGAGCGAATTTAGAGAGGAAGAAGTGCGGAAGCTGAAGCAGAGTTTGCAAAGCTTCTCGGAAGCTTACATGTCAAGTCTGCAATGGCAGAATTGTCCAAGTCAGACAGAGGGGACGAAGTAGACGGAGTAAAGCTTTCAGAGTTGTTCTACGGACGCCATTTCAAAGGTATATATATATCACCATATTCACTATACTTTTTTCCCAATGAAAGTACATGTTTTTTTCTAAGAGAAAAATGCCATTTTCGTCCCTAAGGTTTGGCCAGTATTGCGACTTCCGTCCAAAGATTTGTTTTTCGGCATTTGGATTTGAAATCTTGCTATTTTCATCCGACTCTTTACCTCCATTCATTTTTCTCCCTTAAGTCAAGGGTATTACCGTCTTTTTAAACTTTTTTTTATTAAACTAAAAACACTATAAGAAATAAAGATTCACCTCTGTTGACTTTATTTCTTATAATGTTTTTAGTTTAATAAAAAAACGTCTAAAAATATGGTAATATACCCCTGACTTAACGGAGAAAAATGGATGGAGTTAACGAGTCAGATGAAAATGGCAAGATTTCAAACCTTTTAGATCCAGATGCGAAAAAACAAACCTTTAGACGAAAGTCACAAAACTGGCCAAACCTCAGTGACGAAAATGGCATTTTACTCTTTTTTTAATAATAAACTCTCTAATTTCCTACCCGTATTCAGTTGTTTTCGTTGGGTCTGCTCTGCTTGCGCTGCAACAATTATCTGGCATAAACGCTGTATTTTATTTCTCTTCAACCGTCTTCAAGAGTGCAGGAGTACCTTCAGATATTGCCAATATGTCTGTTGGAGTAGTTAACTTGTCAGGTTATATGGCACAAAGTGATATCATAGTATCATGTTTTTCACTGAGATGATTATTATATTAACGTAACGTATATTTGAATTCTTTACAGGTTCACTTGTAGCAATGGCTTTGATGGATAAGTTGGGAAGAAAGGGTCTTCTTCTTGGCAGTTTCTTGGGCATGGTATAACACTTTTTGTTACATTATTACTTGTGGCCTAGGCCTTTTTTATGCAGATACGCCTTATGTTGCTATTATTTATATCAATTTGCTTTGCGCTAGGTTTACTTCCAATAAATTTAGCTTCTAGAAATATAAACCGTTTGATTGATTGATTCAGGCAATGTCCATGGCTATGCAAGCAGTTGCAGGAAGTAGCTTAATATCAGGGTCTTCGGTGGTGTACCTTTCTGTCGGTGGTGTTCTTCTGTAAGTAGCCAACACTTTACTATTTGTACTCAATAAATAAGAAGCAATATATTTGGAATCAGTAAGCTTATAGGCTTGCAGTCAGTAGAAATGGAGTTACTAATAAAACAGGAAAACGTTCCTGAATTGTCCGACATGTGACCTCGACTCATATACTTGTCAAATGCAGATTTGTTTTGTCATTTGCCATGGGTGTCGGGCCCGTACCTGGGCTTCTCTTGTCGGAAATTTTCCCAAGTCGAATAAGAGCAAAGGCAATGGCAATATGCATGGCTGTACATTGGGTAAGTTTATAAATATATATAAATTTTATTTTATAGTTATTTTCGTTTTGGTTTAATTGTTTCCGTTGTTATGTGCAGGTTATAAATTTCTTTGTTGGTTTGCTATTTTTGAGGCTGCTGGAGCAACTTGGGCCACTGATTCTGTACACAGTTTTTGCAAGCTTTTGCGTGGTCGGATTTTTCTTTGTCAGGAAAAATGTGGTGGAAACAAAGGGAAAAACTTTGCAAGAGATTGAGATGGCACTTCTTGCAGCTTAGTTAATGGTATATCGTTTGTTTTGTTCGTGACGACAGTTTCCATCCATAGTAAAAACTATCCACTTTAACTGTGTTGACCCATTACCCGATCTGCCCATCATGCCACCACTTAACAATATGTTTTTTCCTTATCACATTTCTTTACGATTTTAATCTCATTTTTAGCTTTTATATACAGGTTGGTATGCTCTCGGGGATTAATATGATGTAGCTATGGAATTGGGCGGATTCAACGCCTTGCCTTTTGAAGCAAGATATGCACTCTTAACAAAGTGGAAAAGAGTCATTGAGGAATAGATGGGTCTCACACGTTACTCGCTCACAATTCTATTATTAGATATAGTTTTATATAAAATGTTCGGACAATGGGTTTGTTCATAGTAAGTAGTGAGTATTCGTATTCAAAATCGGACATAGCAGTGCTGTGGACAAAGTTTTGTTTTGTTCATAAGTCATAACCGTAAGTAATAAGCGGCTTAGGAAAAGACTTACTATCTACCAATACAGACAGGTTTGTTGAGTGATATTATTTGTTAGTTTATTATGGACTTTGGTCTGTATATAACAAGAGAAATAGTGTTTAGATATGATTTTTATTAAGGGTGATGTTAGACACTGGGCGCATGTCACATCATACAGCCGGCCAGAAATAGTGATATCGGTCATATCATTGCACATCATTCATTTCTCTGTTGGGCGAAAAAAGTGATATTGGTCGTATTGGTGGGCGAAAAAGATGATACCGACAGTATCGCAATTGGTGTATTGATATCATGTTAATGGTGTACCGATATCAGCTGCCTTTATTAATTAAGTTATACAAATACTCTAATAGAAGTGTAAATCTTTGGTTATTTTAATCAAAATAATAATTAAATTGATGAGCATGACTCTATTATATATGGATGGTGTAAGTGAATTTAATAGATGACACTTTGGTTGATTACAATTACACATTAAGAGCAATGTAGACTCTACCCTTTTGAAATTCTACTAATTCACCCGCCATTACTTCATCAAGACCATGAATACGAGCAATGTCATCACCCAATATATATGTGTAAAAAACATATGTGAAAAAACTTTTCATGTCAATGGATCAAGTTCAACTAGAAAACGTTAAACATGGCTGATCCAAACACTTATGTGTTGGAAGTTCATGTCCGGTTCGATAAGTCAACGCTACCGCCCGGGTCTTGACCCGTAAGAGTTACACTGAGGACAACGAGGTAATTTATTTAATTAGATTAGATGACATATTTTTTATGGAACGATTTATAATATTTTATTTTATAAAGTTATAAAATAAATATTATAATAAACCTAATCAGATTGAGTTTTATATTATGGACTTTTGTAAATGGGTTGAAAGAAATACAAGAGGAAAGGATGTGGGCTTGTGGGCTATAGTGTTTTAGTTTTAACCTAATCCTTGGCTATATAAGCTTAAGTATGGGTTAAAACATGAGTTGCTTGTTCAAAACAAAACCCTAGTTGCCACACTCCACTACAGCCACCACTATCCCTCCTGCCACCGCCACTGTTTTTCCAGCCACCCCCGCTGCTAACCGGCTGAAAAGGAGCTGCGTTTTCAGCTTGTTCCTGACCCGTTCTAGCTCACTTCGTTGCACCTCTGTGAAAGGTTGGACTGGCAGGGGGAATATTCAAAAGTGGGACTCGCAATGGCCAATTACGTCTATTAAGGATTATTACAGACCAATTTCCCTTTAATATATACAAAGATTTTGATTGTTTATTAGAAGCTATGCCAAATAAAATTTAAAAAGGAATTTGAAATCTCCAAGTGAAAATCTATCTAATAATATTTCCAGCTCTCTCTCTCTAATTTAATTGCGAGTGTACTCAAAGATTTTAAGTGACTAAAATACACGAATGATCTTTGTGGTTTAACAAAAATTTGGATTTAGTCCTTAGCCTTTCAAAAGTATGTGGTTTGTACTTTGTAATACCATTAGACAATTCGTCCCCAGCCCATAAATCTAAATGTTTCAATAGGTCCAAGTTAAAGGCTAAATGTGTTACAAAGTGCAAACCACATAAACCGCTCATATACTTTTGGCAAAGTGCAAACCACATAAACCGCTCATACACCATTGACATCATATGGACTATCCTTGTACTTTTGGAAAGATAGAGACCAGATCCAAAAGTTTAGGGAGCTATATGGACCCTCCGTGTACTTTACTCTTTACTTTTTTTATATATGATTGTTAGTGTTACTAACAAAGATGTAATTGAGTGCTTTCAAAAGATGAAAACACATAGAAGACTATTACAAGATGTATTTTTCTATTACAACTAATTAGGGTCGGCCCTGAGCATGGGCCAGGTGGGCGCCGGCTCAGGGCCAAAAACATAAAAGAGCCCGTAAATTAGTACACTATCTAAGCGTTGATTTCAGCTCAGTCCGAAGGTAGCCGGCTTCCCCTTTAAAGCGTTGGTCTCGGGTTCGAGGCTGGCTATTGGTAATTTTTTAAATTGATGCTGCAACCAAATTCCCTTTTATATTTTATAACAAAAGAACCATTCAGATATCCCCTCATTCCTCCTGAGTTGTGTTTGTTGTGTAAACCTTTAACTTATATTTATCATTCATTTAAGTTTTCTTTTTTCCTTTTTGTAAACAACCAAATTCTTTTATTGTTTTAATATTTATATACTATCAATTTAGAAAATATTTGTGCAATGATAGTTGTATACTATGCTTTGTTATTTGTTAATGCATTTGTGGGTTTTATTTTAAGCCAATTTGGTTTATTTATATACTATTAATTTTAAATATTTGTGTGCATATTTGGTGGTAAGTTGTGCTTTGTTGGATCTGAGTTTGTTTCTGATTGTATTTTACGTTTGAGATTAAGATGGAAATGAAAGAGTTGTGCAGCGGAATTAATATGAAAACAAACTTTGCATACAATCAAACGAGAGTATTGCTTTGATCAAGACATTTTCAACAAGAAACCGAATGATTGAATTAACTTTCAACAACGATTACAAGTTATGCTTGAATACAAACTCCCCCTCAGCCAGAGCTCAACATTTGTTCGTGCAAAGAAGACGGTATTGCAAGAGCTAATAGAACAGTACAAAGTACTGAACTATTTATAGGCACTAGCAAACCACTGAGCATCTTTAGCTGACGTCACCATGAAAATGACATCTAACCTCCTAACAAACTCTAACCTCTGATCTATACAAATACTGATGTACTAACTACTGCTATTACAATTCATTACATAAAAGACACTTAAACAGCTGCTGCATCCTTCCACTGCTGTGAACCCAGCAGTGCTTGTCCGGATCAGCAGTACTAGACTTAAGGCAGTAGATTGAATCAGCAGAGCTTTGGTCTTCCATCAGTCTTTGACATTGGGCAGTAGATGCAAGGTAGCAGTTGTAGGTCAGCACTTAGTAAGATCAGCAGATAGGAGGTCAGCAGATATGAAACCACTTTCAAGGGGAGAGATTTGTATGTAAACATCTGCTTATTCTGGATCCACTGCTCTGATCCAGTTTTGGCTTTAATTATCTGTTCCTCTGATAGGGTCAATCCCAACAATCTCCCCCTGGAACAGATAATGCCAAAACTCTTCATTATTGTGGAAATCTTTATTGCCTCATCAACAGTTCCCTTATCTGGCCTTTAAATTGTAATTCAAAGTCGAGGGCATCTGTATCTTCATCATCCCTGCTAAGTGGAAGATCAAGGAGATCCTGCAAATCTTCAAGACTCAGGCCAAGAGCTTGTTCCCTTGATATTTTCTCCACTTCTCCACCAGACCTGAGCAAAGTCAATACGCAGGTCTGTTTGTCAGTTTCCCACTTTTGTATTTTTGAGCCTGGTGGGTTTCTTGGGAGATGTTTATTTGCAGAAGAATTTGGTGAGGCTGGCCTATTCAGAACTGGCTGAGCAGCACTTGCAGATTGTTCCAATTCAAGATCTTCTTTTATCATTACTTTCGTGCCTGCTTTTACAATAACATCTCCAGCTAATAGATCTTGAATTGTTTCAATACTCAACTGGTTTTTGCTCCTTCTTTTGTAGATGGCAGCACCAGCTGGAGCAGTGGTTCTTTTAGCTTGCAGCTTTGGTAGTCTTTTTGAAACCTCTGCTTTGGAATAGTCAGGCTTTTGTGGAACTCTTGGATCTTTCTTTCTAAGTTCCTCTAAGCTTTTATAGGTTGCCCTGACTCTATCTTCTCCCCACTTTGTCACAGAGTTCTTTGACCCATAATCAGCTCCAATCAGCTCCTCTTTCATTCTCCTCAACTCTAACATCTTCTCAGCTTCAAATTGTTTGAATTTTTCAGGAGTAGTCTGCTTGACCTTATTTTTTATCATGTCTTGAATCCTGGCTGCTTCTTTTTCAAGCTCAGGAATGGTCCAGTTCTTGTACATGTGTTTCTCCCCCTTGTATTTCTTGTAGGTCATGATGTTCTCAATGTAGTCTTTCCTCAAGGACTCATCTGCCCTTTCTGAAATTTGCTGACATACATTTTTAGCAAAACGCTCCATAGCATTGACCTGTGAGAGTGAAAACTGATAGTTTTGTTGAAATTCTCTATCAGATTTCCCTTTTTATGTTTTTGATTGCAATATCCTCTGCTTGTTTGGCCTTGAGTTTCAAGTATTCTTCAATATTGTTAGGCCTGGGATATCCTGCAATTGATGGCAAACTCCTTTTGGCTGGGTCATCCTCATAATAAAAGGATTTTATTTCTTCCCTAACTGCAATGAGTTCTAGAGGAAATGAGACACCAGCAGGAGGTAGTGGTTTTAAAATTTGAGCTGAAGAGAGAGGTATGGGTTTTGGAATAGTGACAAGTGATAGGGAATTTGAAGATGTTGGTGGTGGTGGTGGTGAAGGTGAATCATCATCTGATATATAAATCCTTCTCCTTTTTGTTTTAGAAGAAGCAGATGATGTTTTGGGTGAATCAGTGGTGGTAGATTGTATGGCAGTGGTTTGTGATTGACTAACAGTTGTTGAAACAACTGGTGTTTCAACCACTGTTGTCATTACAACAGATGTTATAACATCTGTTGTCTTCTGCTTTTTGTCAGCAGGTGAAAGTGGTGGTGAAATGGTTTTTGATGGTGACAGTGGTGGTAAAATAGTGGTTGTGGTGTGTGTTGAGGTGGTGTGTGTTGAAGAGAGAACAGATGTTGAAACCACTGAGGTACCAGCAGTAGTTGATACAGCAGGAGTTACAACAGCTGTTTGGATGGAGGTTTGATGCTGATGACTTTTGGATGGTGGTTTTGGAATATGCTTTGGAATTCTGGATGAGGTGGACTTAGGCTTCCTTTTTGTCTTAGGACTTTTAGTATCCTTTGAACCAGAACAACCCTGCTCATACAGCTCCATGAAAGCTCATTTCTCCTTATTCCACCTTGAAACATCCTTTGCCATTCTATCTCTTTTTACACTTGCTACTCCTTCATCAAGTGCCTCTTGAGTAGCATCAACCTTTTTACTACCATCTGGCACAGGAATTTTTCTGGTCATAGCATCCTTTTCAGGTTCAATGTAGAGACCATCATCTATTTCTTTCTTCTTCCACTCCTGAATTTTCTCCCCCTTTTTGGCATTATCGTCTGGGAATTGATCAATGAAAAGTACTGTTGGAGGAGCAGTGCCAGTGGTGTGCAGGATCTGAGTTTTGAGAACCTTTAGATCAGCCTGAGTGTTCTTGAACCTTGACTCCATTACATGTCTCAGCTGTTGGACATGTTTTTCATGTTGCTGATTTGCTAATTGTGCTTGTTGATGGAGAAAAGGTTGAAACAAATTCCAGAGCTCATTTGTAGCAGGTGCCCTTTGTGGAGCAGGTGCTTGAGATGGAACAGCAGTGGATTGTACCTTTTGAACTTGTAACACCTGTTGTAGCATATCTTTGAGTTCTGCAACAGAGTTATCAAGCTTTTCAATACGATCCGTCAATTTCTGGTACTTTAAACCATCACCCAAGTTAATGGGATCATCTGATTTCCCACTAACAGTGGTTTTATCAGTAGTTGATGTAGGGAGTATACTCCAAGCATTAACCACTGATGCCCCTTTTTCTTGGTACTGGGGTCTTCTTCCTTCAACACTTGACAACCTTTTGATGTTGCCAGTAAGATATATAAATCCACTGGCGGTTGGCAGAGGTGCTATGTAAGGAATTGCCTCCAAGGAAGTCTTATTAATGTAACCACTGTCCAACTGTAAACCAGTGGGTTCAACAGTTGTAGTGGCTGCTTCACTTGGACTACCACCAAGAGTTACTTGTAACTCAAGGGGTGTAACCTCCTCAGGTTGTGTTGGTGGGTTAGCAAAGATTGATACATCAGACCCAGTCAGGTGTTGAGGTATATTCTCATTGATAGGTGATTGAGAAGGACTGGTTAATGCCTGGTTCAAATCAATTGCATCCAACAGCAGTTTAGTTTGTGTGGGAATTGTGGATGTGAAGGGTGGTGTAGAAAGTGGATTTGCCCCGGGTATTGAGCTGTGGATGATAGAAACAAGTGTTTCCAGAGCATCATGATGTGGAGACCCTATTTGTACAACCTGTTCTTTTTGTGAAGAAGCAGGAGGAGTTTTGGTTATGGGTTGAGATATTTGTACCAACTGCTGTGAGGAAGAAGCAGCAGTGGTTTCTTGTGACATTTGTGTTGTCACAGGCAGGGGCTCTGGTATCTCATCCTCCAGAGTTGCCTTTTTGATGGGTTTTGGGGTTTTTTGAGTTTTTCTTTTTGGATTTTTGGAGTTTTTAGGTGTGGGTTTCAAAGCAGTTGTGCTGCTGCTTTGATCACCTTGAGCAGTGGGCTCAGCAGCAGATACCTGAGGAGCAGTTGTAACTGCTAAAATCTGCTCAGGCACCTCTGCTTGTGTTTTGCAAGGTGCTAACATTCTTGAAAAAGTTTCAGTTGTTAAACTGTTTATTTGAGTAGAATCACCTTGGTTTATTACAACTAAATCATCCTTACTGAATTTCTTTGCAAAATAGTAACTTAAAAACCTTGGAAACAGTAAGAATGATTTTGTTTCAACATTATTAACCAAATCTTTAAAAATTTCCCGAGAATAGTTAAAATTTTCTCCTTGAAGAATTGCATATCCCAGATTTTGAATCTTTAAAGGGATTTCATTGAAAGAAGTGGTTTTGTTTGAAACACATAGTAGGAGGGTATGAAATAAAAACCTGGTTGCAGAAGGAAAATAACCTTTTTCTAAGGTAAGTTTCTTCATCATTGTGGCTTCATACCCTCTTTCAATGAAGTCAGTTTGCAACTCGTTTTTAGTGAAAGAAATTTTACCTTCTTGATCATCGAGTTGAAAGACCTCTGAAATGGATTGTGGCGTGATTTGGACAGCTTTACCCTTTATAGAAGAGTGTATGATGGTTGCAATGTCTCCTTGTTTTTCAAGGGTTGCATTCTTCCAAAACTCCCTTTGGGTCGCCAAATAGATTGGTGCATCGACGGTGAACAAAGTTTTGTACTTTGATTTTGCCATGATGTCAATGATGGAATCGAAAACATTGGTGGTTCCTGGTTTTGTAAGAAGACCCAGGAGATTGTGAGATGGTTTATGTGGGATTTCTGTGGAAATTGCCTTTTGAGAGGCTATTTTCGATGAAGATTTGGATGAGGGTTTTGAAGATGACTTCGATTTTGTCATTTTGAAGATGATGATCGAAGAAATTTGTGGAAAAATGAGATGAAAAACTGCTTTGAGAAGAGAAATTTTTTAAGAATTCAATTCGACAGTAAAACCCTGTTTTGGTGGTGAATGGGGGATTTTATAGGGAAGAAAGTGAATGCTGAGGTGGCAGCCGTTACAAAATGTCTGACCAATATGTACTGTCCACGTGACAACCCCTGGTGAAAGTGAAGGACAGTACTTTTGTGAAAGTGACTGATGAAGGCAGTGGTATGAAAGCAGTGGATGATTTTCACTATCAGTGGATAGCATATCAGTGGATAAGACACTGCTTTTGAACAACAGAGTTTATCAAAGGAATGAGAGAACAAGGGTTGACTTTCAGCAGTGGACAGACTTTTGAAGTAAAGCAGACCTTTGAACAATCAGTGGTTAATGGCAGACTTTTAAGGATTATAATGAAAATTTCATTTTTAGCTATTTTTAAGGATGGATTTTTGATTTTCTGAAAACATTTTGTTGCTTTTATTCATAGAAAAACAAGATGTTGCTTGTTATTCCATGTTCAGCATCCCAATCCTAGAGACCAAGCTTTCAAAAGTGGCTGTATCAAGTGCTTTTGTGAGCACATCAGCCAGCTGGTCTTTAGTTGGGACATGATGCAGAGAAATCAAACCTTTTTCATAGCAATCCCTCACAAAGTGATGTCTGATGTCGATGTGTTTGGTGGTTGAATGGGAAACTGGATTTTTGATGATATTTTCTGCTGCCTGGCTGTCCAACATGAGTGGTGTCTTTAAGGCAGTGATACCAAAATCCAGCAACTGATTTTGAAGCCACAGGAGTTGGGCTGTACAGCTTGCAGCAGCAATGTATTCAGCTTCAGCAGTGGATGTTGAAACAGCTGCTTGCTTTTTGCTTTGCCATGAAACTAAGCAATCACCTAGAAACTGGCACCCTCCTGATGTGGACTTCCTTGTGGTGTGACATCCAGCAAAGTCACTGTCTGAAAAAACTGAAAGCTTGATGTTCCCATTAGCTGGATACCAGATACCAAGTGTGGGAGCACCTTTTATGTATCTGAAGATCCTTTTTACAGCAATGAGATTTGATTTTCTGGGAGCTGATTGACTTCTTGCACAGACACATGTTGCAAACATGATGTCTGGTCTAGATGCAGTTAGGTACAATAAAGACCCAATCATGCTTCTATAAAGTGTTTGGTCAATCAGCTCATCTTTTTCATCAGACATGACCAGCTTATTTGTTGCCATGGGAGTGCTGCATGGTTTACAATCATTCATATCAAATTTGGTCAAAAGGTCTTTAGCATATTTGCTTTGATGAATGAAAGTTCCATTTTGCATTTGCTGAACTTGGAGACCAAGAAAGCATTGCAGCTCACCCATTGCACTCATTTCAAACTCAGCTGTCATGAGTTCTCTAAACTCTTCACATATTGAGTTACATGTGCTTCCAAAAATAATGTCATCCACATAAATCTGGACAATCATTAAATCCTTCCCTCTCCATTTTAAAAACAGTGTTTTATCAATGGTACCTCTTTTGAAACCATTTGAGAGTAGGAAGTTGGAAAGAGTTTCATACCAGGCCCTTGGTACTTGTTTCAGGCCATACAAGGCTTTGTTTAGCCTGTAGACATGATCTGGATAAAATGGATCCTCAAAACCTGGAGGTTGACAAACATACACCTCTTCTTGAATTGTACCATAGAGGAAAGCACTTTTGATATCCATTTGAAACACCTTCATATTGTGGTTGACAGCAAAGGCCAGGAACAGTCTAATGGCTTCCAATCTTGCAACAGGGGCAAATGTTTCATCATAATCAATCCCCTCTTCCTGTCTCTAACCTTGAACCACAAGCCTGGCTTTATTCTTGACAACAATACCCCTTTCATCAGTTTTGTTCTTGAAGACCCACTTTGTGCCAATGGGACTAACCTCTTCTGGCAGTGGTACAAGCTCCCATACTTGTTGTCTTTTAAACTGTTGGAGCTCCTCTTGCATGGCTTCTACCCAGCTGTTGTCTTTCAGTGCCTCTTGGTACTTGACTGGCTGATGGAGTGATAGAAAACCAGCAAAAAGACAAATGTTTTGGGTTTGGCTTCTTGTGAGCACCCCTTCATTTATGTTGCCAATGATTTGATCAGGTGGATGAGATCTCAAGAAGATTAAATCTCCTTGGTATGGTATGATGGCATTGGTTGGTGAAGGCTGCAAATGTGTAGCATCTGAGCTAACCACTGCTGGGGACTTTGATGATCCAGCAGTGGCTTCAAAAGGTGGTGGAATAGGAGGTAATGAAGTGGACAACTGCTGACTTTTATCCACTGTTTGAGGACTTTTGTCAGCAGTGTTTAAGGATGTGGGAGCAGTGGTTGATGGGCTACTTTGGTCAACAACTGTTGAGGTAGCAGTGGTTGAGCTTTGACAACTGTTTTGAACAGCTGGTGCTTTTCCCTTTGTGGCAGACCTTTGAGGGATGATGATTTCATACCCATAGTCTGGTGTTGTATCCTCTGATGGACCTGCACTGTTAGTCTTGACAGCAGTATTTTCAAAAGTAAAATTTTCAAGATCAAACAGATCTGCAGGGTTTGCTGGGATTTTCATTGATGAAAGTTCATTGAACTTTACATTCAAAGTCTCCTCCACTGCCTTGGTCCGTGTATTGAACACTTTGTAGGCCTTGGCAGTGGTTGAGTATCCCAAATGATAACCACAATCAATTTTGGCTGCAAATTTTGAAATGGAATCTTTTAAGTTCAAAATAAAGCATGGGCAGCCAAACACCTTGAAATATGAGATCAGTGGTTTGATTTTATACAGAATTTCATAAGCAGTCTTTTTGTGCCTAGGGTTTATTAAAACTCTGTTCTGGACATAGCAAGCAGTGTTTACTGCCTCTGCCCAGAAAGTTAGTGGCAAACCTGAATCTGCAAGCATGGTTCTGGCAGCCTCAATCAGAGTTCTGTTCTTCCTTTCCACTACCCCATTCTGCTCTGGTGTTCTAGGGATGCTGTACTGCCTTACAATCCCTTTCTTCACACAGAAGGCATCCAACTCCTTATTTTTAAATTCTGTGCCATTGTCACTCCTAAAGCTTTTCACTGGAAGGTCAAATTGCTTTTCAACCTGTGTTACAAAGTCTTGCAAAATGCCTGCAGTCTCATCTTTTGAGTGTAAAAAGAAAGTCCATGTAAACCTAGAAAAGTCATCAACAATAACCAAACAATATCTTTTCTTTTTGAGGCTCATGACTTGAACTGGGCCAAACAAATCCATGTGTAGCATCTGCAAACACTGAGTTGTTTTGGACTCTTCAATAGACTTAAAAGAACTTTTATGTTGTTTTCCTTTTAAACAGGAAATGCAATGTTCAGGACATGAAAACAATTTTTGTGGTAGGCCTCTCACCAAACCATTTTTTGAAATTTCTGTGATTGTCTTAAGATTTGTGTGCCCTAGCTTTCTGTGCCAAAGTTCTGTCTCTTTGTTAGAGGCAGCTGAGAACAGACAGGCATCAGCTCTGGGACACTCTTTTGATATGTCAACAACATAAACATTGCCACTTCTTTGAGCAACAAGTTTAGTTTGACCAGTTTTGATTATTGCTTCAATCTTTTTGACCATTTCTGGTCCAACAATCCTACAACAGTCTTTTGTGAAGAATGACCCAAATCCATTGTCACTCATTTGGGACACACTCAGAAGGTTGAATTTTAGATTGTCTATTAGATTGACATTTTCAAATTTTACATTTCCAGATTGAACTGTACCAAACCCCAGAACCTTCCCTTTACTATTATTTCCAAAGGATATATCACCCCCTCCATGGATTTTAAAGTCTTTGAGGAGGGCTTTACATCCTGTCATGTGCCTGGAGCCTCCACTATCTACATACCAAAGACTATCAAAGCATGCAGAAGCTCCCTGCACATGAAGTAAAAGGATTAGTTCATTAAGGTCTCCAAAGCCAACAAGGCTTTGGATGGGGTCTCAACAGTGTCTGGGATGGATGCAGAGTGATGGACAGTGGTTAGGTCAGGGGTTTGGACTGTTTTAGGACAGTGTTTCTCTAACCACTGTTGTGGGTCCTGACCAATCACCTGCTGGTAACCAAAAGGATGCCTGTTCACTCTGGGTTTAGAGGGCCTTTTGTAGGCCTCATAAACGTGTGGAATCCTTTGGTAAGACTGTTTTTCCTTGCCTTTCCTGAATTGATTAGCAGGGGGTGCATCAGTAACCTGAACATCTCTTTTGACAGATGTTTGGTTCAGCTGTTTTGTGACAGCTGTTTGAACTGGCACAAACAGTGGTTGTTTCTTGGTGAACTTGACAGATGATGATGATGATGATGATGATGATGATGATGGACTCAAGGATGTTTTAGCCATGTACTCATTCTTTTTCACATCAAAGTTTTTGAGATACACACATGCTTGAGTTTTGTGGTTTGTTTTACCACAAACAATGCAACTGTCTGCTGGAACAATAACACTTGTTCTGTTTAAATCATAAGCTTTCAAGTGGAAACAATCTTTTGTTAGATGATTCCTTTTCTCACAGAATTCACAAAACAAGTTATCAATTTTTTCTTTCTTCTTTCTCTTTTCAGACTCCTTTGCAGCAGAGGTTTTAACCACTGCTGGGATGTCCTTGAGAGGTATGACTTTAGCTTTTGGAGCTTTAACACCATCAGTTGATGTAAAGTCCATTGGCTTGAAATTTTCAAGAATATCACACTCGTCAGACCAAGTGGGTTTAAACTGATATTTTTCAAGTTCTTCAAAAGTAGAGGAACTCCTGGTTCTGCCAAGTGTGATTTTGTTACCAAGTTTGTCAGTGATTTTCACTTCTTGGCCATTCTTGTTTGTGGGGATGAACTCAGTGGTTACATCAGTGTTTTCAACAGTGTTTTGAACAGATTTTTCACAAGTAATGCATTCATCATCATATTTTCTATACCCAACCCCAAATTTCACATTACTTTCAATCTGTTTAGCAAGCATCACCTCATATCCTCTGCAGGATTCCACCCATCTTTCACAAGTAATCTGGGTGGATTCCAACTCCTTTTTGCAAACTTGGTATTTTTCTACCATAGTTTGAAGTTGGGTTTTGGTTATGCTTTGCTCTTCTTTTAGACAGCTGATCTCTTTTTCTTTTTCAGTCAATTTGTTTTTAAGTTCTTTTAAAGACTTTTCAAATTTAACCTCATCAGTCAAGATTTTATCCCGAAGGTTTTCATTCACCTCTTTGATGTTAGCAAAAGCAATTATGCAATTGTCTGAACATAGTTTTTCAAGAACTTGAGGAGATACCTTGGCAGCTGCCATCATTGCACAATCACATTGATGATCTTCTTCATCATCAGCTTTCACCTTCTTTTCACCAGCCTTTTCTTCTTTCTCTTCTTTTTTGTCCTCTTCGGACCATGGATCTGTCATTGGTTCAATCAGGGTACCTGAACTTTCTCCCAACAGTAGTTCACCAGCCTCTGCAGTAACCACTGCTTCAGTCACCTTATCCACTGTTTCAATACTCAGCTGTTCCTCCTCAGTTTCAACCCCCTCCTGTATTGACTCTAATGCCATCAAACAAAATTCATTATGAGAAGAATCATTAGAAGCATAGAGTGCAAAATTTTCATCACTAAGGTCTTCAGGCATACTGCTCCAGTCAACAAACCCTTGAGTGAAAAAACTTTGTTGATCTGGTTGTACTGCTGCTGGAGCAGTGGTTTGAGGTGCAGGCTGCACCTGTGCCTGGGGGACAGGGGTTTGAACATATTGGATCTGTGGAACAGTAGTTTGGACATAATGCACTGGCACAGGGGCAGCAGCATAGTGAGCAGTGTTCACTTGAGCTGCTGGGGCATACTGGGCATAGTGCACAGTGTTTTGGTTTTGAGGTCTAGGATTTGAGCTAGGATGAGTAATTATGGGACCAGTAGTTTGACTCCTACATTCCCTAGCGAAATGTCCCAACCTATTACACTTGTAGCACTTGATTTTCGATTTATCCAACCCAACCCTTAGATTTCCATGCAAACCTGGGAATTTTCGCCCTGTTCTTTTGTAAAATTTGCTAGTTCTAACACTTAACAAAGCCAGTTGGTGCAGGATGTCCATTTCCTCTAAATCAGTGGGATCAAAATGTTGCAAATCATTTAGTTCAAAGCTTAAATTGTCTGACATCTGGTTTTCGTTTGCAGTGAATGCATAACTAGCAGAGTGAGGATCAGGGTTGTTAAAATTTGCACCAGCAGTTATGTCAATGAAGTGATCATAACCCTGATCCTTACCACTGCTCCCAGATTCTTCTTGACCCAGAAGAGTAGTATTACCGAAAGTGTAATCATCAGTAACTTTTCCTGACTCTTGTAACCTCCTTTTCTGGTTCAACTCCCTTTCGTAGGTCAGGAGTCGACCGTGGAGTTGGGTTAAGGTCAGATCCTTGAACTCAGGTGAGTTTCGGGTGACAAAAGCTATGGTGTCCCATTTTTCTGGCAGTGACCTGAGGAACCTGCTATTTTGAGTTGAGTTTGTAAAAGTGGTGTTAACAAGCCTCAGTTCACTGATGAGACAACTGAAACGCTCAAATTGTTGCGTTAGTGATTCACCTTTAACGTAACAAAATGTTTCATACTGTTGGTTCAGGATTTCCCTATTGTTTTCTATGACTTCTTCGGTTCCCCCAAACTGTTCCTTAAGTGCGTCCCATAATTCTTTGGCACTGTTACAGTGTAACAGTCCAGCATATATCTCATTGGGCAGCGCTGATGCTATGATGCTAAACGCTTTAGCATCTAGTTCGATCTTTTGAAAGTCGGTTTCGGTATAATTTTCAACTGGTTTTGGAACGAACTTTTTAGCATCTTCAGCGCTTGGCACTGAAGGAACATGGGGACCATAAATGACAGACCTCCAACAACCTGTGCTTTGTTGAGCAAGGATGTGACCCATCCTCCTCTGCCAGATGTTGTACTCATTTCTTTTTAGCATAGGTGGTTTAAAAAGTGAGCCGATGTTGTTTTTATCATCTTGAGATTGTGACGTCATTCTTGTTGTTTTACAGACACTGAGAAATCAACTTTAATGGTGATTAATCCTTGCTCTGTTTTTCAACAGACGAACAAACGATCAGTATCAACTATTATGAGCCGAACTTTTTATGTCAAAATGATTGTTAAATCAAATTTGACTGTCCAAGCTCTGATACCAATCGTTGGATCTGAGTTTGTTTCTGATTGTATTTTACGTTTGAGATTAAGATGGAAATGAAAGAGTTGTGCAGCGGAATTAATATGAAAACAAACTTTGCATACAATCAAACGAGAGTATTGCTTTGATACTGAAAACAAACTTTTTATGTCAAGACATTTTCAACAAGAAACCGAATGATTGAATTAACTTTCAACAACGATTACAAGTTATGCTTGAATACAAACTCCCCCTCAGCCAGAGCTCAGCGTTTGTTCGTGCAAAAAGACGGTATTGCAAGAGCTAATAGAACAGTACAAAGTACTGAACTATTTATAGGCACTAGCAAACCACTGAGCGTCTTTAGCTGACGTCACCATGAAAATGACAGCTAACCTCCTAACAAACTCTAACCTCTGATCTATACAAATACTGATGTACTAACTACTGCTATTACAATTCATTACATAAAAGACACTTAAACAGCTGCTGCATCCTTCCACTGCTGTGAACCCAGCAGTGCTTGTCCGGATCAGCAGTACTAGACTCAAGGCAGTAGATTGAATCAGCAGAGCTTTGGTCTTCCATCAGTCTTTGACATTGGGCAGTAGATGCAAGGCAGCAGTTGTAGGTCAGCACTTAGTAAGATCAGCAGATAGGAGGTCAGCAGATATGAAACCACTTTCAAGGGGAGAGATTTGTATGTAAACATCTGCTTATTCTGGATCCACTGCTCTGATCCAGTTTTGGCTTTAATTATCTGTTCCTCTGATAGGGTTCAATCCCAACATGCTTAAATAGTTGTACCTTAATCAAACATAGGTTGTAAGTTGTGCTTAAGTGGTTGTATCTTAATCAAATAATAATGGTTTCATTACCTTACCAAATTCAATATGTTTTGTATGCATGTATGGTTGTAAATTGTACTTAAGTGGTTGTACCCTAATCAAATAATGGTTTCATTATCTTACCATATTCATTCAGTTTGATCCATTCAAAGTTGTGTTGTTTTATTTGTAAATTATTATTATTTATAATAATCTAATTAATTTAGCCAAAATCTTGTATAAATATAATTTGCAACACATTGATGCAATGGTTTTTGTAATGTATGCATTATTGTTTGTATAGTGGTAATGATATATATTATATATAGATTACGATGAACCTGTCAAACGAGAAAAAAATGACGCGGGTTCATCGTAACGCGCGAGTCCTAGATCAACTTAGTTATTTTATTCTATGTTTTACGTTTCGACGTTTCGGTTTAATTTCTTCGCATTAACACCGCAACTTCAGTGTCGGTGGTCGCTGACAGTAGTGTGGCATTAGTGCTCGCCCCCGCCGCAACGCGGGGGGTGTCTAATACTAGTTGCTATTAATTATAAACATATTTTGTTTTTCTCTTAACTTCTAAATTTTTTTTTTATAAATTATTCGAAACTGACATGAATTTGTTCGATTCATTATTGTACTCGTAATAGGGGTATTAGTGTATGTGTTTTACAAAATTCTAAATATAGTGTTACGACATGCTTATATTTCTCTACTTTTCAATATAAGTTTTATTAGAAGCTTACCCGAATTGGTTTGGTCCATTACGATACCTGAATCGGTTTAGTCCAAAGTAACCCAAACTGGGCCCTCGCCAATCTGTTTAGCACTTTAACCGGCCTAAACTTGCTTGAGTTTTTTTAGTACTAATCAACATTAATATGTTTAAGTAAACAAAATTTGATTGAAAATTTGAATGCCAATATGTTTAAACAATTAAACCCAACCCCAGGCCCAAATGTTCAAACATTCAAACCCAACTAAAATAAACACGAAACATCGATTAAGGTGGGAGGGGTGGTAAAAAAACACATCGGCGCGGGGCTGAGTGAGGCAACAACAACAACAGTGACGTGAGATTTTGAAAAGGGTTTGATCGAATTATTGAGTGTCGCAACAACGACCGTAAATTCTTGTTTTACTAGGGTGGGTAGGGCCCGGGTTTTTTTTATCTCGCCCAAGACCCATTTTCTTAAATATTTTTTGGAGACGGCCCTGCAACTAATAAACTATGGTTTTTGAATCACGTGTAATGGTTTAATTTTCAATTTATCATCGTTTGTTGTTTTTTTCACCCGATCCATATTGTGTATTCGCCACTGAAATGGAGTTCTACACATCGGGTCAATAAAACTAGACCCTGGATTGATATTTTTGTTCATCTACGTCCACCAAAGATGAATAAAAATATAGAAACGTGTCACTACCAAAATTATTTTAGTAATCGTTTTAAGCTACTAGTTAAATTCATTTAAATCAGTTAAGTATTAAAAGAAATAACAGAATACATAAATTTTAATAGAAATGTGAAAGTAACCGGTAAATGTAACACAAAACGATTGTAACAATAAGCAAAAAAAGAAAAAGGAAATCGATTGTAACAACCTAGGTAACCAGTGACATAAAACATCATAAAAATAAATATAAAAACATATTGTAATACCTTATTATAAAATGTTTGTAATTATCGATAAAAAGGATAGGGCGAGATCGCATCCAAATAAAATTTACCTACTAAACATAAATATATAGAGAAATTATCACTAATATTATAGTACAGTAATGACACTATGAAAAATAAGTAGTGTAAACTAGCTATAGTTGAATGGTGTCTAGCAACACCTCAATAATATGCATGATGCAAGACGTTAAACACCGTTATGGGGACGCC
Organism: Helianthus tuberosus; assembly: GCA_030545235.1. Classification (NCBI taxonomy): domain Eukaryota; kingdom Viridiplantae; phylum Streptophyta; class Magnoliopsida; order Asterales; family Asteraceae; genus Helianthus; species Helianthus tuberosus. The sequence continues at coordinate 13,954,272 of CM060442.1, forward strand.
TAGGAGAGCTTCACCAAGAGCATATCGGGCACAAAGGGAGAATGGGAGACGTGGTCTACCAACTCTCATCAATGACTTCTATCACTTTATTTAATTTTTTAGTTAAACGATTATCACTTTTAAAAGTCACATTGATTTTATTTAATTTTTTAGTCTACCAACTTTTTTTTTTTTTTTTTTTTTTTTTTTTGAAAAGTAAACTTCATTAAAAAGAAAACGCCGACCCAAGCCAGGCCGACAAAAAACCACACACAATAATTACATATTTACAAAAGAAACCCAATCGTTCCAGTCAATCCCTTTGTACTTAGATCTCGAAGAAAACCAAAGAAAACTTAAAGCCTTGATCTCACCTATTATACCTTCAATTTTAACCGGAGAATTTGAGAACTTGAAGTTATTTCTTGCCCGCCATAGACACCAACAAGCTATCATTATTATACCGTGAACCTCACTCCTCTTCTTATCCGAATCTTTAAGACCTTTGTGTGTAGTAAGCAAATCTTTGAGCGAAAAGGCTATAATATTAGGAATCTTACACCAAGCAGATATACCTTGCCAAACCATCGAAGCTACATAACACCCAACGAAAACATGATCAGCATCTTCATCCTCCGAATTACACAAGATACATGTTAGATCGCGAACGTCAATATTTCTCCTCTTGAGCGCCAAAGCCGTTGGCACCCTATCCATTTCCATCCTCCAAGCGTGTATATTGATTTTCGCCGGAATCCACGAACACCAATGTAACACAAAATCATTACCCTGAATTACATTATCGTTTAGCAGCTCTTTGATCCTTTTTACAGAAAAAGAACCATCCGAACCCGAGCCCCACCTCCACTTATCATCACCCGATGTAACCTTGGTGTCACCGATAACCGAGACCAATCTATCCACTGCCGATTGCATGCCAGTCGCTGCAATATCAGCCGCCCAACTCCAATTTATAACTGGCAGTCCCCCTGGATTCTTTATTCTATCCGCTACCCGACATTTCTTGTTCGATTCCAACAAAAAGAGATCCGGAAACGCAAATTTCAGAGGCTCATTAAGCAGCCACGTATCTAACCAACTCTCATCAATGACTTCTATCACTTGATTAAAGTCACATTTTAACAAAAAACTTGTACACTTTCTAAACCAGTATATATTAACTATAATACAATTAGCAAAGTTTGTGAATAGTGATTTGACCTTTTGATTTTTCTTCACTTTTTTGTCGTTTTGATTTTTTTTTTTATGCTTTTATCCTTCAGTTTTTAGTATTAACGATTACAACCTCTTAACTTTTTAAAAACTTAGCAATTGAGGTTTACGCGTTTATTTTTATGTTAGTGTCGGTATAAATTCAAGTTGATTTATGTTTCAACATAAGTTTTCCCCGGAAATGAGTCGAGTCAAATACAATTTGCTCTTATGCTTATTATTATGTACGTTTTCAGTTGTCCGACGATTGGCGTAATTTTTTCAAAAATAAAGTGAGTCAAATATAATACGTTTCCGTGTTTATTTTCATGCACAATTAGCATAAAACCATAAAGTATCACTCTAGTGTTAAAAGTGTGATTTAAATCCTTCAAATTGAGAGAGTTATAGAGGCAAAATCCCATATGATCACCGGGTTCAAATTTGGTACGAACTTCGTATCTGACTTGATCAAGAAAGAAACTTTTGTCTCTTCCGATGATGACGATTCAATGAAAACAAACGTGTTGTGTTATTGAATTGAATTTCACGACTTTTTGCCAGTTGGGTTTGCTATAAAGCCAACCCCCTTCACCGCCAATAGCGATGAACAGATGTTCCTCATTTATTACAACAATTCATCACAATAACTGCAACAAGATTAGAGCTTTCAACCACTTTCTCACCCACTTCAATCATCCTCTATTTACTTCTGCTACTACCTTCTCACAATCTCGTCAATTTTCTGGTAAGTTTTGATGATTTCTTTGTTAAAGATTACTCCTTTTTGTTTTCTTGAATGATTTGATGATCTTGCATGTGTAATTGTTAAAGATTTAGGGTTTTAGGTGGGGGGAATTGTTGGTTTTCTGTTGCATTTGAAATTGGACCCTCCAAGTGTTCGACAAAATGCTTGACTCAGTAAAGCTCAATTATGCGTCTTTGATCATTAGGGATCATCGAATTGTTTCATTATTATTTCTTGCTAACTGAGTGGTATAAACATTAGGGGCTACAATTCTTGACACAAAAAAAAAAACATGTTTTGGGTCGACTAACACCGTTAAACACGATACGGATAACCTGCTTATAACTCGTCAACATGTATGAATCATTTGAAAAATGGGTTAAATGGGCCGTGTTTGGGTTGACCCGGATTTATGTGTGTGCGGGTGGGTTTGGGTTGAATTCTTTGAGATGAATAATTATATGGGTCGGGTTCGGGTTGCGCATTACAACCTGTCAACCCGCCAACTCGACACGATTGACACCCCTTATGTGTGTGCGGGTTAGGGTTGATATCTTTGACATGAATAATTATATGGGTCGGTTTCGGGTTGCACATTTCAACCCGCCAACCCGACACGATTGACACCCCTAAAATATAAATTATAAGTGTGATTCTTTGTGCTTGCATTGATGGAGTTTTATAGATACAATCCAAGTTCCAAGGTTATAAATAGCCCTTTTAGAATATTAAAGAATAATCTGGAACATTAGAATGCAAAATTGACATGCATAAACAGTATCTAAGTGTTGAATTACGAAATTACCTGATGATCCAAGTTAAAGAACAATCTGGACATGTGTCCTGTACCAATTAGCATTAATTTTTTGTTTTTTTTCTTTTTTTTTTTTTGTGAACTTCATAGCTTCAGGTTGTAGAACATTCATGGAGGTTGTTAAAGCAATTGCAAGTCATGGCTCCACTTCTCATGAAAATCTCGCTCTCAAAGCCGACGATAAGAAATACGGCTACAATCATCTAGTTTCTTCCGCTTCAAAAATATCTCATCTGTTATCCAACCATAACCAAAAAACCGTGAGTTCAAAATACTTTAACGTGGTTCAAAGAATATCTTTTAAGTTGCAGCTGTCTAAACTCTAAAGTTTAAACTACCATTATTGTTTTTGCAGGCCGATGGAGCCACAGGGAATACAAGTTTAAACGGTGCTAGAATAGGTGTGGTGGCTAAACCTTCAGCTGAGTTTGTGGCAGGAGTACTAGCGGTATGGTTGAGTGGCGGTGTCGCAGTGCCGCTAGCGCTAAGCTACCCGGAAGCTGAACTATTACACGTCATGACTGATTCGGTTTGCTCTGAAAAACGACTTTTTCCTATTTTCTACATTTTTATTTTGTGATCAAATAGCTTATTAAGAAATAAGAAGTGTGTTTTTATAGGATGTATCGATGATTTTGAGTACCGAGGATCATAGTGAGCTTATGCGAAAAATTGCGGAGAAAACCGCGGCTCGGTTTTCTCTGATACCTGATGTTCCTAGTAATGATGTAAATGATGGTGTACTGCAGAAAGAAATTCAATTTTCAAATAAAGTAGAAGGTGTTTATGCATTTTAATTAATATATAAATTTATGTACTAATATGTTGTCAGTTTATTTGCTACTTCATGTATTTGTTGTGTTTCATACAGGTGATGACCCTGCGTTAATTTTGTATACTAGTGGTACAACCGGGAAACCTAAAGGAGTTGTTCATACACATAACAGCATTTTAGCACAGGTAAAAAAATAAAATATATACAAATTGTTATTTTGCTAAAAAAAGAAATTTGTCGTTAGGATTGTAATTGTTGCTTTTTTGCTTGATTTCAGGTGAAAACATTATCAACAGCTTGGGAGTACACATCAAGTGATTCTTTTCTGCATTGCCTGCCATTACACCATATCCTAATAAAACGTTACAATGTTTCTGCTGTTAATTATGTTATACTTGTTAATTGATATTTATAACATGTTTTTATTGAATGATCCTTAACATTATCTATACATGTGCATGGACTTTTCAATGCATTGTTTGCTCCTCTTTATGCCGGTTCCATGGTTAGTTATTACAGTTATTATGTTATTACTTATTAGCAGTTATAAGTCTATTAGCACGTCAGTGTTTTGAGGTTTTATATGTATGTTTTTAAGGTTGAATTCATGCCAAAGTTTAGTGTGAGCGGGATCTGGAAAAGATGGCGTGAATCGTATCCGAAAGATGGAACTAAACTTAATGATGCAACAACTGTATTTACAGGGGTATGTCTTTCTTCCTCTTTTATATATTTTAAATTAATATATAGAGTAATATGCTATTTTAGTCCCTGAGGTTTGGCCGGTTTTGCGACTTTCGTCCAAAGTTTTGTTTCTCCGCATCTGGATCCAAAAGGTTTGAAATCTTGCCATTTTCGTCCGGCTTGTTAACTCCATCCATCTTTCTCTGTTAAGTCAGGGGTATTTTCGTCTTTTTTGTTAACTTAAAGGGCAATTGGTCTTTTTCACTTTATGTACAAGCATTTAGCATAATGTACAAGTATTCAAAAGACCAAACTTCCCTTTAAGTTGACAAAAAATAAAAAAATATCCCTGACTTAACAAAGAAAATGGATGGAGTTAACAAGCCGAATGAAAATGGCAAGATTTCAAACCTTTTGGATCCAGATGCGAAAAAACAAACCTTTCTACGAAAGTCGCAAAACCGGCCAAACCTCAGGGACGAAAATGGCGTTTTACTCAATATAAATTTCAGACGCCTTTTACCTTTCATGCTTAAATATCTGAAATCATTTTCGTTTTTAGGTTCCAACGATGTATACGAGACTGATACAAGGCTATGAGGCTATGGATCCAGACTTGCAAGCAACTTCTGCTTCAGCTGGAAGCCAGCTGCGTCTAATGGTGATTACTCAACAGATTTTGTGCTTATAGTTGTGTGCGTGTGTGTTTATATATATGATCTCGATTAACGTAAACAATGTGCATGAGAATGGGATTATGATGTGTGACACAATCAAAGGGAAAGATAAGGAGGGAGGGACTAGGTTGACTTCTTATTAGCATCATACTAGCTAAGGCTATAAACGAACTGAACGTTCAACGAACAGTTTGTGAACCGTTCGGCGGGAAGTTTGTTTAATAAATGAACAAACACGAACAGAAAATACTGTTTAATAAGTTAAACAAACGAAAATGAACAGAGGTTGCGTTCGTTCATTTATGTTCATTATGTTCATGAACGTTCGGCAATGTGTTCATTTATGTTCGATATGTTCATTTGTGTTCGTTCATTCAAAGGTTTTTGTGTTATATTTTTATTTTATTGGTTTTAGTTTTTTAAAAGTTTGAAACCATAGTTATACTATACGCCTCCTCCAACATTCCATTTCAATTTTAGTTTGTGTTTGTTAGACTAAATTGTTTAGATAGACAAGATTTTTATTATTGAGGGTACTAAACTGTAATTGGTTTATCTATATATAGGGCCTTGTATTCTCTATTCATAATCAATAAAAACCAATTACAATTACAACCAAATATACGCTTTGATTTGGTATCAGAGCTGGTCCATCCTAACCCTAATATACAAACCCTAGCTGCCGTCACTGTTCAACAGTACTGTTCACGTTTACTGTTCACGTTTTTTTTCCGGCTGCAGCTTTTTTGATCAATCAACCCTAACTGATTCCTATGGCTGCCATTACACTCTTTACAAATCAAGAAAAGGCTACCCACAACTCTCACAAATTCAGTTTCACTCTAAAACCTACAAACTATGGCTACTGGAAACAAATAGTCCAACCCTTTCTTGCCTCGCATAACCTTTTCGGTTATGTGGATGGTACCATCCCATGCCCGTCACAGAATGTAACAACTGGAACTACCACTACTGTCAACCCTAGCTATGCTCCATGGATTGCTAATGATGCCCATGTACGTATGCTTATTGTCAACACAGTCTCTGAAGAATCTTTTCAGCATGTTCAAGGTCAAACTTCTCGTGAGGTATGGTTATCACTAGAACGCGCTTATGCACCTGTTTCTTCCTCTCATGAATTTACCCTCAAAAGTCAGTTACTGAGAATCACCATGAAAGGTGATGAAAAACCAGCCAACTACTTGGCACGGGCCCAAGAGTATGCTACTGCTCTAGCCAACATAGGTGAACCAATGAAGGATAAAGACCTAGTCATGTTAACTGTTACAGGGCTCCGTGAAGAATACAATGGCCTCAAGGCTAACTTATTGGCTCGTTCCCCTCCTGTTACCTTTAACGAGCTCCATGGGTTACTAAGTGACCATGATTTTATGATAACAAAGATCTTGGCTGCAAATCAGCAGGTCCCACATGCTCTTTTTGCGGCTGCCACACCAGCACAGCAGCCCCTTACGGCTGCTGCCTGTCACACCCACTCAGCAGCCCAATATTGATACCATACAGGATACAGCAGCAACTTCATACCCTTCAACTCATGGCTTCTCAGTTGGGTTATCAGCTCAATCCTGCACCTTCACTACAACCATAGGCTTACTTTGGGTCTCGGTCATTTAACAACAAACGTGGCAACCGTGGCTCTCGCGGTCTTTCGCGTGGTAACTCTCGTGCTAACCCAAATAACCGCAATCGGGATACTAGTGGCACACGTCAATTTTCTTGGGCTTCAACCCAAAACACTGTTTATGGCCACTGTAACCGTTGTGGCATTGGTCATCTCCCGTCTCAGTGCCCTAATCAGCCCAATCAGTCACGTGCAGCGCCACAGGAAAATTATGCTACTTCCTCAGATGCTGGCTCACAATCAGGACTTACTTGGAAGCCCGATACTGGAGCTAATGGACATGCTACCCCAGACTTATCTGGCATTGACAACCCTGAAGCCTACTTTGGTAATGATTCTTTACTTATTGGTGACGGTAACCCACTACCCATTTTTCACATTGGATCCTCAACCATTTACTCACCTAACAAAACCTTTAAATTATCCGATATACTTCATGTTCCTGAACTAAAACAAAATCTTTTGTCTGTTCAAAAATTTTGTGTTGATAATGATGTTTTCTTTGAATTTCACTCATCTTATTTTGTTGTGAAGGACGAGTGAACAGGGTCCCAGTGAACAGGGCTTGTACTCCATTCGTCTGCCACAGCTCAAGTCTATTCCCAAGGTGGCATTCACTGCTGTCAAAGCATCTTCCACCACTTGGCATCAACGCTTAGGACATCCTCATGCTCAAGTTTTTCGTTCCATTGTTTCACGTTTTTCTTTACCCATTTCGGACAAGTTTTCTAATAATTTATGTACTTCGTGTCAATTAGGCAAGTCTTCCAAATTATCTTTGTCAGACTCAACTTTTCGGAGTACCAATTTTTTAGACCTTGTTTATTGTGATGTTTGGGGGCCTTCGCCCGATTTATCATTTGATGGTTGTCGTTACTTTTTATTATGTGTAGATCATCATTCTAGATGTGGTTTTATCCATTAGTTAAAAAATCAGATGTCTACAACGTGCTAACAAACTTTATTAAATTGGCAGAACGACAATTTAACACCAAACTAAAAAGTATACAATCTGATTGGGGAGGGGAGTTTCGTCCTCTTACGTCCTTTTGCACTAGTCTTGGTATCATTCATCGACGCTCTTGCCCTCACACAAGTGAGCAAAATGGGATTGTCGAGCGCCGTCATCGCCATGTTGTGGAAACTGGACTTACTCTTCTTGCACATTCCAGTCTTCCCCAACGTTTCTGGCAATTTGCCTTTGAAACAGCCGTTTACTTAATTAACCGTCTTCCCTCTCGTGTCTCCTCCAACAAATCTCCGTATGAACATGTTTTTAAACGGAAACCTGATTACTCCTTTCTTCGTGTTTTCGGATGCCAATGTTTTCCTTATCTTCGTCCGTACAATCGTCATAAGATTGAATTTCGATCCACCCCGTGTGTCTTTCTTGGCTACAGCCCTGTTCACCATGGCTACCGATGCTTTGACCCATCCACCGAACGGCTCTACATTGCCCGACATGTTCGCTTCAATGAACACATCTTTCCATACCATACACCCATACCTACCCAATCCTCACCACAGCCCGAACCATCGTATGTATCCATCTTTCCTGAACCACCACCCGGTTTTCCAACCTAACCCATCCCACCCCCACCACCCTCCACGGATCCTCTACCAACCGCCACCATCTCACCTGAAACTGTAACCACTTCACCACCCACTAACTCGTCTCCCGGACCCTCAACCGAACCCACCATGCACACGGCCCAATCAATCCTAACCCCTAGACCACGGCCTCCCAACCTACGTCCCCATCCCATCCCAAGCCACCCACTCGCTATGATCCCGCTGCCTACACTGCCACCACCACCCCCACCTTACCCATTGAGCCCACCTCTTTTACCGTTGCTAATAAGTCTGTAGAATGGCGCCAAGCCATGGCTGACGAGTTGGATGTGCTACATAGGAATGGGACATGGACATTAGTTCCCCCTGCCCCTCATACTAATGTCGTTGATTGTAAATGGGTTTACAGGTTGAAAACGGATCAAAATGGAAAGATTAGCAGGTACAAGGCACGACTTATGGCAAAAGGATTTCACCAGCAACATGGGGTCGATTATCATGAGACTTTCAGCCCAGTAATCAAACCTGCTACTATTAGGACTATCTTATCACTTGCTGTTACAAATAAGTGGTCTCTCAGACAGTTAGATGTCCAAAACGCCTTTCTGCATGGTGATCTTCAAGAGACAGTTTATATGCGACAACCTCCTGGCTTCGTTGATCAAACCAGGCCAGATCATGTGTGCTTATTACACAAGTCCTTATATGGGCTCAAGCAAGCCCCTCGTGCCTGGTTTACAAAACTGTCAATGGCTCTTCTTCAGTTGGGCTTTCACGGGTCCAAAACTGACCCGTCCCTATTCATTCTCAATTCAAGTGGCACGCTTGTCTATCTTCTTGTGTATGTTGACGACATTATCATTACAGGTAATCACTCTAGGGCTGTTAATGATGTTATTAAAGATCTCAGCTCTTTGTTTGCACTCAAAGATTTGGGTCAGTTACATTATTTCTTGGGCATTGAAGTGGTGCATCATGGTTCTGATTTGGTTCTGTCTCAACGCAAATATATTCTTGATATTCTTCACCGAGCAGGTCTTGCAGACTGCAAACCCGTATCATCCCCTATGAGTACCTCTCATGTCTTCTTACCTGATGATAGTCCTTTACTTGATGATCCTTCCAGATACAGGCAGACGGTAGGTGCTCTTCAATATGCAACCTTAACTCGCCCGGACATTGCCTTTGCAGTTAATAAGGTGTGCCAATTTATGCATGCTCCTACTGAGAATCATTGGGCTGGTGTGAAGCGCATATTGCGTTATCTGAAGGGCACGACTCATTTTGGCCTACTATTTCGTCACAACACAGGGTCCAGGCTACAAACCTTTTCTGACTCCCATTGGGCTACTAATCTTCGGGCATTCTCGGATTCTGACTGGGCTGGTTGCCCTCTTGATCGTCGATCCACGGGGGGATATGCTATCTATCTGGGTTCCAACCTTATTTCTTGGTCTGCTCGCAAACAACGAACTGTCTCTCGATCTTCAACAAAGTCCGAATATAAGGCTATTGCTGATACTGTCGCAGAACTGATCTGGTTAAAATCTCTACTTCATGAACTCGGTCTGGTTAGCAAGGCACCAATGCTTTGGTGTGATAATCTTGGTGCAACCTATCTCTCTGCCAATCCAGTGTTTCATGCCCGCACAAAGCATGTTGAAGTAGATTACCACTTTGTTCGTGAACAAGTTATTCAAGAAAAGCTGAATGTCAAGTTCATCTCGACTGATGATCAAATTGCTGATGTGTTTACAAAGCCCTTATCTTCACAAAGATTTGAGTTTCTACGGTCCAAGTTGCAGGTCGTTCCCCGCCCTCAACTTGCGGGGGAATTTTAGACTAAATTGTTTAGATAGACAAGATTATTATTGAGGGTACTAAACTGTAATTAGTTTATCTATATATAGGGCCTTGTATTCTCTATTCATAATCAATAAAAACCAATTACGATTACAACCAAATATACGCTTTGATTGTGTTAAAGCTTGACAAATTTCTTAATTTTTGTTTTAATTATGTTTATGATAATTATGTCTACTATGTTTGGATAGTTATGTTAAGTACTTATTTTTGGTGGATTCTTCATAATCTTTCCGATGAAAAATGCAAATTTTATCTTAAAATGAATATATGGCGTTCATCTGCGTTCGTTTACGATCGGTAAGTGTTCATGAACATGTTCATTTCCTTAATGAACGAACGCGAACAAGAAATCTCGTTTCGGTAAGCATTCGTGAACCGTTCATGAACATGTTCATTCCTTAATGTTCGTTCGCTTCGTTTATAACCCTAAATTACTAGCATCATATGTTGACTTATTGACTTCTTACTTCTTACTTCCTGTACTTAATTTGATTCCTTGTTATTATATTATTGACTTCTTATTTCCAAATTGATATTATTTTAACAAGAATATACTGTTTTCAATAGATGTGTGGATCCTCAGCTCTACCCCTACCCATTATGCAACAATGGGAAGCCATTACAGGACATCGACTATTGGAACGATATGGCATGACAGAGGTAAACTATAGCGTTTTGTTTTCTATAAGCTCTATGGATTGTTAATTAACGGTCATCTTCCTAACGAATAACGATTATGGCTAATTTACGTTTTAGTTCGTCATGGCACTTTCAAATCCGTTAAAAGGCGTACGGAAAGGAGGCACTGTTGGCAAGCCCTTTCCAGGCGTGCAGGTTAGCAAATATTCTTTAATCAGGGATTATTTGTAATCTTTTTAATTGTGAAAATTATACACTCGTAATACTAGAAGTTAGGAACCCAATGGATATGACTACGGTTATGTTTTTGGTAATTGCAGGTCAAGATTCTTGCAGACAACGATGGTAACGAGGGGGTTGGTGAGCTTTGTATCAAAAGCCCTTCATTGTTTAAGGAATACTGGAAACGTCCGGAGGTATTTTTATATCTTTTTGTATTGTTAAGTAATGACATTATGCCACATATGTTGTGATATAATATTGAGTCAAATTTAAATGTTAAATAATGCCATTATGCCACTCTGTATTTTGATAATCTAATGCATAAAAATTCAAAATTCGATTCTATTATCAACAATTCGATTCGGTTATCAAGAACTCAAATTCGATTCAATTCGAATTCGAGTCCAGTAAATCGAGAACGAATTTATAATTTCAAATTCGATTCAATTTGAAATTTGAAATTCGAATTCAAATTATCATATTTATTTATTATATTTATATATAAACACTTATAACTTTAATTTGGGGTACAGTATAAATTAATCTATAAATTTTATCTAAGTCCTAAAATAGTCCATTACCAAGCTCAAATAGCCCATAACGAATTTACATAATTTAAATGAATTTGAATCAAAACGAATTTATCCGAATTCGATTCGAATACGAATTGGCATTTTAATTTGAATCCAATTGACTGGATATCGAATTCGAATTCAAGCAAAAAACTAATTATTCGAATAATTCGAAAATTCGTTATTCGATGAACACCCCTACATAAAACCATCAAATCGTTTTATTCAAAAAAATGATATCATCACTGAAATAATATTTTATGTGTAATTTGACACACCATTTATTTCTAAAAAAGGTTACAACTTTTTGAACAAAAAGTGTTTCAAGCCAACCCAACTACCTGACCCATTACCAACCCGTTCAACCCTTTTATTTTGCCACAAGATCAGGACTGTTTTTAGTTTTTGTTTACCGGATTAATATTTTAATATCCAGCATGCTGAATTTGTTTTACCTGTTAGGTAACCAAGGAGTCATTTATAGAGGGCGGGTTTTTCAAAACTGGTGATGCTGTTAAAGTTGATGAAGATGGATATTATGTAATTTTGGGACGTAAGTTTCGCTTACTATTCTTCCTTCTGTCATATTTTTCTTCAATACTTATTGTTCGTATAATTATATACACTCATGTGGCAATTTTATGTCCTACGATCAGGTACCAATGCTGATATAATGAAGGTAGGTGGATACAAATTGTCTGCGCTAGAAATTGAGGCAATTCTTTTAGAAGTAAGTACCCTTATCCAATTTTCATCTATTAAATAGTGATAAAATGGAAAATGCATTTTAAGTAATTTAATTTTCTTAATTGTACACAGCATCCGGCCATTTCAGAATGTTGTGTGTTAGGGTTGCCAGATAAAACTTATGGAGAAGCTGTAACTGCAATAATTGTGCCGAATATGGAAATAAAAAAGATTCGTGAGAAAGACTTAAAGCCTGCTATTACTTTAGACGAACTATGTTCATGGGCTAAACAGAAACTTGCACCATACAAGGTATCGTATGACACTATTTGTTTAAAAAAAATTAGATCATAGTTATGTAAAGTTACTACGAGCATGTAGAAATTTACTGATCTTGTATACCATCTTCAGCTGCCAACTCGGTTATTTGTATGGGACTCGTTGCCTCGAAATGCCATGGGAAAGGTAAATATAATACTTTATTAGCTTGTATTTTTTACATACTATATTGAAGTATTTTAGTTTTCGTAAATGCATGATGATGTCTAATGCATTCATATTGACAAGAAAATGTAGAGGTGGCAAAATGGGCGGGTCGGATGGGTTGGGTAACAGGTTAAAACGGTTATTTTTTCTACAGGCTACCACACATTGTCTAATATTTGAATTTTTGTTATATATTTAGTGTGTCAAATACGATTACAAATATCATATTACTATTTGAATATTGATTTAGGAGGTTTTAGACATCAAAGTACACTTTGGCTGACTTAGAAAATGTACTTTTCATGATTTGAGGATGTGAATTATGTCTAATTGCTAACAAGAACAAACATGTATCTTAACAACGAATCGTGTATTCTTCCTCGTGAGTACTATCCATTGAAGATTGTTTAGATGGAATTGGTGAATTAGAAACCTTACTCTACACCCAAAATCTGATTCATCAATTTGTGTTTATTTTTTAGGTGAACAAAAAGGAGCTGAAGGCGACATTGGCAGCTGAAGAACAGTAAACCAATTTTTCCGTTTGTCTTGAGATCTAAATAATATATATATTGGGTATAACTTGATTAATATTATGTTAAGTTGTAAGATATTGTTGGACTAGTAATGCAGCATTGTGATGTTGACCAGTGGCGGAACCATTACTTGTTTGTCGGGGTCATCATAAGGCTCTTTTCTATGGGCTAACTAGAAGGTCCAAAACATTTTTTTTAAAGAAAAATCATAGATTTTGTATATAAAATCTGACAAATTCCTATGTCAGCAGACCCTCTTGACTGGTTGACCCCCCCTCTAGTTCAGACCACAACTGACTGATCTCCCACCATCTATCACCACATATCAAACCAAACGAAACGAAACTAAACCCCACCCTACGTAACCATATTGATCATATACTATGATGAACCTTCTTGAAAAACGCTATATTTTTAAGAAGTCTATTATGATGGGGAACTTTTGAAAAGAACTCACTTTTCATCCGTTACAGGTCTCGCTCTTTGTAACTTTTCAACCGGGTCAATAGTAACGTCACTAGTTTCGGGCTTGTTTTTCGCCATTTCATCAGCACACGGCCCGTAAGCCCAACTACACGCCACATAATAGAACATATTCACCAAGCTCATTATAGCAAGAACCCAATAGTAATCATCATATCGCCCTCGGGGTCTTGATCTTACCTGAATTGAAAGTTGCTAATGCTATGAAGTTTATCACCACTGAAACGAACTGAACTGGTCACCTGTCACCACCGTTTTCCCAACGATACTCCCCGTGACAGCGTTGACCCGAACCACCGTTCGCCGTTAATGTAAAACATGTTGAACCCTTCTTTGATCGTAGACTCGTAGTTTTACCACCATGTCAGACTCCTCCTTAATCAACCACCAACAAAGACAAAAACCACATGTTGATTCGTCCTTTGGTCACCCTACGAATCCCTAAGCCTGCTCGCTCTTCCGTTTCTTTCGCAACACGCCCGTTGGTTTTTCCGCAAAAAAATAATCAAACTTCCCGCTGCGATTAACCTCCTTAGCGAGAAAGAGTCTCCCACACAATAAAGTACGATCAAGCAACCAGGTTGAACCTACCCAAAACACTTGTCCGGTTTATGCCTTACCCGACTAAACCGAAACTATTGTCAACTTTACTTGACTAGTGTTGAAGCTCACCCTCTTTAATCTAGGCCTCTACATGTGATCGAGCAACCCATGTGAACCCTTTCCATGTACATCATAAGATTCCATCCAAACTCCATGTATATAGCCACAAATTTGACCAATACTGATTCCATACAAAAAAATGGATTCCAATGCCGTCACAAGAGATTAATTCCACATGTTAACACTTCGCTTGCGGTATACGCATATAATGTATATATGTGTGCACCATCGGGGAGCAAAAGTGAAAGTACACTAATTTTAACGTTATTTTACTAATTTCGTGAAAATAACGTTAAAAACTGAGGACGGTTAATCATGCATCATGTGGTGGCGTTGATAGCTGAAAGACAGACCAAAGGGTACATGCACTAATCAGTCTTTGTCCCGATTGCTGAGTGTTATGTGCCTTATGTCCAAGGCTTGATGCACAACTACTATCGAGTCGGAGGTCTCACTGGAAGCAGTCTCTCTATTCCTACGGGTAGAGGTAAGGCTGTCTACATCTTACCCTCCTCAGACCCTACCTTAACTTTGCTATTAGTGGGATTTATTGAGTATGATGATGATGATACTGCTAACTCTTCAAAGATGGAATTATTTCTTTTGTGGCTTTTTTCAATCATACCACTAACATATTATAGCACACTTAGAGTCTACCTACTCAAACCTTTTCAAAAAAACTACTTTTATTCCATCGTCACCACAATTTAACAGAAGCATGGCAGCTTCTTCTTCGTCAATCAATTGATTTCGAACTCAATCAATTGAAAACATATACTGCCGACAATAATATGTGACAACACCAAACTCGTTTACCACCGTTACAACCCCGCGAGAGGTTGCTCCTCCTTTCAGAAAACGACTCTCAAACCGCTAAGCTCTTATACAAATTGTTGGTAATCAGACCCTTGATCGAATACACTAATACAAGATGAACTAACTTGTTCGACTTTTTTTATTTATTTATCAATGAAAGCACACCAAAAACAACAGCCCTAACCATCTATTTATATTGAAAACAAATGGAATGGGATCAAATACAAACACTTATGTTTATACAATCAGTAAAAACCAACACATAATTTACAAGTGTCCCTCAATAAAAAAAATAGTTTAGGGGTAATTTAGACCTTTTGACCCTATTTATTTATAACTAATTAAAAATAATTATTAAAATATCCCTAAATCCATCCAAGTTTAATTCAAACTGGATTTTCCTGTTTTGCTCTTTTCCCCACTTGTTTCCATTGTTTTTAGTTTTGTGATAACTATATTTGGGACCACTTAATCTCAACCAATAATCTTGAAAATCAATGGCCAAACTTCTCTCCTACACTTCGTACACTTCTTTCCTCTTGTACAATAACATTTCTCTTTATTTGTAATCAACACCAACACTTGATTTAAACTATCAATGACTTATATTTGTTCTTACGGTTCTTACAGTTAACACTGTTTGTACAAGATCTCAACTCGAAAACAAATTAATCCTAACCTAACTCAAACTCTAATAACTAAACTCTTAGATAAACCTTATTATTTAAAACTAACAATTATCTTTAAGTTAAATATAAAAATCTAAGTAAATAATTCACTAAGAATTATTTATAACCCTTTTTATCTTTATTTCTTAATTCAAGATTAGTACTTAACCGATTATCAGTTGTGGTTAAGTCTCCGTAACCAACAAAGTAAAAAAGAATTAACTTCATAACTTCTTTTTTTTATTTTTTATTGTTGGTATTATATATTAGTTACAAAAGGAGGAGTTTAGCTTTTAAAAAAACAAAAAAAAAACGCTTTTTTTTTATATCGAAATGCCTAAAGTTCGAATTCCACTTTAGTCTCTATAGTAGGTTGAGTCGCATCTGCCCACCAGCTCAAACTCGATAATTGTAACAAGCTAGGCAAATTTCACATTGAACGTGGCCACTGGACATGAGAGATGTTGGGTTCGTAAGGAATGATCCGCCTATCACGAACGCGTTTTGGGAGCATTGACGATGAAAACTTCAGAGTTACGCGTACTCAAGTGGGAGTAGTACCATGATGATGACCTCCTTGAAGTCTGCACTCGGACAACCAAAAACAAATCCATTAGCTCTTTGTGGGCAAAACTGATAATATTGATGGTACAAAAGGCTAAATGTTACAAATGGTATAAGAGTCACTTACGGGTTGTTAGGTATGGTGGAGCAAACCTCATCTTTGATGATGGGTCCTCGAGGGTGCTCTAGGAGGACACCTTAGATAAATCCTACATCACTGATTGGGATGATGAGGCAAACCTCATCTAGGACGTTGAGTCCTCAAGGGTGTTCTAGGAGGACACCTTAGACAAATCTCACATCCTTTATTGGGATGGTGAGACAAACCTCATCGAGGATGATGAGTCCATTGAGAGGGGGGAGGGGGGGGGGGGGGGGTTTGTAACATTCAACGCAAATTTCACATTGGTCGTAGACATAAGAGATGTTGGGTTAATAAGGAATGTTCTGTCTCAAATATCACGAACGCGGTTTGGGCGCATTGGTTGTGGATTAGATGAAACTCCAAATTTAAGGGCCTAACTTGCAAAAAAAGTATAATTTGTTTGTTATCAATAAGATAATAATACAATCCACTAATCCAGAATGCCCTTGTTTACAACTTCAAACATCTAAATAAAATATGGTACAAACAAAAACCTTAAACACACTTAACATTTATGTTTACAAGTATATATTCAACTTCCGAACCTATTACAACATAGTAACATAAATCTAAAACAAAACCTATCAACACCAGCCACAAAGGCACAAACAACTGATCTCCCACCATCTATCACCACACATCAAACCAAATGGAACTAAACACCACCCGACGTCGAGCCATTGGATCAGTTTCTTGATTCACCAACACTCGTTCTTCATACGGGTTTCTGACCCATCATATGCTTAACAAAAGATATCCTGTGTTGTCGCTCGCCTACACAATATTTTCAACAAGTCACTTATGATGGCGAACTTTTGAAAAGACTTCGCTTTTCATCGACTACAGATCTTGATCTTTGTAACGGTCCAATCGGGTCATTACCGTTGTTAGTTTCGGGCTCATTTTTCGCCATTTCATCAGCACATGGGCCGTAAGCCCAGCTACACAGCGCAAAATAGAACAAATTCACAAAGCTCATTATAGCAAGAACCCAATAGTAACTATCATACCGCCCTTGGTTAATGTTAGTGGCGATCCAACCTTCTTTACCGCCATGTTTTGTGAGGCGTTCAATCGTGCTTAATATAAGACTAGCCAACAAGTTAGCAACCGCCATTCCTAACAAGAAGAGAGACGCTGCAATGCTAGACATACTTTTAGGGAACTCTGAATAGTAAAACTCGTTTTGACCGATTGCACTAAAAGCTTCGGCTAATCCATGTAGGCAGTATTGTGGGACCAACCACATTGCTGACATGGCAATAACCGCTTGTGGGTTGTTGAGTAATCCTTGTTTGATTGCTTGTTTTCTTCTAGCCTGTTCAACAATGGCGGAAACCACCACCGCCATAGTAGAGAAAACTAAACCGATTCCCATTCTTAGTTTAACACTAATATGAACCGGTTTCCCTCTAATCTTTGACGCACATGGGATTATAACACGATCGTATAAAACGACCCATAGGGCTATAACCGCGATTGTGAAGAAAGCAAAGGAACCGGCTGGAATTTGGAAGCTGGGTCCCATGTGTCTATCCATGGTGCTTGCTTGGATGACTGGAAATGACGATTGACTAACGTTTATTGACATCATAATTCCTGAAGACCATAATGGTAGAACTCTGATTAGTGCTTTTAGTTCTTCGGTTTGTTCTACCGTGCATAAACTCCATGGGTCCGATGCAATTCCATCTGGGGTTAAATCTTTTGGGTTCTGAATGATGCAAGCTTTGTTCAAGAACCTGCATAAAGATTTATAGATCGTATCTTTACACCTCCAATTGTGATCGATTTATGAACGAATTTAATAGGCCTGTAAATGAACTATGAACTGAACCCGAACACGAACACATAATCGAACACATTTTTTTGTTCATGTTCGTTTATTAAGAAAATGAGCATGTTCGTGTCTGTTTATGTTCGTTCGTTTAAAACCTAAGCGAACATGATTTAACAAACAATAAAAACACAAATGAACATAATTGACTAAACATAAACAGACATAATTTTTTTTTATATAAATTAGTGATTAATTATGATAAATTTCATTGGAAACCCATTTTTAAAACTAGAAAGCCCAATTACCAATTAGTTATATTCACATAAGTACTTAGAAGGTTCCTTTATGTTTAATATTTATATAAATATAACTACTTATGTATTTAAATTAAAACGAACATAAACGAACGAACAAACATAAAAGAACATACATAAACGAATGAATAAAACATGTGTTCATGGTCGTTCGTTTAATTAAATGAACAAATAATTGTTCATGTTTGTTCGTTTATTAAATAAAAGAACTTCCCCGCCGAACAAGTTCACGAACAGTTCATGAACGTTCGGTTCATTTACAGGCCTAGAATTTAACCTCATTAAAAAGAAAAGGGTACCTTAGTCTCTTGGTGGGCAGCGCATCAGGCGAATCCTTATGATATTGCCACCCATCAGAATTCGGTGGCTGAGAAGGGATTTTTCGGTTTTTATACGCAACCACAATCACTTGCAGCAAGCTAGTAAATATGCTCTTTTTGACTTTCATTTTCACATAAAGTCTAGAAGCAACAAAGAACAGAACCGTTGACAACAACATAAGAATTGCAGGAACCCCAAAACCGACCTTCCATCCTGCATGATCTTGAATATACACAATGCCAGTGAAAGCAATCAAAACCGCAGCCGCACCAGCAGCATAATACCACCCGAAAAAGCTTTCTAACGCTCTCTCGTTGTTAGAATTGTTCTTATCGTCTATTTGTTCGGCACCAAAGGCTAAAGAACAGGGTCGTACACCTCCGGACCCCATCGAGATGAATACGAAAGCAAAGATCAGAAAAGCAAACTGAGAATGTGTGGTTTGTTTGCAGGTTTCGGTTAGTGGATTGCATGGAGGTGGTTTTAGATGTGGAATCATTGTTGTTAACCAGAGCAAGAACATCCCCTGTTATCGCAATAATTAACAGCACAATTAGTTCTATGATTATTAATTTATTATGATAAACATGTGCAAGATTGCTTAATTAGTGACAAAACACTGAAAAATGTGTCTGAAATGTCACAGAACAGATCCCACAAAATATCAGGCCCAAATTCTATTGTTTTGGCTCTAGTTTCTAATTTTCCCCTCATTTCAAGATTTTTGCTACTTTATTTCAAGAAACACATGAACATCAAACATCAATGTGCATAACTTTTTTTTTATCTGTTTTTTACTACATAAGGTTAGGTGTCAGCACATAAAGTTGGTTTTTTTTTTTTTTTTTTTTTTGGGGGGGGGGGGGGGGGGGGGGGGGGGGGGGTTGGTCCTTTTTTCCCCTAATTTCAAGATTGTTGTGAAACTAGGGAGATCATTGAATGGCAAATTATTTTATGTGGGGAATCCCAACATCTTAAGAAATATCAATTATTCAATTAAAGAAACTGTTAAAGATTATAAAGTTAACAACTTTTTTTTTTTTAAACAGAGGGCAGGAATCAAGATCTTAAGATGGAATTGTAACAAGAATTATGAGGTAGGGCATGTGGACCAGAAACTGCAGTCTGCAGAAGCATTTCTAAGTTCACTGAATATTTGTGACCTAATTAATTTATTAATTAATTAAATGCCCTCCTGGATATATTGATTCAGCAACCTCATCTAATTCTTTTTGCAAGTCAACATCAGACACACTGTTCAAAGATCAAAATGCAGCAACAATGTAGGATTCACTTATCATTTATCAATTCAAGATTCACATTCTACAGTGAATTCACCCCAAAATGTATGCAATTATCTGTTTCTTGATGATTATAATTTATAAAGATTTGATTTTTATTTAAAAAAAGTTGAAGAGATTACCAGAAGTGAAAAGCAGGAACCTAAACCAATGGTGAGAAACCGACCCAGATAAGAATCTGAAAGAAATGCACCCAAAACAGGAGCAAAATTGGAAGCTGCAGTCCAAAGAAAGAGTATGTTTGTGCCTTTAGCTACACTGATCTTGTAATCACTCATCAAATAAAGTATCATATTGGGCACCAAACCATAACTTGCCACCTTCTCAAACGCCTCATTTGCTGCAAAAAGGCTCAAGATTTAGCTTAAAGATTCAAGATTTAACATAAAGATTCAAAACCCAGATCAAATCAAGCACAAAACTTCAAGATTGAAAGAACCCATGATGTAAAATCACAAAAAGTTTGAAGATTTAACATCAAGAATGTGGAATGTTACATACCTATGATGAAAGGCATGGTGACTAAACCACCTTTCTTTCTTGTGGAAACCTGTGTTTCATGGTTCAATTCTTCTACTTGCTCCCCCATTTTCTTTCTCACTGGCAGGACAAAGAATGTGTGGGTTTTCTGTTTATATACTGGTGTGAGTTATGGGTCAATTTATTTTGGTTAAAAAAAAAGGAGAAAATGTAGAGTTTTTAATTTGAAATTGCTCAACATTGAAGTATAGTTGAGTCAGAGTGAATATTTCAACCATGAAAAGAGATGGGGTTTGTTTTTTCAACCAAAAGTCCAATCTAAGAAAAGGAGAACTTAGACTAAAGGGAGTGGGGCATCCTTTTGAGAGGGCGTCTTGCGACACGTGGCGCCACGTCAGATTAGAGGATTTTGAGCAAAAAAGAGGGAGTGGGGCAACTTTGCTGGGTAGGGCGTCTTGCGACACGTGACACCCATTTAAAAATATAAAGTGTTATATATATAGGTGATTTGGTTTAAAAAAAAAACAATAATTGGTCAAAGTAGGGGGAATTCTTGATTTGTGTGAGGAGTTGGCGACGAGAAGAGGACGCCCAAAGGGGGGACGCCCCATGGGACGCCGATGGGGGGCGGTGTGCGAGGCGGCTTGGGTAGGGGAGACGCCCCACTCCCTTCAGTCTTAGGGTTTTTTTTTTTTACTATAAACAATATGCCATCTTAACCAAGTTTCTTTAAGTTATCCTTTTTTTTTATAAACTAGTGGGATTATCCCATGCTACGTGGCGGAATTTCATCTGCACCGTTTTGATTCTATACGATATCGGCAATCGCCATCACATACAAAAGATAAAACCTAAAAAGCAAAGGCGTGATATGCCTTATAATGATATGAAAAAATATGTTATATTAGTTGAAAACTATAAAAGCGAATACCGGTTCCAATAATACTTATATCAGTTCGATATTCTTCGTTTGGAACGATTCAATTTGTTATGGTACTTGTACGATACGGGCACATGTGTGTATATGATTTTGGTATTGTTCCATAGATGTAAACTTTTATTTTTATAAATGATTAGTGAATGGAATAAATAAAACAGTTATGAAACTTGATTATTATTTATTGGTGTATTGTATTATAATATATATTATTATAATTATAATTATATTATAATTATACATATATCATGAACAGTACTTTTTGATTTTTTTTTAATATTGTTTTTTTCTAGGTTTTTATTATTATATTGTTTTATTAGTTAATTGATTTAAACATATATTTTTATATAACCATTAAGATATGATATTGTTTTATTAGTTTAATTGATTTAAACATATATTTTTATATAACTTTTAAGACACGATTATTAAACAAGAAATCATAAAAATTAATGTATACCGGTACCGATGTTGTTCAGTACGATATGGTATCGATACGATATTAATTCATCGAAAGCAAAAACACTAAAAATAAATATTGATACAGATGTTATTCAATTGGGTTTGATTGAATTTGGTACGATAGCGACACAATATCCGTTTAAAAAATATATATCGTAATGTTGAAATAAAAAGAGGGAAACAATTGTTTTTGATTTTTTTCAATATTGTTTTTTCTAAGGTTTTATTATTTTATTGGTTTATACTTTAATTGATTTAAGCATATTTTGTTCTCTCATATAACTTTTAAGATACGGTCAAAGTACCCGTTATCAAACAGGAACAATAAAATAAACATAAAATACAAGCGAACCGAACCGATATCAACTGGACAACATATATAGATACCATATCTATATGTGTTTTTTTTTTGTTTTCGACCGATGTAGTGCTTTCTCTTTCAATTACTATATCAAGTACAGGTACTGTAACAAATCAAATTGATACCGACTTAATCCCCGACGTGAAGCATTCTTTATGTGGTGCTACACCACCCACTATCACCTATATTTTCCTTTTAATTACAAGAATATCATCCAGTTAAGTACTTAACTTTTTCTTCTTTATGACATTTCTGTAATTTGCTTATCTTTGGGTGACATTTGTAATCATCTTACAAGCATTCCTTTTTTAGAGTTAATGTCATTTTAGTCCATGTCATTTGAGCTATTTTGTCAGTTTAGTCCAAATGTTTCATTTTTCGCCTGTGAGTACAAAAATGTTTCCCCGTTGCCATTTTAGTTCACTGGGTTAACTTCATCCATTTTTTCTGTTAACTAGAATGGCAATTCGGCCATATAAAATGACTGAATTGTTCTTCTCATTATCAGAAAAAATGGATGAAGTTAACCTAGTGGACTAAAATGGCAACGATGAAACATTTTCGGACCCACATGTGAAAAATGAAACATTTGGACTAAACTGGCAAAATGGCTCAAACCACATGGACTAAAATGACATTTAACTCTTTTTTTATCACCAAGGTTTTGGTTCTTAACATTTTACCCCCTCATTTTTACCCCTCAACTTATGTTAGTTTTTTAAAAAATAACTTACATTCTTACACCTTGAATTTTAATAAATTTATTAAGCGTCCCTCGAACTCTAATAAAGATATTATTACTCCTTTTAAACCATTTTACATATAGTGCTATAATATTTTTTAAGTTTTAAATTAATCTCTTACACTTTAAATAATATACACCTTTAATCCAATAGTTTTATTTTCCTCTTACAACTTTCATTCGTTGTTTTTTTACAACTAAATTCTCGATATATTTTTTTAGAAAACAGACAAATCCAGTACCCACCAAAAAAATTATAAATATACTTTTACGCTATCTAAAATTGATGTTTTAAAACCGGACATTATTATTTAGAACAAGTTGGTTTTGAGTATATTATTATTTAAAAACTAATCTTTACCGTTTGATTTGATTCGTACATGGATTCATCGTTGTAACGTGCGGTAAGAAAATCCTAGTTATTTTCAAATTTTACTTGGGATAAAAATCATGTAAAGGAATTATTAAATAGTAAACAAACTATGATCCATAATTGTTCCTCATTCACTTTTACTATATAAAAAAATTCTTACAGAAACAATATCGAAACTTATAACTTTAAGAAAATAAAATTAAGTGGGTTAAGAAAAATCTTACAAAAACAATATCGAAACTTATAACTTTGAGAAAAGAATGTTGTAACTTTATTAATATTTTCTAGATTTTTATATGTGAAGTATAATATAGCAATGGTTCTTATAATTTCAAGTAGATGAGCTGAGTTTTACTGGACTTGGTGGGGTTGCATATATGCTTGAATCCATGTGCATGTACGTATACTCCCGTCCCCACCAACTTATGCCTCGAACTTGAACGAATATTTATATTTAAATAATAATGTCATTATGGTACTTTAAAGTTTAGTTCCTGTTATTTGCACTTCAATAGTTAGTTTTTCAATTTCAAAATAATAGCTAATAGTAAACACAATGTAATTTAGTTGTTTTATTATGTTAGAAACGATTTTAGGTTTTAATGCAAGGAATCTACAATTTTATTGGAGTTTAGCTAAAAGTAATAATGAGTTTTGAAAGTAAAAATAATAATAAATAGTCTTTTGTTAGTTTACATTGGTGAACCTTAGGGTTTGGGTTAGGGGCGGACCTAGGTAGAGGTCTGGTGAGCGGGCGCACCCCTTGAAAAAAAAATTAGTGTATTTTATAGGGTAAAATCCCGATGGCACCCCTTGAATATTTTGTTAAACCCCTCGTTCGTACTCCTTGAAAATATTTTTCCGGTTCGTCACTGATTTTGGGTGCTTTGCGTTGGCTAAATTATTATGTTCTTGTTTATGGTGGAAATGAGTAGAACTAAGTGTGGGCTCGCTTAAGCTTTAGCTTTCGTAACTATGAGCTCGATTCGTTTAACACTTTAACTTAAGAGAGCTCATGTTTGGAACTTCATTCCTAAAACTCGAGTTCAAGTAATTTTTTCAAGCTAAAGCCAGACTCAAACTTTATACTTTTTATTAGGGTTATTGTAAAAAATGTGTGTTTTGTGAGAAGTGTATGAATGAATCTACACAATTTGATCTATAATCTAATTGTTGAGATTATAATGACAAAATTGTAAATAGTGTTTACCATTAAAATAATTAATTTTCTAGATTAAGGGTATAAAGGTAAATTTAACATTTTTAAATTTATAAACCCATATGCAATGCACATGCAAGTTCCCCTCTTCTTTCTTAAACGCTAATAACTTTTTATACGTAACTCTTTTTAAAAAAAATTATACCATAATAACGAGTGTTTTTTATCTTTAATATGAGTACCATATTGTTATACTTATAAAGAGAAAAAAAAATACGTTTCGATTGGATGTTTTAGTCCATGGTGTTTTGTTTATGTTCATACAATGGTGTTTTAATTGTATTGTGATTTAAGACGTTGTGTTTTATAGTAAAACATTATGAACGTATATAAGACACCATAACATTGCAAATAACGAATTATGATTCAACTTATGGTGTTTTAACATCTAGAGTCTGTAACATTGTATTGTGATTACAGTCATGGTGTTTTAACATCTGGAATAGCAATAGAATCATTCTAGATGTTAAGACACCACGACTGTATTATTATTATTATTATTATTATTATTATTCAATTCATGGTGTTTTATACCTGCAAAAATAACAAAAATCATTCCAGATGTTAGAACACCATGGTTGTATTACGATTCAAGTTGTGGTGTTTTCTGGAATTCGTATTATGTTTTATACAAACTGATGATTCAAAAAAAATAAGAACTGATGATTCAAAAAAATACGAACTGTAATTTCCTTCGATCTCTATGAATCAGACGATAATGATTTATAAAATCTATGAGTTTGTATATAAAACTGAATTCTTAAATCTTTGTAAAAAATAAAATTATATCACTAACCTAAAATAACTCACTGGAGGTTACAAAGATTATTTTATCAATTAATTAAACTTTGAAGTAATTACATTATTGCCCTTTTTAATTAATTAAATTACAGGATCCTTAATTTTACATTATTTCATACATAAACCCCGTCTTTTTCAGTCGAAGCTGCTTAGTGGCAACCTGTTTTTTTTGTGTGATATTCTTGTTTGGTGGCATTTCATTGAAAATCAACTCTTGCTTGATGCTATTTATAATAATGGAGTCCAAAATAGCATTTTACCCTTGTGTTAATCCCTTTATTCCATGCCGATATTCATCAAGAACAAAGCTCACATGATGGCATATCACTGCCATCAGTCTCTTTTTTTTTTGAATATTTGTTCATCTCATTTAGCAAAATATTATTGAGATAACCCCCTCAGAAGAAGAATCCTTTTCAGTGAAAGCTTTGCCATCTGTGGTTATTTTAACCAACATTTTTGGCGTTTTAAAGTGAGTGGTTTCTAGAGGATATGGCGTTTGTTTTTCTGGGTGTGATCAATTAAATGTGTATAGACCCCTCTCTTATGGGAGTTTTTTGGCGCGTAGTTTAGGCGGGACATTTTTATTGTAATAAATGATTGTAATAAAGTAACTGTCTTTTCAGTTACTGTTTTTGTATTTACTGTTTTGATCAGCTTTATCAGTTTGTAGGTGATAGACGTCTCATCTTTTAAGTTTGGCGTTTTTTTAAATGGCGTTATGCAGACCAGGATAACAAAATACAATAACGGAGAAAATAAAATATTAAGCAGGAAAAATATTTTTTGTTATTTCTGGCATTTTGTAAGTCATAACCTTTTTTAGTATTTTTTTGGCGTTTTTCAAATAAATAGAGAAATATATCATTTAATTATCTTAAAAAAAAAAGATTGCACAGAAGAAAAAAAAGAAAATAAAAATTAAAACCCTTCGTCAGAAGGTACTTTATCCGAAAAGTATCCATCACTTGCGTCATCTTCTTCCTCGGAGTCTTCATTTGGATCTTCATCCATATCATCACATTCACCTTTATCAGCTTCTTGTTCCTGAAGATTCTGAAGCCTCCACTTGAACATGTCTTGCATTAACTCCAATTTTGAGTCCATTTCTATGTTCGTACAAGTGGTGTTATGCAATTCTTCCATGAAACCAAGACCCTGCTTTGTCATGATGTTTTCAAGCCAGTAGACTTCCTGCTCTCCGCTGTCGTATGTAACTGTCACCATGTCTGTTTCATCATCAAAACGCCATGATGTCATGACAGGGTCCTGCTTCACATCTGCTTTAATTGGTCTAAATTTCCTGGTTAATGCTTTCATAAGCATATGTGTTTCATGGCATTCGTTGTCTAGAGCGATGCCAAGGGATACAATACCCCTCTATACCTCTTCTTCCATCTTCAAAATTGCCCTGACCGTCTTAACATACACCCTCCTTCTGTTGTCAAATCGGAGGACGATTCGCCTGATTGCTAGAGTGTATCTCCACGAAACAATTGTTGCCATTTTTGGCGTTTTGGTTAAGTTGGCGTTTTTGGTTAAAGATGTTTATTTTTACAGAAATGGAGAGATTTAAGTGATTATGGAAGCTATGTTTTACCTCGTTTATATAATGATGTTTTTGGCGCGTAATTTAGGAGGGAATTTCTTCTAATAAATGTTAATAACTGAAATTCAGTTATTGTGTTGTTTCATCTTCCTGTAATATCCAACGCTTTTTATCACTAATTTTTGGCGTTTTGTTTTAATGGCGTTTTTTTATGGCGTGTTATCATTTGATGGCGTTTTGAATATGAGCGGTAAAAGACCCTTTTACCCTTAATGAAGCGCGTCCCACATAATAAAATTGATGTTATTTACGAAAACGCACCGCGCAATCTAGTCCATGGATTGTTTTGATCGGACGACCCATAAGCGGTCTCACCGTTCTCACACTTTCTACCGTTTTCACAAGATCCTGACCCTATATATATATATACACATATATAATTTTCTTTTAGGTGTAAGATGCATCATATATAACACATAATATATAAAATGTAGTCGTTTTATCATAATCATGTATATAATAAGGGGACCCGGGGTGGGAATAGTTTTCCCCGTTATAGTATGTTATCACTCGTTATACAATTTTTCACACCACCGACACTCAATGTATCACGCATCAAAATGGAAAACGCGTTGAATATATCACGCGTTGTTGGGTGTGGGTGGTGAGGGAAATTGTTGGGTTTGGTGGTGAGTGATGGACATTTCCACTAAAATTCATCCCTAGTGATGGAATAATGCTTGATGACATGACAGAATTTAATTGGAAGTTATTAGTGAGTGATGACTGATGAGTGATGACCACTCCTACCCCCTATTAATATAATGTTATTATATATTAAATAAAAATATCTAAATACAAGGTTCATTTAGAAATTAGAATCATAAGTTTAGAAATTTTTTTTCTATTTGTTTTAGTCTTTTACAATTTTCATATAAGCCCATCCTCAGGTTTTGAGATCTGAGTTTCCTTATCAGAATCTTGCTTCCAATCCATTTTACACATGCCCGATATTTTTTGGGTTTTCTATTAGATTGTCATATTAAAAAATATATATTATGCTATTTGTTTATAAGGGACATTCTAGGGATAAGACGGTTTGCTTCTCAACTAAGTGATTGTAGTTTCAATTTATACGAAGTGTATGTAGGGGTGGTGGGTATGTGTTAGCCTGTAAAAAAAAACCCTTTTTAGTAAATTTTTAATTATTAAAGAAAAGAGATGAATACAAAGGAAAAGAAGTTATTTCTGTTGTTACTTGTAAAATCTAAACTATACATCAGGATAGTGGTGACTAATTAGGTGTGATTAGACCATAGGGTGTTGGTTTTGATAATTATTAAATCATAATTTTTGTTTAGGTCAAAAAAAGTCTCTTTTTGACAATATTATTTAAAAAACAAAAGAGATTAGATAACTGATCAACACTTCAAACTGCTTTTAGAATACTAGGGTCGGTCATCATCCATCGCACCTAATTACCATTTAACACTTTACTTCAAACTGTTTTTGGATAACTAGGGTCGATCACATTTCACTATATCACACTTATAATGGTCATCACATTTCATCACTCACCTTTTTTTAAATTAAATAAAATATGTAAGATAAACAAATAAAAAATCCATTAAACTTAAAAAAATTATAATAAAAATAAAACTTTATAACCTAATAAAACAAACGTTGCAATAAATAAATAAATAAATAAAGTACTGAATTTGGATTAAAAAAACAACCTAAAAGTTAAATGGCCAATGCCACTTCGCACGAATTTCTCGTTTGTATACTATAAGAATCGACCGATGCGATTCTTAGGCATTTTCGTGTGGTTGGCTCAAAACTTTCAAATCTTTATTTTTCCCGATCTCAATCAAGTGTTTCATGTATTGTTCTTCTCTTTTTAACTTTGTATCCGCCAACAACTTGCGTCATTTTCTACTCCATGTCCAACATTTTGCCGACTTGAATTTGTTCATGGAATCCACCTAACCTTCTTTCACTTTGCTTGACGACTCGAAACTTTTCCTCCATTACGGCCTTGTTGGTGTTGAGTCTTCATTTAAATTGATGCCGGGAATGTTGCTTGATAAACCATCCGTTGAGGTTGTGTAATTTCCCGACTCAGACGTTTTTGATCTTTTTTGATAACGTCCTCCACGAGTAATCGTTGGGCTATCAAGATCAACTTATGGGATGGCACTCATTTATCATGAGTCATCGCAACTTCCCAAGCCTTTAAATGAATAAATCCAGTTTTCTTCAAGTAGAATCTTTGATACTCGCTTAGGGCTCCTTGGATTAAATCCGCGTCATTCATTCCAGTTCATTGCGAAGCTAATATATATTAAAAATATACAATTAATAATAAGTAAAAAATAAAGTTATATATTTTAGATTATATAATAAAAATGCAACAAAACAACATACCTTTTGCATGTAGCACGCATTGAATCGACTCATTTTTTTTATTTATATCCGTCAATTTTCCAGACATTTGATCTATGCCCCGAGTAGTAGCACCGTGTGTAGTCTTCCAAAATGTGCAATAACTCGTCTCTAAAAACGTTTTTTTTTGTTGTTAATTCCCGACATTTTTGTCCTTGGAAATATGTAAGAAAGCCTTCACCAAGGCAACCTCTTCATCTTCCGTCATAGGTACCCTTTTGTTGGTGATTTCTTTCTCTTTGCCCTGTCCTTCATGACTAGCATTCACTTTGTGACAAATGGCAAATAACCGTTCATTCCATACAATCTAATCACTATCTTTATTTACATAATCTCATGCATTTAGCGTAATTTAATTACGTAACTTTGTCGTTTTTAGATAACAATGTTAGGACAATAAAACAATGATAAAACATATGTTGGTTTTCGTCGTATTTCGAAACCAACCAAACAATGTCCTAAAAGTGTTGGTAGAAAGTGTTGCGCGCACTATTCACGGTTACACTATTCATGCCAGCAAAACCGTGAAAATAGAACGAAACAATGATAAACGACACACGGATAACATATCTGAGTCCATTTACATAAGAAAACACTAATATGAAAACATATCTTGCAAAAATCTAGGACTTTCCGGTACAACGCCCTAAAGACTAAAACGTCTGTTTCGCTAAAAACATAACATTTTTAACTTGTCCGTATTAATAATTAAGCATTTCTGGAACTTCAGAATGATGACAATTGATGACGTATACGCTAAAACACTTTGGGAATATCATTGTAGTGTCCAAAATAACAAGAATTCATGGGTTAGGCCCAATAACATAAAAGACATGGGCTCGGCCCAATAACATTAAAACATGGGTTAGGCCCAATAACATAAAAGACATGGGCTCGGCC
Source organism: Helianthus tuberosus (assembly GCA_030545235.1). Classification (NCBI taxonomy): domain Eukaryota; kingdom Viridiplantae; phylum Streptophyta; class Magnoliopsida; order Asterales; family Asteraceae; genus Helianthus; species Helianthus tuberosus. Next base: position 13,984,707 of record CM060442.1, read on the forward strand.
CAATAACATTAAAACATGGGTTAGGCCCAATAACATAGATGACATGGGCTCGGCCCAATGACATGAGCAAAGGCTCAATGACATGCGTGCGCGGCACGAGTACATGTGAAGGGCGAAGCCTGTTCACACATAATTCAATACACGTAGAACACATGTATACATGTTAGAATCTGAGTTTGATTTTGATTGTGTTTTACGTTTGAATTAAGATGAAGATGAATGAGTAGTGCAGCGGAATTAAGATGGAAATAAACTTTGCACACAATCAAACAGGAGAATTGTTTTAATCAAACATTTTCACAATGAATCGAATGCTTAAATTTATTCCAAACACCGATTACAATTCATGTATGAATACAAACTCCCCCTCAGCCTGAGCTCAGTGTTTGTTCGTGCAGGAAGAAGATTGATCAAGAGCTAATAGAACAGTACAGAGCACTGTTCTATTTATAGGCACGAGCAAACCACTGAAGCATCCAAGCTGACGTCACCATGAAAGTGACATCTAACCTCCTAACAAACTCTAACATCTGATCTATACAACCTCTGCTATACTAACTACTGTTGTACATTACATTTCATAATATAACTAAACTACTGCTGCACCCTTCCACTGATGTGAGCCCAGCAGTACTTGTCATGATCAGCAGAGCTTAACCCATAGCAGTAGATTGAATCAGCAGAGCTTTAGTCTTTCATCAGTCTTTGACTTGGATAGCAGTTGTAGGTCAGCAGTTTAGTAGAGATCAGTAGTTTGGAGGTCAGCAGATGTTGAAATCACTTTCAAGGGGAGAGACTAGTATACATAACATCTGCTTATTCTGGATCCACTGCTCTGATCCAGTTTTGGCTTTAATTATCTGTTCTTCTGATAGGGTTCAATCCCAACAATACACTTCAGAATTCAATAAATATAACAATCGAGCGAATAAACTACCAACGCTATACAAAGTAGTTCCAAATATGCCAAGCGATAACATAATAAAGAATTCAAGATGAACAACTTGTACGAGGTCCGATAAGACCTAGTGTCTAATCGAGTTAGTGCACATGTAGGTTGTTCACGCGTACGGATGCTCACCTACGATATTACATAATACGGAACGCAAATTTGTGAGTTCATGTCCCTCCTTTCAATGATTTCAATGTTTTGTTTTAAAACAGTCGAGGGGAAATACATGTTAACACTATGGGTATGTTAGCTATGGGTTTAGATGATAACATGATCAATGTACATAAGTAGGATGATGACATAGTAACCATTAATCACTTAGTGACCAAGGTGCAAAAGGTGTAGATCTATAGATCTTGAGACACGCTCCACTCCAGGTTGGTGCCGTAGGAGTGCTTTTGTGATCCCAATGATGTCAAATTTGTCTCGGGTTGGTTACGTACTTATGGTACATAATGTCAAGGGGCTCGCTACCCACTGATGGATCCTTAAACTCCATATATGCTATTAACATACATGGATTTCATTACAAGAATGCAAAGATTTCATATGATAACAATAACTGCATGAACTCGCTCAACTTTTTGTTGACTTTTTAAAACTACATGTATTTCAGGAAACAAGTCTTGAGCCGGTGATACACTACAGGGAACGGGGAAGCCTATGACAACGATAGCCACTTTTGGAGGGTTTGTCTTTTATATCCCAACTTCGTATGGGTATATAGGGGACAAAACCTCACTATGTTTTATGTCAAAAACCACCTTTAGTGTTGTGTAATATAACTTAAACTATGTCACGTTAACGTTGTGAACGTTGGTGAATTTGGAAACTATGTTTGGAAAACTTGTAATGTTTTGTTGAAAACAATATATCTATGGCATCGTTGTGGTTTAATATGTTTACTCATTTGGATGCAATGATTACCTTTCTTACGTCACACACAATACGCTTCCGCTACTAGCAGGGTGTGACAGATTGGTATCAGAGCTCCGATTGTAGTGAACCGGGGAAAAACTTTTAAAAAGTTTGGTCTACAATCACCGAAGGGCTCACACATGAAAACAAAGTCAATAACATTACAAAAGTGATTTCAAAAGTATGACAAAAGGTTTTCATTGTGTCACTATAACATGAGGATCTATCACGCGAGCTCAATCATAAGTAACAAAGAAGGATTAATACATGGTTGGTCTATGAGGAATAGACTTGAAAACATTGAGGATTACATGTGAAACACGAGAAACAAAAACAGCATGAGATTTAGTGATTATATATATATAATGTCTTTGTATATGTATTGTACGGAATATTTGCCAAGGACGAAAATACCTTCGACTACGAATTCTATTATTACAATTGACTCACGCGATAAGAATGACGACCTCGCGGCTATTACGAAGCTTATGGCGGGCATGGTCCCTGAGAGAGACCCTAAAGCATTGATCCCATGGAAGATGGTTGTTTACCCTCGGGTGGTATATGCCTGGCTTCGGTAGTGACGACGAGCCGGAGGTGGCGGCCTTGGACAACAACTCTACTAGTGGGACGAGGTCCCTGAGATTCATATTAATCATGCTCGATTACATTCCTGTTCAGACAAGGAAGATGAAGTACTCATCTTGAAGGTGCCCATCCAGTTGTTATTATGACAAATTCTTTTATTACTATTTCGGCTAACGTTGTACCCTTCCACAAATAATGACAATGGGCGTTAGCACGTGGACCATCACGAAGGTCCCTCCTATGTTGAAGGTATATAGACAATAGTGTCCTCTCTTTGACTGATCGTCTGTTGAACGAGAGAATGCTAGGGTGACCATGCAAGACAATTTATTATTACGGGGTCCCACGTAATAACAACTTGAAGTGCATGGGAATCCTGGTAGGCTCTGTGGGTCAAGCTAATGATCACATCCATTCGAAATTCTTAAGTTGTTCAAGTTTCTATCTAGTAGAACACTAACCAGGATGGTTACTATAGCACTCTACGATACAGGAAGACCACACATATTATTCGCACCTAGCATTCAGTTTATAACACGAGTTGTTTGAGACTAGTCGTCGAAAGCAAACAAAACTTGTTGGCCACTCATGGATAATTTTCCTCAACATTCTCGGAATTCTTGTACATGGGCTGGTTCTTTGGTGTCTATGACACCTTACCTTATCTTAGTTATCAGAAATGATTACATTAAACTCCCTTGTTTGACATTTGTCTTATTCTAAGGGAGGATATAGCATGAGCCATGCTGCAACCTCTTCCTTGCATTTTGTCCAACATCTATGAAAATTATAACAATTTTGTTAGAGCTCATGGAGCTCATGGGATATCAATGTATTCGTCACATGGGTAGCGCGACGAAGGATTTTCCTACTTGGGACGATCGAGGTCCATGAAGTAGAGAATACATGTTGTATGGATGGAGATGATCATTTGGTTTCTCCTCCTCAACGAATTACCCATTTTCCCACTTAGGCATATGGCCATTACACGCGAGAGGTACAACGCATTTTGGGTTGCGGTCATTCATGTTTTCATTATTCGAACATGCATGAACAATGCGGTCTTGAGGTTTCCATGACCAGTTACATTCTAAATTCCTAGGCGCATGGTAGGCTATATCTGTCCAAATACAAATCTAGACCCTTTGATACTATGCATCAAAGAATAACATGGCACCGAAAAGAAAATCAACGCCCAAAAGGGGCAGTTAATCAGCACCCTACTATCAAAGTCGAACTAGAATTTTTATGGAAAAACATGAGATTACAGAAATTGCACAACATGAGGTTGTTAAGTCGACACTAGAAATGGTACTTATGGTACTGAAAATTCAAGTGGTTCAAGTTCTGATGGGATGAGGACGAGTGGCAATGCCACACTTGGAGATGCAATCACACCAGATTTTAATTCTAAGGCATCTCCGGATTACAAGCCGCGAGACCTCATCGATACGAGAGGTGCGGTAAGTTATGTTCGCTAAATAAAGACAATGAAGATAGTTAACCATGCTAATAAATGTACTCCTAAGTAAACGATTTGGTAAACGAATAGTCATCTGTTGAGGGAGACGATAACTTGGTGGAATCTCCAAGTGCAAACTATAGGGAGTAATACAACAAAGAGGTTATTGTGGGAAGAACTCAACGATCTAACGCGAGAATAATATTGTTCGCTAGTGGTAAATTCCAAGGATGGGAACTGAACTCTCGAACTCGATTATGATTAGAACGAACGTAGCTAGTTACCCCGACGCCTCTATGATCTCTAAAAGATTGTTGCATACTAGATAACACCCGAATTTAAATGCACTGGGCGTTACATTTAGGGTTTAGCCATGAGATACGAAGCTGACATAAAAAAGTATGCTAATAACTTGCCAAAAATTCTGAGTGAGAAAATTGAAACTCTTACCAGGAGGGCACTTGCAAAAGTGCCAAGAGTAACAGTGTGGTGAGACTGGGCACAAAACGGAAACTAATGAGTTAGTTATATTCAAGAATGAACGGGAAGGTTTTAACTGTGGCAAAGAGATCACTACAAGCATGGATGTTTAGTGACAAATCATGCAAGCGAATACGTAAGTGTATGGGTAGAACTATGAATACTCCCCAAAATCCCATTGTTGCCATGGGTACGTTCTACTCTACAACTAGCATGTATCAACCCCTTGAATACCAACGTCGGCTTAGCTTAGTGTCTTTAGATACCAAGCATATCTATATACGAGTTAGAGTCATATAGGTTAGACATGTTTTACTCTAGCAAGTTAGCTAAAGGGGTGTTGGTGCATACGTCTGTCGACTTCGTCTTGTATCGAGTCTAGTATTAGAATTGTTAGATCAGGGCGCGTTGTACGAGAAAATAGGAGGTTTTAGGGTGTTATTGAGCTAATTCCGCTTGAAGGACCTAATTCCGCTTGAAAGAGACAGATGCAGTTTCAAGCGAAATTAACATAGTTAATTCCGCTTGAACTGACACCTTGATACTTTCAAACGGAATTAGTTTCCTATAAATACCTCCCAAGAGAAATCTGTTGGTGCATACGTCTGTCGACTTCGTCTTGTATCAAGTCTTGCATTACACATGGCACGAAGATCGAGAAATCAAGTTAAATCAGTAATTCCGCTTGAAAATGTCTAATATCGCTTGAATGGCTGATTCCGCTTGAAGCTTGTATTTCCGCTTGAACTGCTTAATTTCGCTTGAAAAAGTTATCTTGTAATTCCGCTTGGAATTACATTGTGATTCCGCTTGTAATGATATTCCGCTTGAGCTGTTTCAAGCGGAATCAGTGTGTCTATATATAGGGTTAGATCTGTTTCATTTGTAGCGGAATTAGGTTGATTGTTTCCGACGACGAAGCTCTATCGAAGTGTCTTCAGAACAGTAATAGTATCAGAATCAATATACAAGACAGTTAAAGTGATATTCTAGCTGAATTCAACTCATAATGTCTGTTTCCGCCTTTCATTTTGAGTAGAACGCCTCTGATCGACTCATTTCGGGTCCGACAACGATCCTACAATTGGTATCAGAGCTCAGAAGGAGGAGTTCTGCAGATTTCAGCTTGATTTCATTGTGTTTTCTTACTTCTACACCTTCTTTTCTTAATTGAACAAGTTTTAACAGATAAAATGGCCTGAATTTTTCACAATATAATCAAAATTGTGTTTTAACAAAGCCTTGAGAGAATTAGACTAAAATTCAGCTTAAAAGTGACAAAAATGGATCAAAGTCCTAATTCCGCTTGAACGAGTTCTTTAATTCCGCTTGAAAAACTAAGGCCATTTCAAGCGAAATACCTTATTCCGCTTGAAAATTCATTATTCCGCTTGAAAGTTTGAAACGAAATCAGTGATTTCGCTTCAAACGTAATTCCGCTTGAAATTCAAACGAAATCAAGTGATTCCGTTTGAACTTCTTATTCTGTTTGATTCTTAATTCCGCTTGAAGTGATTGTTTTGCAGGTTAATTTCGCTTGAGTTGTTATCTCGCTTGAACGACCTTATTCCGTTTGAAAATGTCTGACGAAGAATTTTACAACGCATTTGCTACAACCCCGACTACTCCGGTTACCATTGCTCATGACATGAACTTGGAAAACGAAACGGGAACTTTACAAAAACCCCCGAAACTTATGGGAATTGAGGAATACCATGGTTGGAAAAATCGTTTTGAGAATTGGGTTCAGGCAAACCATCTGAGAGCTTGGGAAAGCATTGAAACAAAATATGTTAGACCACAGACTGCTTTGAAAGTTGATAAAATCATTTCAGAATTCACAGACAATGAGAGAGATAGTTATAAAGGAGAGAAAATGATGATTAGTCTTCTACAACAAGCTGTCAAAGAAGACATCTTTATTTTGCTTCAGCATGATGGTAGTGCATTTTCGATTTGGGAGGCACTTGAGAAGAAGTTTGAAGGAAGTACAGAAATGCTCAAGAGTAACGCATCTTTGATGAAGAAGGAGTTTGAGTTGTTTACGAGTATGCCCGGTGAATCTACAAAGACTCTCATTGAGAGATATTGTCATCTTGTGCGCACCATGTCCCAGTTGAAAATCACTAAAACTCCGGCAGAATGGGTTGAAAAGTTAGCTGACTCATTACCGCAAAAAGAATGGGGTACTTATCTCATGATCTTAAAGAATTCTGGAGAGTTTAGTAGATTGTCAATTGGACAGTTTATTGAAAAGCTTGAGGCACAGGATCTTGAACATCAAAAGATTGCAAGAATGAACAGCTCGAGCAATCAACAAGACATCAAATTGTACTATAAAGGAAATGTTCAAACTGTTGAAGCAAGTCCGAAGATCCAAACTGCTTTCAGTGCAGGAAATTCATCTGGATCAGTCAGTCAAAGTTTAATCAACACTAGTGGATTCTCAAATGTCAATCCTCCAAGTGTTCAAAGTTCAAATGTTGGTAATGAACATATGATTCAGTGCAATGTTGCTTTGCATCTTCAAAATGGTCAGAATTTTTCTAATGAAGTTGTTAAAAGTCATATGGGATTGCTGGTTACTGCTTTGGAATCATATGAAGGATTGATTGCTGGAAGAATTGGTAATCCTATGTTAACCAAGGAAGATTATGACCAGATAGATGCAGAAGAATTGAAGCTCATGGACATCAAGTGGTGTCTAGCTAGTGTCTTGAGAAGAGGTGAAAAGTTCAAAATGATTACAGGAAGAAATGACTTTTTAGATGCTCATTTGTCAGCTTTGGGTTTTGATAAATCTAAAGTTACTTGTTTTCGATGTAGGGAGAAAGGTCATTTCGAAAGAGAATGCAAAAATCAAGAAGCAAATGGAGCAAAGAATCCGTTTGGTGGTCATGATTACTATCGAAAAGCCATATATCAACAAGTTTCTTATCAACCGAATCAACAAAAGGATTCACAAACTGCTCATGGGAAAATGATCGAAGATGCAAACAAGAAAGCTTATTATGGTATCATCGATCAAGACGATGAGAAAATGGCTCCAGGATTTAGCTGGGATAAGTTTGTGAATGAGAATGGAGAATTTAAAGCTTTCATTGCTCAAATTGTTCAGAAGCCAGAATTGATGAAAGAATGGATAGCAGTGTTATCTGATGATGAAGATAAAGATGAAGAATCTGTTTCTTCTGAAAATAGTTCAACAGATACTAGTGATGATGATGAAGAATTTGAACAGATAAACATTGGAAAAACTCATTTATCTTCTGACAGTTTTGAATTTTATTTTGCAGATAAATTGAAGAAACTAAAAGAAAAAAAAAACTATAAAAGAAATGAAAGAAGTTAAGGTTGTTGAGAATATTGTTGAAGTGGAAAAGATAGTTGAAGTTGAGAAGATTGTGGAGATTGGAAAAATTATTGAAGTCACAAAACCTTGTCTTACATGTTTGAAACCTTGCAAACAATGTGAAGATAAAGATGAAAGGTTTAGTGAGCTTGAAAAATTGAAAGAGAAGATGTTGTTTGATGTCAAGAATGTGAAAGAGTCATATGATATATTGAACAAAACTGTGAATAGTTTGCAGAAGACAAACTCTGAAAGAGAAGATGCTTTGACAATGATGAATGCAACAATGATGTCGAAGCAGAAAGAAATAAATTTTTACATTGAAGAATGTGCAAAATGGAAGCAAGAGTTGGAAACTGAGAAAGCTGAAAATGAAAGAATCAGACGATTACTTAATTGACAGAATTTATCCAACTGTTGCAGGTTTTGAAGTGTTTGAAGATAAGAAGTTGAAGAAAAAGGATACTGGTAAGAAACAGAGTGTCTGTTATAACAAGTGTCCGCCTCCAATTTGGGAAGGATATACGTCTAGAAAACCAAATGAGGAACAAGTAAAAAAGGCAGTCAATATAAAGTTGGAATCTGAGATAACCGATGTATTACCAGACAATATTGACATCACATTCACAGCGTCCGATATAGATCATGAGTCTGAGTTAATAAAAAGGATGGTCGATCGGGTGTTAGATAAGGATGAGGAGTCTGAGTCAATGTCCGAGTCCAGGAGTTCGAGTTCGTCTGTCAGGAGTTCAAAGTCGTCGGGAAAACGGGTGTATAGTAAAGAATTTTTGTTGTCAAAATCTAATTTGAATGACGAAACATTTGAAGTTGCATATACTTTGAATGATTCTGACAAATTATATTTTGATAAAGAATTTCCAATAAGAAGTGTTCAAATTGAAAAGATTAAAAAGGTTTTCAAATTAACAGAAATTAATATTTCTGAAATAAAAAAATTAAATCTTTCTGAAAAACCTAAAAAGTACACTTCAAGAGTTCAACAAAGATTGAACAAGAAAAAAGGTTACAGTTCTGGTTCTGGTTTTCAAAAGAAGCCAAACCATAACGGTAATTTCAAAAGAAAAGGATTAGGATTTATTCCACCTGAAAATCATAAAAATGAGAAAATTTTTAAAACAAATACAAAATTTGTTTCAGGGACAAATTGTGAAGAAGAAGCAAAGAGCTCATTCTGGAAGCAGTCAAACCAGGAGTTTCTTGCTGAAAAGATGAAGAATGGAGTTTTTCAAAGAAAAGAAACTAGAACCTGTTACAGATGAAATGAAGTTGGTCACATTGCATGGAACTGTCCTCAAGCAACAAAAATAAAACAGGGAGTCTCAGAAAAACTTAAAGAAATAGTTGTTGACAAAACTGAACCACCAACTGAAAAATTTAAAATTTTCAAAAACTCAACATATGAAGTTGGTGAATGTTCAAAGAAGTTCTACAGGAGAAGTGTGAATCTTGACAATAAAAAATGGGTTGTTAAGAAATCGGATGTGAAATCTGGCGATGAATCTGATTCCACAAAGTCAGAGGAGCCACAAGTTGATGTTAAAGAAGAAAACTCAGTTCCGCCTTTGGATGATGTTCATTTTCCACCATTGCGGGCTGAGAATTTAAAATCAAAGATTGGAAAAGTTGAAATCTCGAATCAATTTTATTCTGAGAAGAATGAATTTGATGTTGATAAAGCATTTAATGGAAACGTTAAAAAGATTTTTGAAAAAATGATTGAGGGAAAAGTCAAAGGGGTTAAAGATTTTTATGCTACAAAGAAAGCAACTTATACCCCTGATAAAGATGAAAAAGTCACACCCAAGGAAGGTCAGGCTTGGGTGTCCATTCTATTTGTTTGAAAAACCTGACTTGCCGGAGCTCTCAGGTTGGTAAGAGTGGAGCAGGAATCGGCATCATTTTTGATATGTTTGGTTGGTAAATATACAGGTGATATCTTTATATTGTTATATTTTGATTTACATGAGGTTATAGTTGGTGAGTGAACTGACAAGTGGTTGAAGAAGGTTTTCACTTACAAGTGGTAAATCAATGACATTAAGTTGTACTTGTTTTTCCTACAAATTGATTGAGAAATGATGTGATGAACCCCTAACCTCCAAGTGATAAAATCAACAAAACTTATTTTCCGGAAAAATCATTTTGGTTAAAATAAACTTAAGTGTTTTGAAATCATAATGAGAAAATAGTTTTGTATAAGGGGGAGTTTTGATTGTTTATGCCAAGTGGATGGCGAAGTGAAGTGATTCGATATCAGTTGTCATTTACTTGTATAGTTTGTTTTCAAATTTTCTTTAAATGTGTTTGCATTTTAGGGGGAGTAAGTATTTTCAGAAAATCCAAAAACATTAGAAAATTTGAAAAAGACAAAAACATGATAAAATACAAAAATGAGTTTGTTGTGAAAAAGAGGAAATACATCAGTAGACAGTTACAGTATGCTAAAGAAATGTAATGATTAAATAGCGTTAAACAAGCTCACTGATGATATGCCGATAGGTTTTTACACATTTAGTAAACTTTTTCGGGATATAAACTTAAATTCAAACTTGTTTATTTCGTGGGGAACACTACTTGGATATATAGGTAACCCCTGAAATCTTGTTTGAAAGGTCCCTCTTTCTGAGATACTAGGTCTTTATGCTCAGTGATATCTGGGGTATTATCCCGGGACTTCTGATTTTGCGGAAGCAATGGCCTAGTCCCCGGAGAATACTTTATTGCTTGCTTGAAATATAGCGCCGCCCTCAGCATAAAATGATGAGACAATAAAATTGTTAATCAATGCTGTTGTAAAAAAGATCCTCTAAAGGGGACCCACTAAAAGTCGAAGCCGTCATCTCTCTGCTGAACGGAAGTTCCGACCTGAGCTCTCACGGTTCTTCGCTTTTAACCCCTTACAGATATCATCTGTGGTATACTCACCTGTAAGACTGAATATTGGGATCTGGATACGGGAGTATATTCAAGAGGTGGGACACACGAATGAGTTTAAGTTCTTAACACATCTAATTCATATCCTGAATCAGTTGAAATTTTTGTGAAAATTTAAATGGATCAGTATATCGGCAATCTAAGTGAATTGTTTAATTCTTAATGTGTAACTAAGCTCAACGGTACTTGTGACTTGTCAAAAACTGATATGATCCTCTTACACAAACTCACAAAAATATTGCCTGTATATATTTCTTTATTGCATTTCATTTCATTCAATAAATCCAAAAAGATTTTCAGTGTGTTTTAGCATAAATTTTGAAAAATCCAAAAAGATTTTCGACAACTGATGTTGGAGAACTGATTTTCAAAATTCCAAGTGCTAAACATGATGAGCATGTGGTGAGGGGGAGTGTGTGTATAAATGAGAAAAGATTTTGAATTTTTATCTACATGTGGTTCATCAGTTATTATCATTGTTAAATCATCCTGGGTAAATTTGAGGGAGAGTCTGTATATATAAATTTTGTAAAATGTTAAAGAGTTAATAGCCAAAATGGTCCCTGAGGTTTGCTCACTTTTGCCACTTTAGTCCAAAATCCAAATTTTTTACATCTGGGTCCCTGAGGTTTGCATTTTGTTGCCATTTTGGTCCAAAATTTAAAAACCCAATTTTTTGACTGTTGCAACCTCCTATTTTGTCTTTTAGTTCAGGGGCATTTTGGTCATTTTGTTTTTCATTTAATATTTTCTTAATTAAAAAATTAATATATATATATATATTAATATACACACATCAGATGCAGTTCATCTTCATCATATTCTTCAGCACCCTCTCTCTCTTCTCTGAAATACCTCCACACCACCACCCCCCCACCGCATCATCCCCACCACCACCATCCCACTGCCGCCAACACCACCACCACCGTGATAAGAACCGACATCGGAAAACGACACACATCTCTCTCTTTCTCTCTCCAAACACCCATCTCTCTATTCTCTCTATTCTCTCTCTCTCCTCTCTGTCGAACACCACCACCGTGATGAGAACCGGCGGAGCAGGTGAAGGATCTAGGTTGTTTGCAGGTGGTTGGTGATTAGGGTTGTTTGCAGGTTGTTTGGGATTAGGGTTTCAGTGAGGGTGGTGATGATGGAGACGGTGGGGGGATTGTGATGGTGGATGGGGTGGTGGGTTTAATAGTGGTGGTTTGCAGGTTCTTGGGATTAGGGTTTTCAGTAGGGGTGGTGGGTTGAATCGTGTTGGTTGCTGATTTGGGTTAGGGTTCCGGTGTTGGTTGCTGAATCGTGTTGTTGCAGGTTTGGGGTTAGGGTTCCGGTGGAGACGGTGACGGTGGGAGGGTTAGTCGAAGACGGTTTGCAGGTGGTTGGTGATTAGGGTTGTTGCAGGTTTGAAGGTGGTTGTGGTGGTGTGTTGTTGGAGGTGGTGGGTGAAGGAGGGAGACAGAGAGATGGTTGATGGTGGTGGATTACGGGTGGTGGTGATGAAATTGGGTGCAGGTCTGATCAACCTGGGTTTCTTGTTGCAGGTTTGAAGGTGGTTGTAACAAACAGGATGATCAAAACTTGAGCCCAGTCCTTTTATTCACCACGAGGCTGTGATGATTTCACCTAATCCGAGTCAAAATTGGGTCAACATTTGAGATTTTCCGCAGCTTGGCGTGGCAGATTCAGAGGAGGGCAAGTGCGCTTGCAACCTCTGTTTGCAGCCATGGAGGTTATTCCTCCTTGTTCCCAATGTGAAACAGATCTGAGCCTCGTTTCTTTTTACAAATCGGTTTTTGTTTTGATTTGTTGTTGGAGCCTCGTTTCTTTTTTACCTCGGTTTGCAGGTGGTTGGTGATTAGGGTTGTTGCAGGTTTGAAGGTGGTTGTGGTGGTGTGTTGTTGGAGGTGGTGGGTGAAAGGGGGAGACAGAGAGATGGTTGATGGTGGTGAGGGGTTTTATTATTTTTAATTAATAATTAGTTATAATAAAATGAAAATGACCATTTTACCCCTGTGCAAAAGGACAAAACTTGAGGTTTTTTTTTGAGAAATCTGACCAGATTTCATTTTTGGACTAAAATGGCAAAAAAATGCAAACCTCAGGGACCCAGATTTAAAAAATTTGGATTTTGGACTAAAGTGGCAAAAGTGAGCAAACCTCAGGGACCATTTTGGCTATTAACTCAATGTTAAATTTGTGAAAATTTACTTTTGGGTAGAGGATGTGCAGGATAGCCTGGATTCTGAAGTCTGAGTATAGAGCTAGGTCATGATCCTGATTCTGTGAAAGCTAAATTGCAATCAACATCCGAGGAAAGATTGTTCGAAAGGAGTATGTTGATGTTGAAGAGGAGGAGAAAGAGACAAAGTTTGAGGATGCCTACACTGTCAGATTCTTCAGAGAGTGATCAGACTGATAAAGACTGAAGACGTTGAAGACTTGACACTTAAGACTCGTCAACATCCGAGGGGGAGTCTGTTGGTGCATACGTCTGTCGACTTCGTCTTGTATCAAGTCTTGCATTACACATGGCACGAAGATCGAGAAATCAAGTTAAATCAGTAATTCCGCTTGAAAATGTCTAATATCTCTTGAATGGCTGATTCCGCTTGAAGCTTGTATTTCCACTTGAACTGCTTGATTTCGCTTGAAAAAGTTATCTTGTAATTCCGCTTGGAATTACATTGTGATTCCGCTTGTAATGATATTCCGCTTGAGCTGTTTCAAGCGGAATCAGTGTGTCTATATATAGGGTTAGATCTGTTTCATTTGAAGCGGAATTAGGTTGATTGTTTCCGACGGCAAAGCTCTATCGAAGTGTCTTCAGAACTGTAATAGTATCAGAATCAATATACAAGACAATTAAAGTGATATTCTAGCTGAATTCAACTCATAATGTATGTTTCCGCCTTTCATTTTGAGTAGAACGCCTCTGATCGACTCATTTCGGGTCCGACAACGATCCTACAAAATCATTTGTAATGTTCTTGTTTCGGGTACCGAAGTGCTGCCGACGCATCGTTTGATCTGTAAAGCTGTTATATCAATAAAATAAGACGTTAAAGAGTGAAACAAGCTGTTTTACAAGTCTGTTTCTTAGTTTCCGCCTCTGAAACAGACAAGAGCTCTTCTGATTGACTCGTTTGGGTCACAACTCGATCCTACAAGTGGTATCAGAGCTCAGGACGAAGAGTTCCTGCCAAAACAGTCTTATTTTCTGACTTCTACACCTTCTTTTACAAAATTCACAAAATTTTACGGTCAAAATGGTCTGAATTTCACATATTATGTGCGAAACAGTGTTTTAACAAACCCTTAAGAAAATTGGACCTTAATTCGGCTTAAAACTGGTAAAAATCTGTAATTCCGTTTGAAATCAGATCGAATTTGATGATGTCAGCAGCATTTCAAACGAGATTAGCATGTGATTCCGCTTGAATTTGCATTTCCGTTTGAAAAGTTGACCTTATTCCTCTTGAGAAAGTTAATTCCGTTTCCAGAGGGTAATTTCGTTTAAGCCGTTTCAAGCGAAATCAGTAATTCCGTTTCAAGGCGTGATTCCGTTTGAAAGCGTGCTGGTTCAAACGAAATTAGTAATTTCGCTTCAGGGTGATTCCGTTTGAGTGTGATTTCGTTTGAAAGGGATAATTTCGCTTAAAAACTAATTTTGCTTCAGTGCTTGATTCCGTTTGAAACCTGAGTTTTTGTGAAAAATTTTCCGAAACATGGACGAGGAATTCTACAATGCGTTTGCTACACCGATTGCACCTGTTACTGCTGCTGAAACAGTGTACAGTGAGAATGAAACAGGAACTTATCAGAAACCACCAAAGCTCATGTACATTGAAGATTTTCAAGGATGGAAAAATCGATTCGAGAACTGGGTGTAAGCTTATAAATTTGACGCATGGTGTTCATTGTTGAAAGATTATGAGAAACCAAAGAATGAACGTGGGATTGAAAAAGCTATTTGTGACTATTCAGAGGGTGACAAATTGAAATTTACAAGTGAGAAAATGATGATCAGTATTCTTCAGCTAGCGATTAAAGAAGATATCTTTGTTCTGCTCCAACATAATGGTACAGCTAGATCAATTTGGGAAGCATTGATTCAAAAATTCAAAGGAAGCGCAGATATGATAAAAAACAAAAAGGCATTATTGAAGAAATCGTTTGATATGTTTTCAGCTTTCGATCATGAAACAACAAAGCAGACCATTGATAGATATTGTCATCTGGTATTAGAAATGAAAAGATTGGACATTGAAAAAGATGACGATGAATGGGTTGATAAACTTGCTGATGCACTACCACAGCATAAGTGGGGAACTTCTTTGATGATTGTGAAACATATGAGGAAGTCTGAGAGTATGAATTTGGCACAGTTCATTCAGAAAATTGAAGAGCATGAATTGGATATTCAGAAAACTGCTATCATGACGAATCCAAATGCTCAACAAGATGTCAGTTTGTATTATAGAGGGAACAAGTTTGAGGCTAACCCCAGCCCTAGTCCAAAGATCCAAACTGGATTTAGTGCTGACAGTTCGTCTGGAACAAAGGGTAGTAATGTGACACAGAGTGGTGGATCTTCATATTCATATTCATGCTTTGATCCGAATCATACTACATCAAGTCCTCAACGACAGAATTCAACAAATCTTCAATGCAACGTCACTTTGAACATTCAAAATGGTCAGAATTTGTCTCCAGAAATAGCCAAGCAACACATGGCATCGCTCGTTGCTATGTTGGAATCTTATGAAGGTTTGATTGCTGGCAAGATTGGAAATCCGATGCTTACAAAAGAAGATTATGACCAAATTAATGCAGAGGAACTTGAGTTGATGTATGTGAAGTGGTGTTTGGCTAGTGCTTGGAGGAGGGCAGAAAAGTTTCAACAAATTACTGGTAGAGATGAGTTTCGAGGAATGGCTACTTCTCCGTTGGGCTTTGACAAATCAAAAGTTACATGTTTCCGGTGTAAAGGAAAAGGTCATTTTAAGAGAGAATGTACAAATAAAGAAGCAACCGGGAATCAAGAAAAGAACAATTATTATCAGAAATCAATTTTCCATCAGATTGATCAACAACCTTAACAAAAGGATTCAAAAACTGCTCATGGTAAAATGATCGAAGTTGCAAATAAGAAAGCTTATTTTGGTATCATTGATCAAGATGATGAATTTGTTGCTGAAGTATTTAGCTGGGATAAATACATTCCACCAGGTTCAGGTTTTGTTGCTAGAATTCTGAGTGAAGATGAGGTTAATCAGAAAAGAATCCCGATTTTTCCAGATCTAGGAAGTGATATTGATACCGATGATGAGGAAGAATATCTTAACAAAGCTAGAAAAGGAATAGATCCTGACACTTTTAATTTCTTTTTTGCAGATAAAATGGAGATGCTGAATCAGAAAAAGATTGCCAGATTGAGGAGAGAGTTGGAAGCAGCAAGAATGCTAGCTGATGAAAAGGCAAAGACAGAAGCTGGAGAAGCAAATGTTGATCAAGTAACTGAGAAAGTTATAGAAAAGATCATTGAAGTGGAGAAAGTGGTGGAGAAGATAGTTGAAGTTGAAAAAATAATTGAAGTTGAGAAACTTGTCGAAATAGAGAAAATTGTCGAAATAGAAAAAAATGTTGAAGTGGAGAAGATAGTTGAAGCTGAAAAAATAATTGAAGTTGAGAAACTTGTCGAAGTAGAGAAAATTATCGAAATAGAAAAAAATGTTGAAGTTGAGAAGATTGTTGAAGTTGAAAAGACTGTTGAGGTTGAGAAAATAATTGAAAAGGTGGTTGTAGTTGAAAAACCATATTTGAAGTGTTTAGAATCTTGCAAAGTTTGTAAGGAGAAAGATAAAAAGATTGCTGATTTGGAGAAGATTAAAGAAGATTTACTGTCCGATGTGAAGTATGTGAAGGAGTCGTATGATGTTCTGAATAGAACAGTTGATGGTTTGAACAAGACAAACAAAGAGGTTGATGCTGCTATGACAATGATGAGCTCAACATTAATGACAAAGCAGAGCGTCATCAATGAGTATATCGAAGATTGTGCTAAACTGAAGCAGGAGTTGGAACTTGAAAAGATTGAGAGTGAAAGGATTAAACGATTACTATTGAGTTATACTACTTGTGATTATTTGATTGATCGTGTTTATCCTACTGTTGCAGATCTTGAAGCATTCAAAGATAAAGAGACGGAAGACACAGATACTGGTAAGACACAAAGTGTCAAGTATAACAAGTGTCCGCCTCCAATCTATGAGAGTTATTCCCCCAGGAATCCTAACGAGGAGCGTCTAAAACAGGCAGTCAACATCAAGTTAAAGTCTGAAATCATTGATGAATTACCAGACAATATTGATGTCACATTCACAACGTCTGACACTGATCATGAGTCTGAGTTATTAAAGAAAGTGGTCGATCAGGTGTAGGATATGGATGAAGAGTCAAAACCGGAGTCTAAATCTGAAAGTTCGAGTTCGTCAGAAAAGAGTCTGAGTTCACCAGTTAAAAGGGTTTACAATAAAGAATTTCTGTTATCAAAATCTAATTTGAATGACGGATCAATCAAAGTGGCATATACTTTGAATGATTCAGACAAATTATATTCTGATGAGGAATTTCCAATAAGAAGTGTCAAAACTGAAATGATCAAACAGGTTTTCAAATTAACAGAAATTAATATTTCTGAAATAAAAGATTTAAATCTTCATGAAAAATCTAAAAAATACACTTCAAGAGTTCAACAGAGATTGAACAAGAAAAAGGGTTATAGTTCTGGTTATGGTTTTCAAAAGAAACCAAACCATAACAGTAATTTCAAAAAGAAAGGTCTTGGTTTTAGTTCTTCAGAAAATTATAAAAATGAGAAAAATTATAAACCAAAAACAACATTTGTTGCAGGAGGAAGTTCTGAAGATGAGCAGAAGAAACCATTCTGGAAACAGTCAAATCAAGAGTTTCTTGCTGAAGTAAAGAGAAACGTGAAGAAGTTTGCTCTAAGAGTTGATAGAAGAACCTGTTTCAAATGTCACAAGATGGGACACATTGCTTGGAATTGCCAACAGTTCAACAACACGAAACAGGAAGTTTCTTCTAACTCTGAAAAGAGAAGGGAATATGTTGATAAATCGACTTTGGAAGTTGGTGAAACTTCAAAACGTTTTTACAAAAGATATGTCGATTTAAATAAACAAAAATGGGTTGTAAAATCTGAGAGTAGTTCTGACAATGAATCTGATTCCATAAAATCAGAGGAGTCATTTGTTGAGAAAAAGGTTGAGAATTCCGTTCCAGAGGTGAACAATGAAAATTTTCCCAAGTTGTTGAAGGAAAATTTGAAGTTGAAAGTGGGTAAAATTGAGATTTCAGGTCAATTCTTTGCTGGTAAGAAAGAATTTGATGCTGACAAAGTGTTTAATGGAAAAGTTAAACATATTTTCAGGAAAATGGTTGATGGGAAGGTTAAAAGTGCAAAAGATTTTTATAAATCAAAATGTTGGTGGGATAGATGTGTACCAAAATCACCCAAGGCTGGTCAGGCCTGGGTGACAACATTTTCACCATAAAATCCGGACTTGCCGGAGCTCCCAGGTTGGTAAGAGTGGAGCAGGAATCGGCATCATTCTTGAAATGTTTGGTTGGTAAAACTACAGATGATATCTTTATATTGTTATATTTTGATTTACAAGTAGTTTTGGTTGATAAATGAATTTACAAGAGGTTGAAGAAGGTTTTCACTTTCAAGTGGTAAATCAAGGACATTAAATTGTACTTGTTTTTACTACAAATGGTATTTTGGTGAACAATGTGATGAACCCCAATTTTACAAGTGATAAAATCAACAAAACTATTTTTTCGGAAAAACCATTTGATTAAAACAAACTTAAGTGTTTTGAAATCACAATGGGAAAATGTTTTGTTGTGAGGGGGAGTTCTAATTGTTTGTGCCAAGTGGATAGCAAATTGAAGTGATTTGATATCGGTTGTCAATTTGATTGTACAGTTTGTTTTCAAATTTCCTTTAAATGATTTTGAATTTTAGGGGGAGTAAGATTTTTTTTTTTAAATTTGAAAAGGTCAAAAACATGATAAAATCAAAAATGAGTTTTGTTGTCAAAAAGAGGAAATGATAGTACATCAGTGGACGATCACAGCATGCTAAAGAATTGGAAAGTTAAAATGTGATAAACGGTCTCACTGATTATGTGCCAGTAGGTTTTTGCACATTTAGTAAATTGTGACGAGATATAAACCTAAATTCAAACATGCTTATATCGTGGGTAACATCTCTCGGATATATGGGTAACCCCCGAAATCTTGTTTGAAGGACCCCTCTTTCTGAGATACTAGGTCTTTATGCTTAGTGATATCTGGGTTATTATCCCGGGACTTCTGATTTTGTGGAAGCAATGGCCTAGTCCCCGGAGAATACTTTACGCTTGCTTAAAACATAGCCCGCCCTCAGCATAAAAATGATAAAACATTGCAAAATGCAAATCATGTGCTGTTGTAAAAAAGATCCTCTAAAGGGGACCCACCAAAAGTCGAACCGTCATCTCTCTGCTGAACGGAAGTTCTGACCTGAGCTCTCACGGTCTCGCAATTTAACCCCTTACAGATACCATCTAGGTATACTCACCTGTAAGACTGAATATTGGGATCTGGATACGGGAGTATATTCTGAGGTGGGACACGCGAATAAATTTAAGTCTCTAAAACATTAATCTCGTATCTCGGAACAGTTGAACTTTGTGTGAAAATTTAAGTGGATCAGTATACTGACAATCTAAGTGAATCGTTTAGAACTTAAAATGTTTAAAGCTTAACGGTGTTGATGATTTGTTTCATAAACTGATATGATCTTCTTACACAAATTCAAAAAATAGTGTGTGTATATATTTCTTTACTGCATTTCATTTTTATTATTTCAAAAATCCAAAAAGATTTTCGGAGTGTTTTAGCATAAATTTTTAAAAATTCAAAAAGATTTTAGACAACTGATGTTGAAAAGCTGATTTTCAAAATTCCGAGTGCTAAACTTGACGAACAGGTTTGGGAAAGTTTGTTTGAAGATGTTTGATATGAAATTAATATTCATACGAGTGATCAGAGATTAACATGATAAATCTTTTTGTACAATACTTGAAAATGATGTGTTCAGTTTGTGTCTACGAGTGGTTAGCAGAGTTTAAATTTGTTAAAATTTTAAATAAGGGAAATTTATGTTTTAGGTAGAGATCTTGCAGGTGAGTCAGGAATCGATTCTTGAACCTGTGAAAGCCAGGCTTCGATCCCAGCTTAATTCAAGGGAGAGTCTGCTAGTAGATCAACATTCGAGGGAGAGAAGAATCTGTGGATGCAAGAGCCAGAATCAGATCCTGAAGATAGAAAGAAGAAATTGGAGTGAGGTAAGTGTCAGGTCGAGATTCTGGGAGCCCGAAGACTGATAAAGACTGAAGAGGTTGAAGACTCGACACTTAAGACTCGTCAACATCCGAGGGGGAGTCTGTCGGTGCATACGTCTGTCGACTTCGTCTTGTATCGAGTCTAGTATTAGAATTGTTAGATCAGGGCGCGTTGTACGAGAAAATAGGAGGTTTTAGGGTGTTATTGAGCTAATTCCGCTTGAAGGACCTAATTCCGCTTGAAAGAGACAGATGCAGTTTCAAGCGAAATTAACATAGTTAATTCCGCTTGAACTGACACCTTGATACTTTCAAACGGAATTAGTTTCCTATAAATACCTCCCAAGCGAAATTATTTGTAATGTTCTTGTTTCCGGTACCGAAGTGCTGCCGACGCGTGGTTTGATCTGTAAAGCTGTGATATCAATAAAATAAGACGTTAAAGAGTGAAACAAGCTGTTTTACAAGTCTGTTTCTTAGTTTCCACCTCTGAAACAGACAAGAGCTCTTCTGATTGACTCGTTTGAGTCACAACTCAATCCTACAAGGGGAATTAGCGGAGTCATGTAAGGTCATTAAGGGTCGTCGATACGTTTCCTACCAACTGACCCGTTGCATCCATTTTGGTTAATACCGGTGTCAGTATTAGTTTCATCCCCCTAGAATTCGAAATATACTTGGCCAAGAGTCAAGTAAGCTAGATTTTCCCCTCATTCCATAGTATTGGCCAACGGTAAATTAGTTGAGTCGGGAGAAGGCATTAAAGGATGCACACTCGAACTTGATATCAATAAAATAAGACGTTAAAGAGTGAAACAAGCTGTTTTACAAGTCTGTTTCTTAGTTTCCACCTCTGAAACAGACAAGAGCTCTTCTGATTGACTCGTTTGAGTCACAACTCAATCCTACAAGGGGAATTAGCGGAGTCATGTAAGGTCATTAAGGGTCGTCGATACGTTTCCTACCAACTGACCCGTTGCATCCATTTTGGTTAATACCGGTGTCAGTATTAGTTTCATCCCCCTAGAATTCGAAATATACTTGGCCAAGAGTCAAGTAAGCTAGATTTTCCCCTCATTCCATAGTATTGGCCAACGGTAAATTAGTTGAGTCGGGAGAAGGCATTAAAGGATGCACACTCGAACTTTGAGCACAGAAATTTAACATTGACCATCTTACCCGTCCAATTGGGTTGTTACGACGTAGTTTTTGACATAGACTAGTTATCCGATAATCGAGCCGAAATCATATGTCACGAGAAGATCATTCGCATCCCCCTGTCCGATGAGAGAACATCTTTTAGTGCACGGGGAGAATCAAGACACGCTACTACGAATTATTAATTGCATGAAAGCTTGGAAGAGTCTGAGAATAGGATGCATTGCCTTTCTTGCCCACGTGGTTGACAAGAAGGCCGAGGAGCGCAAGGTGGAGGACATACCCCTGGTAAAGGAATATCCCGAAGTCTTTCTAGAAGACTTGCCGGGACTACCTCCACAACGACAAGTTGAGTTCCGTATCGATCTAGTGCCAGGAGCTACACTGGTGGCGAAAGCTCCGTATCGACGGTGCCCTTGGAAATGCAGGAAATTATCTACTTAGCTTCAGGAACTACTTGACGGAGGATTCATTAGACCGAGTTTCTCACCTTAGGGAGCTCCGATACTATTCATCAAGAAGAAGGATGGAACCTTTCTGATGTGCATCGATTACAGAGAACTAAACAAGCTAACTATCAAGAATCGGTATCCTTTACCGAGGGTTGACGACTTATTCGATCAATTACAAGGTTCCAGCATTTATTCCAAGATTGATCTAAGATTCGGATATCATCAGCTGAGGATTCAAGAGGAAAGCATTACTAAGACAACGTTTAGGACTCGCTATGGGCATTACGAGTTCCTTGTTATGCCTTTCGGCTTAACAAATGCCCCCGTCGTGTTCATGGATTTGATGAACCGGGTATGTAAGCCATACCTCGACAGGTTCGTGATCGTATTCATTAAGGACATATTAATATATTTACGAACCGAGGTAGAACATGAACAACATTTGAGAACTATTCCGAAGCTGCTTAAGAAAGAACAATTGTATGTCAAATTCTCGAAATACGAATTTTGGATTCGCGAGGTACAATTTCTCGGTCACGTGGTGAACGAGAATGGAATACATGTTGATCCAGCTAAGATAGAGGCCATAAAGAACTGGAACGCCTCAAAGACCTCAACGGAAGTAAGACAATTTCTAGGCTTAGCGGGATACTATTGTAGACACTGAGAATTTTTCTAAAATCTCTCAACAGCTAACCTCGCTCCCTCAAAAGGATAAAAGTTCGATCGGGGTGAAAAATAAGAAATGGCATTTCAACTACTCAAAGATAAATTATGCCAAGCGCTAATCTTATCACTCCCAGATGGTACCGATGACTTTGTGGTGTATCGTGATGCATCACACCAAGGCTTGGGTTGTGTATTAATGCAACGTGAAAAAGTCATCGCGTACGCGTCACGGCAGTTGAAAGTTCATGAAAAGAATTATACCACTCACGACCTAGAATTGGGCGCGGTGGTGTTCGCGTTAAAGATTTGGCATCACTATCTCTATGGTACTAAGTGTACCATATTCACCGATCACAAGAGTCTTCAACATATATTTAATCAAAAGAAATTAAACGTGCACCAACGGGGCTGGGTAGAATTGTTGAATGACTATGACTGTGAAATTAAGGACCATCCGGGCAAAGCAAACGTCGTGGCAGATGCTTTGATCCAGAAAGAATAAGGCAAAACATTACGAGTACGAGTCTTAGAGTTGACAATTCAAACGAACTTCACTACTCGGGTGCACGATGCACAACAAGAAGCTCTAAAACCGGAAAACATTCAAGCAGAATCCTTACGGGGATTGGAAAACAAATGGAAGAGAACAAAGATGACACTTTATATTTTATGGGAAGGATTTGGATTCCATACTTTGGCGGTCTAGGAGACTTGGTGCTGGATAAAACACCCAAGCCAAAATATTCAATACATCCAGGATCCAGATAAAATGTATCAAGACTTAAAATAATACTATTGGTGGCCTAATCTCAAGGGAGATATTGCGACCTATGTTGGGAAATGCCTAACTTGTGCAAAGGTCAAAGTTGAATACCAAAAGCCGTCTTGCTATTACAGCAACCCGAGATTCCCATTCGGAAATGGGAACAGATATAAATGGATTTCATCACAAAACTACCACGGACCTCTCGAGGTCATGACATGATTTGGGTTATCGTTGATCGATTAACCAAGTCAGCTCACTTCTTACCGATTCGCGAGAAAGATAGTACCAAGAAGTTAGCTGAACCTTACCTTAAAGAGATTGTGGCACGTCATGGGGTGCCTGTTTCAGTAATCTCTGACCAAAATGGTTGCATCGTGTCAAGGATTTGGCAATCATTTCAAGCATCGTGTAGATCTAGGTACAGCATTTCGTCCGCAACCCGATGACCAAAGCGAGTGAACCATCCAAAATTTGGAGGACATGCTTCATGCCTGTGTGATGGATGTAGGTGGAAATTGGGATACTCATTTACCTTTGGTAGAGATCTCATATAACAATAGTTATCACACAAGCATTAAAGCCACCCCCATTCGAAGCACTATTCGGACGAAAGTGCCGATCACCGCTGTGTTGGGCGGAAGTCGGAGACAAACAACTCATTGGCCCTGAACTAGTCCAAGAGACTACTGATAAGATATCAAAGATACGAGACCGTATCAAAGTGGCTCGTGATAGACAAAAGAGCTACGTGGACTGAGGACACAAACCATTATCCTTCGAGGTCGGAGACAAAGTTTTACTAAAAGTATCGCCTTGGAAAGGCGTAGCTAGATTTGGGAAATGTGGAAAACTAAACCCGAGTTACGTTGGACCTTTTGAGATTCTAGAAAAGGTCGGTACCGTCGTGTACAAGTTAAAACTGACAGAAGAACTCAATAATGTACATGACACATTTAATGTGTCGAATCTCAGGAAAGGTCCGACTAACGAGACAGTTATTATCCCAGCGGATGAAATTCATGTAGACGACACACTCCAGTTTACCAAAGAACCTGTTGAGGCTATGGACTCGAAAGTCCACAAGACAAGGAGAAGTCGTATTAAACTAGTAAAGGTTCGCTGGAACTCACGTCACGGACCCGAGTATACCTAGGAACGTAAAGATCAGATCAAGGCAAAATATCCCCACCTGCTCGTGAAGAATCCTTCAAAGGATAACTCAACGTGAATTTTGGGACGAAATTCTTTTTAACAGGTGGAGAATGTGACAAATGGCAAATAACCGTTCATTCCGTACAATCTAATCACTATCTTTATTTACATAATCTCATGCGTTTAGCGTAATTTAATTACGTAACTTTGTCGTTTTTAGATAACAGTGTTAGGACAAGAAAACAATGATAAAACATATGTTGGTTTTCGTCGTATTTCGAAACCAACCAAACAATGTCCTAAAAGTGTTGGTAGAAAGTGTTGTGTGCACTATTCACGGTTACACTATTCATGCCAGCAAAACCGTGAAAATAGAACGAAATAATGAAAAACGACACACGGATAACATAACTGAGTCCACATACATAAGAAAACACTAATATGAAAACATATCTTGCAAAAATCTAGGACTTTCCGGTACAACGCCCTAAAGACTAAAACGTTTATTTCGCTAAAAACATAACATTTTTAACTTGTCCGTATTAATAATTAAGCATTTCTGGAACTTCGAAATGATGACAATTGATGACGTATATGCTAAAACACTTTGGGAATATCATTGTAGTGTCCAAAATAACAAGAATTCATGGGTTAGGCCCAATAACATAAAAGACATGGGCTTGGCCCAATAACATTAAAACATGGGTTAGACCCAATGACATAAAAGACATGGGCTCGGCCCAATAACATTAAAACATGGGTTAGGCCCAATAACATAAAAGACATGGGCTCGGCCCAATAACATTAAAACATGGGTTAGGCCCAATAACATAGATGACATGGGCTCGGCCCAATGACATGGGCTCGGCCCAATGACATGAGCAAAGGCTCAATGACATGCATGCGCGGCACGAGGACATGTGAAGGGCGAAGCCCGTTCACACATAATTCAATACACGTAGAACACATGTATACACTTCAGAATTCAATAAATATAACAATCGAGCGAATAAACTACCAACGCTATACAAAGTTGTTCCAAAGATGCCAAGCGATAACATAATAAAGAATTCAAGATGAACAACTTGTACGAGGTCTGATAAGACCTAGTGTCTAATCGAGTTAGTGCACATGTTGGTTGTTCGCGCGTACGGACGCTCACCTACGGTATTACATAATACGGAACGCAAATTTGTGAGTTCTTGTCCCTCCTTTCAATGATTTCATTGTTTTGTTTTAAAACAGTCGAGGGGAAATACATGTTAACACTATGGGTATGTTAACTATGGGTTTAGATGATAACTTGATCAATGTACATAAGTAGGATGATGACATAGTAACCATTAATCACTTAGTGACCAAGGTGCAAAAGGTGTAGATCTATAGAGCTTGAGACACGCTCCACTCCTGGTTGGTGCCATAGGAGTGCTTTTGTGATCCCAATGATGTCAAAGTTGTCTCGGGTTGGTTACGTACTTATGGTACATAATGTCAGGGGGCTCGCTACCCACTGATGGATCCTTAAACTCCATATATGCTATTAACATACCTGGATTTCATTACAAGAATGCAAAGATTTCATATGATAACAATAACTGCATGAACTCGCTCAACTTTTTGTTGACTTTTTAAAACTACATGTATTTCAGGAAACAAGTCTTGAGCCGGTGATACACTACAGGGAACGGGGAAGCATATGACAACGATAGCCACTTTTGGAGGGTTTGACTTTTATATCCCAACTTCGTATGGGTATATAGGGGACAAAACCTCACTATGTTTTATGTCAGAAACCATCTTTAGTGTTGTGTAATATAACTTAAACTATGTCACGTTAACGTTGTGAACGTTGGTGAATTTGGAAACTATGTTTGGAAAACTTGTAATCTTTTGTTGAAAAAAATATATCTATGGCATCGTTGTGGTTTAATATGTTTACTCATGTGAATGCAATGATTACCTTTCTTACGTCACACACAATACGCTTCCGCTACTAGCAGGGTGTGACACACTTGTACATTTTCCTCCTCTTGTTCTTCATCTTCATCGGCCAATGGCTCTGCTTCTTCTCCATAGTCTTCGTCAATTGGGATCACAAACCGGGTTACGATATGGTTTATTTTGGTAGTGGGAGGTAGGCTCACGATACGCGAAACGATCGACCATTTGATCATCCATAGGTGGGTTGGAAACAGGTTGGTCGTCAGGTGATAAAGTAAAATGACTGTTTGTGACTTTGGTTGGCATGTTTAGGTGGGAAAAATGTTGTGGGGGATAAAGTGGATACGGTTGGATGGGATACGATTGGGTGGGAAACGGTTGTGTGGGTATCGGTTCGTCTTGTAAACGAAACTTACTCGTTTAACCAAGATTAGCACGAACATGCGCCCTAATTTTTTTCTTTGTAGCGAGCATTTTTTTACCTGGGCCTTTGATAGAGTTTTTTGGTTGAAAATTAGGTGTTGTAGTGTCTATTTTATAGAAATTAAGTGTGTATAAAATGGGGTAAATATTGATGTATATATTGGGTACAATTTAATTATTTTTTAAAGGGCCCCCCAACGGTAATATAGTCGTTGATCGGCTACATTCTCATTCACACAATCATCCATCCCGCATGCGATACCTATCACCCATTTGCGAGTCATCACGCTGTTGATCAGTTCTGTTTAGACATAATGGAAAACATATAAACATACCTGATTGCAGCAGTACAGGCCAGCAGAGAATCCAGATGGAGACGCAGCAATAAGGTTTGACATGATTATCATCTTGGTCTGGTTCCTCCTTAGGGTGCAATCTAATGATGGTGATGAAGAAACCGAATAAGGGAGTTCGGTTATGGAGAGAGGGGCGATTTCATAAGTGATGTTATTGTGGTTAGAGTCTAACCCTTTAACCCTATAATTATCTCCTTATATATGCACCCAAGAGGAAACCCTAATTAGTTAATAAGGGTAATTTGGCCCATCAACAATTACCAACTAATTATTTAATAGGTTGTTATATATTTTGATCCATATAATGTAAATGATTATAATGGCTACTAGATTAAATATAAAATAATATATATTTAATCTTACATTCTCCCACTTAGCCGAGTAATCATTTACTATGAGTATTAGATAAGCCTGATCAGGAGTTAACACTCATTTTAGCCTTAAACAAGAACTATAGCAGAGAAATACAGCCGTTGAATCATTTTGCGACTCATGACCCCCATTAGTCATACTATAGCCTTAATTTAAAACCTAATCGTTATGATCAAAATACGCATAAGCCCTTTGTTTGATTTGTAACTTTATTTGTCTATATGCCATTATGTCGACTTGGCATATTCTTAGAGACATACAAAATCAAACTGATGAGGAAAATTAACTAATACTTAGTCATTCATAATACGATATGCAATTGCGCATGGCCATTAATTAATACCCGTCTATGAGCTCTCTTAATAAGACTTATGGGTAATAGCCCTTCAGTTGTAGGATCCTTAAGCATATCATGAATGTATTCGATACAAAAACTTAGTTTCCTCAATTCGTTCATAAACGAATAATTAATTGTGTATCAAAATTTAATACAGCACCTCTTGAACTGTTACTGTTCAAGGAGTCATGGTAGCTGACTTTATCACACTAAGTCTTCAAAACATTAATTATATGGAGTTAATAAACTTATGAGTCCAGTGATAAATTTCCAACAACATTTAGTGACTATATTATGTCGTTATAACTTAGGTTGTTAATATCAGTGCATTATGACTCCTCCATGAGATAGGTTTTGTCTGTTGACATAAAGATATACCCGAAATTACATTTTTTCATCTTTGAATATTACAAAGTTAGAGTAATAAACCGGTTTTAATTCTCACTTCTTCTTCAAATCATAGCCTCTCGTTTCTTTTAAAGATATTGTAATACTCTATTAAATGCTTCACATTAATCTAGACATATCTAGTGTGTTGCAATGTGAGTAATATCTAAACGAGTATAGACTTGAATTTACATAAGGCTTCCAATTAATGAAGCGTAAGAAAATAATCGCATTTATCATATTACCTTCTAAAGGAGAGCAGTATTGTTTGTTACATATGTAAGGACCCATTTAAGGTTAAACTTATGGAATGAAACTAATATCCCATTGGGTCTATCTCGGTATGTTATGATATCAATCACGTAAGAGATATCTCTGAGATCTATTATATCAAAGTTTGTGTTAACAATGCTTTGACTTATGTAACATATACTTGTCAAAAGAATATCATCTATATAGACAAGTTTAATTTAGTTGCTCCCACTCATTTTGAGGTAGATACATTAATCCACTTGATTGTTGATGAAAATAATTACGTTAAGATTTCATCACATTATGACGTTTGCATTAACCCATACATGGATTTTATTGGCTTACAAATAAAGTGTTCTTTAACCTTCAGTTTGGAACTTTCAGGTTGTTTTATGAACATGTAAATATGTCAGCCATTTGTTAAGGAAAATTGTTTTTAATGTTCATCTAATGTAGCTTTAAACTATTATAAGCTACTAGAAGAGTGATGATCCTCAAAGAAATCTTTTGATAATTTATCTCTTCCTAAGTATAACCTTTGACAATCAATCATGCCTCTTCGTGTCTTAACGCTTATTTCAGGATTTGGTTTAGTTATGAACACTCTTAGGTAATTCAATCAAATCCCAAACGTTATGCGAACACATAAAATCAGTTTTACTAGAAAACTGTTTTATTCTATTTAGAATATTAATTGACACTAATGGCTTAATTTAAAGAGATAGGATCAGTAAACATTTCCAAAATCCATTTCAACTTCAGTTAGGGAGGTTATGTAATCATCAAAGTTAGTAGGTTTTTAAATCTAGATGACCTCCTGAGTTGATTATTGGGTTCATTAGAAGTTTCAGTTTTATGGATTAGCTCTTGGTTAGGTTGCTATCATTTTCAGGATTCTGAGTCTATAAGAGTTGGTGCAGTATGGTGTACAAGAGGTGTAATCGGAGTTAAATTCGGAGTGAAATTTAATGACACTCTTCCCCCGCCTCTTGTATTCCTTGCAAGTCATGATAAGGACTTTGACTGCTCCCACTGACCTTAGAAATCTTTAGGAACTCAGCATGCTTAGGGTTAATATTTAACGACCAACAAATTCTAATAGAGAAACAAGTTAATGACGTTAGTCGTGATTTCTCTTGTTGGGGATTATGTTAGTTTAGGTAAGAAATCTAAGTGTACCCTCAATTAAGCAACAATGAAACTTTTGTAAGAGTAGCATTAGATTTTAAGGAGACAAGTTTTTGATGGAACAATGTCGTGATGGAGCGGTGTCTTGTACAAGAGGTGTAAATTGAAGTAATATAAAGTTTTCACTCCCCACCTCTTGCAACTATTGCAAGTTATTATTAAGACACTTAATGCTCCCACTGATCTTTAATATCTCTAGAATGCTACAAGAGAAGTTTTAATGAGCTACGTGACGTGGGAACCTATCACATATACGTTAGACTTTATTTGATTTCCTTAACGTCCAGATGTCATAAGAAACTTAGGGACATATTTAATAGAAATCTTATTAAGTATATATATATATATATATATATATATATATATATATATGAATAGATTTCTTCTAAGTCCGTGGGCCATATGCGACAAAATTTAGATGCAAGTTGATAGCCTTTTAAATGATAAATGAATTATGTTTGAATGTTCCATTTGGAATAAGTTCCACGAATGTCAATGAATGACTTAAAATGGACCCATGCTTATTCCTTAAGCCAAGTCATATTTTAGGGCTTTAACGTCATGATTTAAAATCACTTAAAATGAGATTAGATGAATAATCATCCTCATTAACCATGTCATGATTTCTCATGAATTTTGGTTATAATGGATGAAATTTGTAAGTCTCATTTTCCTTTTGTCAAATTCTCATTTTCATGATGACAAAAGTTGTGAAAGTGTAAGGTATCATCTAGTTTTATCTTAGTAATGTTTCAATCCAGATATTTAGAACAAATAAAATGAGAGTTTAAGGTAAGTGTGACTTTATGTTGACTATGCAAACCTCACAACATTCATAACATTGCGTAATTATGATACCATATTCTGATTAATCTTCAGAATATACAAGGTATCGAAAGGCATTGTTAGAAGACTGCTTATTATGGTTCCAATAGCCTTATCATTTAATTTTATCACTAACTCTCATGTTAGTTATTTGTTGACTTCTGGTAAGGAAAAGTTTAGAACTAGAGTCACCTAATCATGTGTTAATTGGAATATTAAAAAATTATCAGACTAAAATATCATTAGTAAGTGACTACCTAATTAGCTTATCCAACCGTTCCTCTGAATAATGGATAGTCTCGTTGCTTATTCCTAGTCTAATGGCATAATTATATAGTGAGATTTTCCCTTGAAGAACCTTAGAGTTGGGATTTTGTACTTGTATTTTGTCTATGGACCTTAGAACAATCCTCTTTTAAAGTTTAAGTGGTTGTAAGGTGAGTAACAACTTATTTTCCAGCTTCAAACATTTATTTCTTTGTACATATGTTGCTTATCAACACACTCGTTATACTTTGGTACTTTTGAGTGTTATAGTTGATTTATAAGGAATCAAATTGTACAAGTGAAAATCTTAGTATGTAATGTACGGGAAAAATGTACTTATTTCCATGCGTAAGCCCTTAACTTTATGGGTCATGGTATTGTACATTATAATATATTCACATACACCACTTAACTTTATAGTTTAGAATTTTAAATGAAGGCATGCATCTTAGGAGCTCTTGTGATTATTCCACAATAATAGATTAGTCTTAGGAAAGACTTAATCTGGAATAACTTTAGTGACAGAAATTATGTTAGAGAGTTCTTGATTATCATAAGAGACATCATGTTCGATTTATCCTAATCATCATGCTCTACTTTTCTTCTGTAGTGCTTTATCAGAAGAGAGCAATAGGATTATCGTGTCTTAAGAGATAATCAAGGATTTAATTTAAGAGCTAATTCTTATAGAAACTTTAAATAAAACATATTAGATTTAGGAATTAGAGTGGATGAGATATAGATTTATAGAAGAAAATTATAGTGAGTAAAATTATAGGTACTAAGAATAAGGCAGACGAAATGATCATAAAAATTAATTAAGGATCATTAATATAAGGATCATTATGTGAAGAGGTTGTGATATGTCTATTACTAACATCAAAATAATAGACTATTTAAAGTTCTACTTAAACGAAGACAAATCAGCTTTAGCCAGAAGT
Source organism: Helianthus tuberosus (assembly GCA_030545235.1). Taxonomy (NCBI): domain Eukaryota; kingdom Viridiplantae; phylum Streptophyta; class Magnoliopsida; order Asterales; family Asteraceae; genus Helianthus; species Helianthus tuberosus. Next base: position 14,016,322 of record CM060442.1, read on the forward strand.
GTAATCATTAAAGCATGTGTGCAAAGTATTTGTGACAAATCAGCTTTGGCCAGAATTGAAACAATCACTTTAGTTATGCACTCGTTAAGTATGCCATCTATGAAGGAATTAAATCATCTTTGGCCAGATATTAAGACATTCATGTTTATTATGCACACTTAACATAGCTTTCGTAATACTTGGATGATAAGTAGATGTATCAAATCAGCTTTGGCCAGAAATGATACATCAGAGGCTCATTCAAGTAAAGCCATTTTGGTTTTGTAAAACATTATTTGATCCTTATTAATTAACTAAGTATTTACAAAACCAATCATTTAATAGCAAACCACCTGTTAGCGCGGGGGGACAGAGTTCGCTGGGGGTGCAGGGGGGACAGCGTGCCCCCACACGGGGTTCGGGGCGGAGCCCTGAGCTAAGTCTTAGTTCACATAAAACAGCCTAAAATAATGAGGTTTCGAGTGAGATCTCGACTCAGTTATGAGGTCTCGAGTGAGATCTCGAGTCAAGTCTCGACTCATCTTGCAACATTATGAGGTCTCGACTCATTAATGGTCCCGAGTCGCAACCTCAGTGTCTCGAGTCGTAATCATGGTCTCGACTACTGTGTTTTATGAGATCTCGAGTCGCAACCATGGTCTCGAGTTGTGAAGATTGAAGCCCTTAGTCGAAACCTCAGTGGTCTCGAGTCGAAAACTTATGGTCTCGAGTAGAAACCGTTGTCTCGAGTCGAAACCGTTGTCTTGAGTTATAAAGATTTGAGAACCCTTATGATTTCAAGTCGAGACCTTATGGTCTCGAGTCGAGATCTTGGTCTCGGGTCGTTAAAAGTGATCTCAAAACTCCTGTTAACAGCTGTTGTAGTGAAAACATAACTAAAAATTCGAATTCTTAGGGATTTTGAGATATGGTTTCTGTAACACCCGTCTTTTACTTTTCATTATTTAATCATAAGAAAAGTGGTAATTGTAAAAAAAGAAGATTTTTAACTAACAAAAACTTAGTTAGTAAACTAAATCATACTTCATCTTAGTATTTAACATAGTAAAATATATGGTTTCAAACATAGGTAATTCAGTAGTGTTTACAATACTACATGGATCAACTAGATTAGATTAGTGCGGAAGCATCCAAAAGTTTCGTGTTCGGTTCTTGAAGCATCAACTTGATCATCGTCCACATACTTGCAATACCTACAAACTGAAATTTTGACAAATATTAGTTTTAGGGTTCTTAGAAAATTTGCATAATCGAAGCAACGCTCAGAAACGGATTCGATTAACTAAATATGCAGAAAATTAACAAAAGTTTCTGGACTCTACCGTAACTTACGGTATCTACCGTAAGTTACGGTAGATCCTGCATGATCATGGTCTGCCGTAAGACAGTAATGAACCACCGTAACCTTTTTGTTCTCTACCGTAAGTTACGGTAGAGACCGTAACTTACGGTAGGTTCTGAAACTTTGTTGTTTGACCCATTTATTCAATTCACCCAAATTTTTTCAGTTTTAAAATCAGTTTGTCTTTATTTTGGCTCTTTATTTATTCGATCCGTTTGCCTACAAGTTTTAACATCTTGTTTCATTGTCATCTCATGTTTACAACCGATTTACTCAATCTCGGTTTACCCACTACAACGTTTCGCTCCTTTAAAAGGGGCACTTACACAATAATCATCATGTTTGTTTTCTAAGGGTTTAAGCATGCTATTTCTCGGACATTTGACAAGTAAAAATTTAGAACTTTAATCCCTCTACAAGGGTTCATATTTTTGCAACAAGTTAGCGTGTCCGCTTCATAGCTTACGCTTTAACAACATGCATTATTTTCGGGGATTTTAACATGCTCCTCTTATCAATTTGACATGCATCTTTATCCCACACTATGGGTTTGTTTATAACAAGTTTAGCGTATTCGCCTCACGGCTTTCGCTTTAATTATATATATATATACTTGACCAATCACAATAGATGGTTATTAATTTCTATATTTGTAACTCAACTTGTTTTAACCCATTTGGATGCCGAATGGGTGTCAACATTACAAGACACATCCAAACTCTATTTCTAGCATATGTTTTGACCCGTTTTTCTTGTCTAAGACACCCTGTCACTACCGTGACTTAACGAGTTTTCCTTGTTTACCAAATTTTAGTATAACAAAGTAAGACTAACAATTAAACAAAATGTAGCGAAACTATAAATCGCGTACCTTTAAAGCGCACCCTTCAAGCGCGTATCTCCTCCTCCAGCTTGTCCGCTCGACGATCCGGGTTCTTTGCCTAAGGAGTTCAATTCAACTTCAATTTAGAACCCTTTTTGTAATTATAAACACATAATTTGCCATAACAGTCAATTATGCATTTTCATCCGATTTTTAATATATTAATCCCCACCTAGGCATTTCAACAAACACCTAGCGGGTCAGATTTCTACATAATCATTACCAAGTTCATGACTTGTTATCTTATCTAAATCAACTTTAATTAGGCGATTGTACACATATTTCAACATCACTTTTTCAGAAATTATCTCATAAATTCAGATTACACTAGAACAAGAATCTTAATCCTAGTGTTTATCAAGTTCTACTAACTTATTAATCACCCACTATGGTGATTATGAACCTTACAAGTATCATGCAAGACTTTGACAAGAAATCATCTAGGGTTTGTCCCTAAACCTCATATCACTTCCAATTTCATATATCCAACACATAATCAAGCTCAATATTCGATTTCTATCACATGCAAGGAATTTGAGTTAAATCAAAACAACCTAATTTGGCATACCTTATGATCCCTTTGACGAGGTGATCACGAATCTATGTTCAGATCTCGATTTTGACTTGGTTTGAGCCTTCAATTTGTGAATTTTGTGTGAAAACTAGGGTTTGGTGGAACCCCTTGTCGCCCCCTGCTTCTTGATCGACCAGACACACCATTTGAGTGTGTTTGGTGTGTTTTAATTTTGTTTTAAGTGATTAAGTTTCAATTTTAACAACATAGGCCCCTCCACTTTTATTTAGTTTATTTCTTTGGCATTTTAAATTCATTCGTGCTTTAAAACAAGATAACTAACTAACTGGGTTATTTATTTCCTAGTTAGCTCATTCTCGTTTATTTTGTACTTTATATAATGCTAATATAAAGCTTCTTAAATTTCGGGGTGTTACAAGTCCACCCCCTTAAAAGGGTTTCGTCCCCGAAACCTTCCTTAAGTAGACCTTTGGTTTCGACCTAACTATCTCAGTTTTGTTTTTCAAGGCCTTCTTTATTTTCCAATATAAAGTTTTTCATTTGTATTGTCATGTGCGTCTTTTAGACACATGTCCTCATGGACTGTAACCTTTTATCATTGATTTCCTATCTTTGTCGCCTTTTTGACCGAGTTATCTCTTGACCACCCGGTCACTATGTCCGTCGGCATGTTTACTTCACGCTAGTCCTGTATTGCCAAACTCTTAACATTGGCCACAACATTACTTTGATAAATTGCTTTACTGGCTAGGCTGATTAGTCACCATTTTACCTCATACCTCGTCATTCGGGTATACTATTTTGCCGTCATCTTATTCCCCGTTAGTTTGGGTCTACCCCCTTGCCACAATCGGACTTATGTGAGTTTATAATCTCCTATCCCATAACTTGCGCTATAACCTGATTATATTCTATATCACTTTTATGGTTGTGGTCGCATCGCATTACGCCATGTTTAAGTTTTACGTCGGATTTTCATTATAAGGAATCTTCCCTTCGAATGCCTCATCTTACACCTTTCGGCGTTAAGACCTATATTCTTTAGCATTAACCATTTTCTAATTTCTCACATAATATTTATATGTGTTAGAACATCTTTTCTTACTAAAACCAATTTTTAGTTGAATGTTTTCCTCTTGATCACTTGCCAATCAATCATATCAAAATTTGACGGCAAGAATTATTCTTCTCCGTTATTATTTTACGTGGAAAATCATAACTGGTTCCCACGCTTTATCTTATCGACCCGTAGGTTCCTTTACTTAGCCCATAAACTATTTTATTGGATCTTCACCTTTTTAAGGTGAGACCCCATTGTTTGTTTCTTGTATTTGTGACCCGAGGGTCATTTTGATCCCATAGACCCTTATATCGCTTATAACTCGAAGGGTATAGCGATTTCCATAGATCACCTTCTACTCCTGTCTTTATTTAATAATATATATATGTATAGATATGGCGTTTAGGCACCCTTCCCTTTTTATGTTCAAAATAGTTTATTTTCGCTTTTGAAACTTGCTTGACCTCGACAGTAGTCTAAGAATAAACTCATTTTCTTTCGGATTATCTTTTCGACTCTATGACTTCTTACATAGTTTTTCGCGTCGGTTTATCCCACTCATTCCGCTATTTAGTTTATGTCTCTACTTCCTTTCATCCCGTTACCCGGGTTCTTGATCTTGATGTTTCTAACACCTCGGTTTCATTGGTTTGCTTTTTCCTTTCCATACTCTTTTATGACTTATCACATAGATTCAATAATATTTTACACTTTCATTATTTGGGTTGCTCTTGCCTGGGATATCACTCATTATACTTTATTCAGCTCGTTCAACATTAAAGTAGTTGAACATGACTAGAGAAATTTCTATTTTTGCAAAATTTTATCGTCTTCTTAGTCATAACTCTTAATCCGAGTCTTTCGACTTTTAATTCGCGTTCTTGACTGTTGGTTACACATATATCTGAAAACATACCTATCAATTGGGTATTTTACATAAATTATTTTCATAGCAACCTTTCCGGCATTCATTGAGACTTTGTTTCTCGATTTATTTGATCGTATCAGCAAAATCCACTGCTTTTACTCAACCAAGTCTTTTATTCTTTCACTCGACTTGTTTTGACTTGTTCGTGTGAGTTCCATCACTTATGACAGTCAACTTTATCCTTATGCTTTGACATTCTAAATTGTCAATTTATATTTTGTGTACCTTGATTCTTATCCCTTCCCTTGGGCTCATTATCTTAACGTAATATGCTCCCATTATCCGGCTTCCGTTCACTTTTATTATCAAGCACTTTACTTATTTAACCCGAACACCACCTTTCTTTTGTTAGCGACCCTTAGGTCTGTTTCTTTTACTAATGTCCCGAAGGCCCATTTCTCAAGTCTTATTTAGTAAACTACTGCTATTGTTATTCAGCTTTCTGGGGTTTACCCGCTCTTATTCTAATGCTTTCATAATGTTTATCTTACTAATTCTTTTGTATAATCACCCCCATCAATGTGATTATCGTTCTTCCTCAGGAGGGTTTTATTAATAACATGTTACTTTGGTATCTACCCATACCCGGGCTTGTAAATCGGAATTTATTGGTATTTCATTATTTACAGCAATGAATAGTACATATTACCCATTTTAGTTTCTTTCTCGAGGATATTCCTATCCAAATCTTAGTCTCTCGATTTTTGACCTTAATCATTGTTACACTAACAATTCTATTCATTTCATGTTATTGTTTCACCTTGTTGTATGGCATTTATCCACATCGTTTGTTGACATAAACGATGTTTCTATATGTTTCATTTGGTTTGGCTTAATCTATAACCATGTCCTTGTCATCTATTACTATTGCAAACTCCCCCGGTTCGGGCGTTATTACATTTCTCTCCATTATGACGCTTATCTTTCATTACGTTCTCGGGTTCGAGTGTGCACGCACCCCTTCCCATGGCAATATTTATCATGATTACTTTTGGCTCGATCTTTACTTGATCACTTATGTTCATGCTTATATACATACATATATATATATATACATGTATATTTCTTTCACAAGGTTTACTCGTCTCACTACTCATATATGTCCATCTATAACTATTATTCGCACTCGTATCGAAATGATCTTTGTGCTAAACTTTAATTTACAAGAAACATACCTGAAATGATATCAGGTTCAGCTTTAGCCTCTGCGGCTGTCATGTAGGAAGACCTTGCGTTCTCTTTTGGAGTATCAAGCTTTGATTTCTTTACGGGTCTTGGGTCCACATCCAACTCACTCCCGTTATCTTTTTCTTGTGATAGACTATCTTTTAATTCGGTTATCATATCCTCTACTGCTAGCAAATTTGTGGTTTGTAGTCTCTCGGCGAACTGCGGTAGACTGGCTTCTATTGCCTTTCCGACTTCCTCGGAAATTTTAGCTTCTATCTCTTCAGTTAATTGAGATGCTGATTCGCCCCCGATTACACCGGACATTTCTTTCATCTGTTCGGTGACTATCGGCACCGTATCATTATTGCCTTCATCGGCCATCTTGAATCTGAAATGTTTTTGCTAATTATTAAACATTTCATTTTATATCTTTCGCATCTTTAGTTTTGGTTTAGCCAAGTTTGCAACTTGCTTAAACCATTCATGTTTGGTGCACTTTCCGGGTTTGAGTGTATTACGCACTCTTCCCCTGCACATCCAATCGTATTCATTTTCTAATGTTTTAATGAAATCTACTAAAATAATTAATTAATTCTTACCGGATGATTGATCAAGCTTGAACCGAATACTTTGTTGACAACCTTAAGCTCTGATTACCAACTTGTAACACCCGTCTTTTACTTTTCATTATTTAATCATAAGAAAAGTGGTAATTGTAAAAAAAAAAGAAGATTTTTAACTAACAAAAACTTAGTTAGTAAACTAAATCATACTTCATCTTAGTATTTAACATAGTAAAATATCTGGTTTCAAACATAGGTAATTCAGTAGTGTTTACAATACTACATGGATCAACTAGATTAGATTAGTGCGGAAGCATCCGAAAGTTTCGTGTTCGGTTCTTGAAGCATCAACTTGATCATCGTCCACATACTTGCAATACCTACAAACTGAAATTTTGACAAATATTAGTTTTAGGGTTCTAAGAAAATTTGCATAATCGAAGCAACGCTCAGAAACGGATTCGATTAACTAAATATGCAGAAATTTAACAAAATTTTCTGGACTCTACCGTAACTTACGGTATCTACCGTAAGTTACGGTAGACGCTGCATGATCATGGTCTGCCGTAAGACAGTAATGAACCACCGTAACCATTTTGTTCTCCACCGTAAGTTACGGTAGAGACCATAACTTACGGTAGGTTCTGTAACTTTGTTGTTTGACCCATTTATTCACCATTTATTCAATTCACCCAAATTTTTTCAGTTTTAAAATCAGTTTGTCTTTATTTTGGCTCTTTATTTATTCGACCCGTTTGCCTACAAGTTTTAACATCTTGTTTCATTGTCATCTCATGTTTACAACCGATTTACTCAATCTCGGTTTACCCACTACAACGTTTCGCTCCTTTAAAAGGGGCACTTACACAATAATCATCATGCTTGTTTTCTAAGGGTTTAAGCACGCTATTTCTCGGACATTTGACAAGTAAAAATTTAGAACTTTAATCCCTCTACAAGGGTTCATATTTTTGCAACAAGTTAGCGTGTCCGCTTCACAGCTTACGCGTTAACAACATGCATTGTTTTCGGGGATTTTAACATGCTCCTCTTATCAATTTGACATGCATCTTTATCCCACACTATGGGTTTGTTTATAACAAGTTTAGCGTATCCGCCTCACGGATTTCGCTTTAATTATATATATATACTTGACCAATCACAATAGATGGTTATTAATTTCTATATTTGTAACTCAACTTGTTTTAACCCGTTTGGATGCCGAATGGGTGTCAACATTACAAGACGCATCCAAACTCTATTTCTAGCATATGTTTTGACCCGTTTTTCTTATCTAAGACACCCTGTCACTACCGTGACTTAATGGGTTTTCCTTGTTTACCAAATTTCAGTATAACAAAGTAAGACTAACAATTAAACATAATGTAGCGAAACTATAAATTGCGTACCTTTAAAGCGCACCCTTCAAGCGTGTATCTCCTCCTCCGGCTTGTCCGCTCGACGATCCGGGTTCTTTGCCTAAGGAGTTCAATTCAACTTCAATTTAGAACCCTTTTTGTAATTATAAACACATGATTTGCCATAACAGTCAATTATGCATTTTCATCCGATTTTTAATATATTAATCCCCACTTAGGCATTTCAACAAATACCTAGCGGGTCAGATTTCTACATAATCATTACCAAGTTCATGACTTGTTATCTTATCTAAATCAACTTTAATTAGGCGATTCTACACATATTTCAACATCACTTTTTCAGAAATTATCTCATAAATTCAGATTACACTAGAACAAGAATCTTAATCCTAGTGTTTATCAAGTTCTACTAACTTATTAATCACCCACTATGGTGATTATGAACCTTACAAGTATCATGCAAGACTTTGACAAGAAATCATCTAGGGTTTGTCCCTAAACCTCATATCACTTCCAATTTCATATATCCAACACATAATCACGCTCAACATTCGATTTCTATCACATGCAAGGAATTTGAGTTGAATCAAAACAACCTAATTTGGCATACCTTATGATCCCTTTGACGAGGTGATCACGAATCTATGTTCAGATCTCGATTTTGACTTGGTTTGAGCCTTCAATTTGTGAATTTTGTGTGAAAACCAGGGTTTGGAGGAACCCCTTGTCGCCCCCTGCTTCTTGATCGACCAGACACACCATTTGAGTGTGTTTGGTGTGTTTTAATTTTGTTTTAGAGTAAATTGCCATTTTAGTCCCTGAGTTTTGACCAAAATTGCCACTTTAGTCCAAATAGTTTTTTTCTTGCCATTTTAGTCCAAATAGTTTTGTTTTCTTGCCATTTTAGTCCAAATAGTTTTGTTTTCTGCCATTTTAGTCCCTGGGTTTGCCATCCACTACCACCTCCCACCATCCACCCCATCATAACCTTCTATCATCGCTACCACCTGCCTGCACCGTCACCACCCACCCACCCACCCACCCCACCACCATCACCACCCACCATTTCCACCACCACCGGGCACTTTTACGCCACCCACGTCATTAACCAACATCACCGTCATCATCGTAAAACCAACAACCACCGCCATCATCTTCACTGTAAACTGGCACAACACCATCCCCATACCATCGCACCTGCAAAAAAAGAAAGAAAAATGTGGTTCGACCAAAATTCACCTAAGTTAAATAATTTTTTTTGAATGGAGTTAGTGGGTTGGATGAAAATGGCAACAAATGACAAAACTCAGGGACTAAAATGGCAGAAAACAAAACTATTTGGACTAAAATGGCAAGAAAACAAAACTATTTGGACTAAAATGGCAAGAAAAAAACTATTTGGACTAAAGTGGCAATTTTGGTCAAAACTCAGGGACTAAAATGGCAATTTACTCTTTGTTTTAAGTGATTAAGTTTGAATTTTAACAACATAGGCCCCTCCACTTTTATTTAGTTTATTTCTTTGGCATTTTAAATTCATTCGTGCTTTAAAACAAGATAACTAACTAACTGGGTTATTTATTTCCTAGTTAGCTCATTCTCGTTTATTTTGTACTTTATATAATGCTAATATAAAGCTTCTTAAATTTCGGGGTGTTACAGATTCCTGTTTTAGTGATAATCTAATTTTATCAAAAATATTTCGAAAATTTTATCTGATTATCAATTAACATTTTTCGAATAAACTTAGATGATAAAATTGGATCAAAACAGGAAAAACACTCAATAATCCTAATTACATTCTAAAACATAAAGGAATTTTCGAATTTTCTAAGAACACATGATGAACCCTAAAAAATAAAATAATAATTCTGGAACCCGAAACCTGATTTTTTAAGGCTTTTAAACAGGTTTCGGTCATAAAACATAACCCATTTGATTTCGAGTGAACATAATATTAATCTTTTTTTCCCGAAATTATTGATCTCGAGTGGCTATATGCAACTCGAAACCGGCTGTGAATTATATTAGGCTTTCAAAATTCCGTTTTCCAGATTTCTATGCCAGAATTGATGGATACGAAAACAGAACTGACTAATCAACATATGCTCTGATACCACATGTTGATCAGTTCTGTTTAGACATAATGGAAAACATATAAACATATAAACATACATGATTGCAGCAGTACAGGCTAGCAGGGAATCCAGATGGAGACGCAGCAATAAGGTTTGACATGATTGTCATCTTGGTCTGGTTCCTCATTAGGGTGCAATCTAATGATGGTGATGAAGAAACCGAATAAGGGAGTTCGGTTATGGAGAGAGGGGCGATTTCATAAGTGATGTTATTGTGGTTAGAGTCTAACCCTTTAACCCTATAATTATCTCCTTATATATGCACCCAAGAGGAAACCCTAATTAGTTAATAAGGGTAATTTGGCCTATCAACAATTACCAACTAATTATTTAATAGGTTGTTATATATTTTGATCCATATAATGTAAATGATTATAATGGCTACTAGATTAAATATAAAATAATATATATTTAATCTTACACACGCGTGATCAAATGGATGCGACGGTCTATCGCGGGTTATCACGCATCACGGTGGTCCATCATGTGACCACCCCGAGTGCCCTTAATACGTGTGTAAAATAATAAAACATATAATCAAACATTTTTTAAGACAAATATTATCTTGAGAATTGCAAGAATTGCATAAAACACTTGTGCCTAGTGTACTAATGATTAATGAGATAGTGTTGTAGATGGTTACGTAGTTGCCTTGTCTACCACATTCAAAGCAATCTGTATAAGTGTTCTATATGATTCCAATATTGATATAGGTTTTGAAATTAACATCCCTATGTGTGTGTTTGTATAATTTGTTGTAACAGCCTAAGTAAAGCGTGCTAAGATATTGTATGTTTTGTCTCTAATGAGTTGCCAATTCATGTACTCACGGTTTTGTTTTCACCTAACAAGTTGCTCGCCTAGACAAAACGTGTTTTGGTAAAGAAGGATTCCACCCCTTATAAGGAAGGTTACGTTTTCCTTCTCAACTGATGTACATGCATGCCACCAACCCAAATAACACATTAAAATTACTCATCATTCATCATCATCATCATCATCATCATCATCATCATACTCAGTAAATCTCATCAATAGGAAAGTTAAGGTAGGGTCTGAGGATGATAAGATGTAGACAATCTTACCTCTACCCCATAGGAATAGAGAGTCTGTTGACCCCCGACTTGATTAAAATTACTCAATACCTAGTTATTTTTTAAGTTGTAAGCTCTATATATATCAAACATATCATGGTCTTGAAAAAAGAAGGTAGAACGAGAAAATAAATATGAGGAAAGCGGAGCACCAAAGTCTTATACGATGGTTTAGATTATGTAATAGAACGATTTAAACAAAAAAATAGGTCCTACATCTTACTCCCTGCACTTATTTTTTGTGGGATTATAGAGCACACTTCTTTAGTAGAGCAAATAGACACCCATTTTTACCACAAAATTGGGGATATATTCTTTGTTCGACATTATTATCTTTTGACAACCAAGAAAACGAGTTCTTGTCTTTGAAACGTGGCCTTACAACATTAGGACCACCTTTTTATAATTCCGACGGGCTCTTTTATTAAATTCAAAAAAATCATCATCATCATCATACTCAGTAAATCCCATCAATAGCAAAGCTAAGTTAGGGCCTAAAGAGGGTAACATGTAGACAACCTTACCGTTAGTGCATGTATTGTTTTGCATCAAGCCTTGGACATAAAGCACATAACACTCATCAATCGGGAGAAACGCCGATTAGTGCATGTACCATTTTATCTTCCGGCTATCAACACACCGCATGATGCATGATTAACCGTCCCCCGCTTTTAACGTTATTTTCATGAAATTAGTAAAATAATGTGAAAATTAGTGCAATTTCACTTTTGCCCTCGAGAGCCCAGACATATACATTATATACGCATACCTCAAACGAGGCGTTAAATTCAAAAAAGATATTCTTTCAAAAAAATGGGGGGGCTAACACTAGGTGAGGATCATGCTTTGGAGAGGGGCAACGCCCATGTGGTGGCATAAGCCTTAGAGACTATGAGGTACTGGGTTCGATTTCCACAAGAGGATTTTTCCCATATTGGGTTTCCTCATAAATTAGTGTATAGATTGATATAATCAGATGATTCTGCTGGTGGCATGATGATACTCCAGTGGTACTCAATGCTCCAAAATTTACCGTTCAAAAAAAAGTTACAAAAATCAAATAGATATTGTCCTATCAATATCAAAATTGGTTGTATTCTTTTAGTGTAAAGTAAAAGAGTAAAATTCAAACATAAAATAAAAAGTTTTAAGGAAAGTTACCTTATGAGAAGGGCAAAACGTGACAATATTGCTAAAAAGAAATGAGGCATAGACTGTATAAATGTAAAAGGAAACCAAACACATCGATATAAATGCTAAAGTACTAAGATTAGGTAAGATGTCACTTCATATTTGGAGTGTTATGGCTCATCGTGGTCAATTCTTGCATTATTGTGCCTCATCAATCCTTGGGTCAATTGAAGTCGTATCCTTTTTCCTGGAACCCACAAATTTTATGTTATTTGTTGGTATGCACCTTGATGTGTGGCTTGAGAGCGATTACACTAAACTTGAACCGTGTGCTCACGCAAACCTGTAACATCATATGATCGTGTACTTCCATTTGCGCGTACGTTAATATCACTAATGTTAAATGATGGGCCGGCAATGATTCTTTCTGATCTTATGCTACGTGTCGACAGGTATTTATTGCTATAACATTGAATAAGTTGTATTTGTTTGGTATATCTAACCAGACTCGCTTAAACTATTGAAGACTAAATGCGTAGTAGTAGTTTATAGAAATGGGAAACATGAGAGGCATATATGAAACACCACAACTTGAAACGTAATAAACTTTTGAGCCTTCTAAACCATAAGGTCATTCTAACAACCACTTATAAGTAGTTTATAGAACATGAGAATAGTGAAACATGAGATGTATAAATGGAACATGCCAACTTGAAGCTTCAATAACTTTTGAACCTTTTAAACTGAGGTGTTGTTTGTTTAGCTTTTAATGAGACTCTTAATGGTTCAGACCTCTTACTAGTTCAGCACTTAATAGTTCAGACTGTTTGTTTCGCCAGCAGATGTCTGAATGGTTCAAACATTTGTATCTGAATGGTTAAGCATTATACTGAGTATGAATGGTTAAGACCTCTTATTTGAATTACTCAGACATTTACCTCTTAACGGTTAAGCATTATACTAGCTATTATTGAACCAAACATCTTACTGGTTCAGCATTTAATGATTCAGCACTTACCCATTTCGAAATTGCCAAACAACATCACCTAACTTAATTTTACGCTTAACAAATTTTGATATTACAATGGCGTATATATCTAAGTAGAAAAGTTATATAGTTAGGTCATTTCTTTTATTCTTTTTGAACCCGTAGAAATAATATATAATAACTTTAAAAAGTAAGTTAATGTATTTCAATATCTACATTCAATTGCGGTAATAGTTCTCGCCAATTATTGGCTTAAATGGGCGGCTAATAGTGCTGGCCAATTATTGGGTTAATTGTGCGGCTAAGTCTCCATTATTGTCCCAACAAATATACACTTTTATCCCGCTTTAAAATTACGATTTTGCTATCAGTTTAAATTTATGTTTTTACCCCACATAAAATAAATTTACGTTTTTGCTCCCAGCTAAATATTTAAATTTCTCCCTCGGATCAAAATTACGATTTTGCCCCGTTTAAATTTACAGATTTGCCATTAGGTTTTTTTCTCACAGCTACGTTACGATTTTGCCCTCAACTTAAATTTACATTTTCTCTATCGTTTTTGTTTGTTTTCCTTGTTAAATTACAATTTTGCCCCAGTGTAAAATTACAGTCATGTCGGCAGCTGCCTGGCACTCCCCCATTGGTCCATTTAGTTTACGATTTTATCTCTGAATTAAAATTATGATTTCGCCCTCTGTTAAAAATTACGTTTTTCCCATCGTTATAGTTTTTTAGCAAAACTATAAAAGTTTTTTTTTGTTTTAATTTGTTAACTCCATTTATTTTTTTCCCGTGTCAAGGAGCTGCCTAACAGTCGCTCATTAGTCCTGAAAAATTACAGTTTTGCATAGAGCCACGGTCTTATCATCGTTTTAGTTTTTTTCCTAGCAAATTATAGTAGTGTTTTTTTAATTGATTGAGAATTATTTGACTATCGCCCCGTAAGGCGGGCGGGGCAACTACTAGTTATAAAACAATAATGAAATGAAAGAGAAACAATGAAGGGAACCAATCAAGTTGGTTACCAAGTTAAGGAGGACCCAAAGGCACACGTGAAATGCTATAAGGATGACTCCATTATCTTTATCTCTTTGGGTGTTTTTTTTTTTTTTAAATTTTAAAAAATATTGTAATAGTTGTATATTTGACACATTATTGTAATAATTGTATAGTCAAATAGTATTATGACTATGATTTATAAATAAACAAATAACCTCAAAATCATGGGGTCGATGTAGTCCAATCCAATATGTGTAGATCCTTTCAATTAAAAAGCAAAAGTCTCGGCCTTTTTCGAAAAAAACATATACATATGATGATATGAATTTAAGAGTTAATAATTCGATTCAAATTTACATGAATAACTAAGTATTAGTTAGGTTGTTGATTTCATATCATATTTTTAACAATGGATTTGAACCTTGTAATGATATGTAAACAAAAGATTTGGACATTATTATTGGTTGTTGGTTCATTTGGAAGATAAGATGTGAGAAGACGTTTGCGAACAAAGATTGAAAGATTGAAGACATAAAGAACAATATTAAAGCTTTTAGGATTTCTTTGGTTTAAGAATAGATCAAAACTCAAGACCGTTTTGTGGTTGAATTGGGGTAAATTTGACTTTTTGTAGTCTAATGTTACTCGGTTTTCTGCAGCCTCTTCAGCCTGTTGGCAAGGTGGTGTTGTGAATGAATATAATCTTTCGAAAAAAAACCAAGATACTCGACCCTACAACGATGTGAAACCCTTGCAAAGACTTATTGAGGTTAACATTTTTATCGAAGAGTGGGTAAGGCAATGGCGAATCTAGAAAATTATTATAGGGGCAACGTTTCAAAGAAAAGGGTAACGAAATCGAAAAATCGTTAAATTTTTTCAAAATTTACACTACATCGGAGCGTATAGGGGTAACAGAGGTTACCCTTTCTTGAAGGGTAGATCCGCCCCTTGGGTAAGGATTAGTCGATCGCGACATTGATATATAGTCCGGAAGTCATTTGTTTCATTTATTCGTAATAAATGTGTATGTTCTCTTTTGATTGCAACAATTCACGAATTTTTTATTATGTTTTTTTGAATTTATTATTTCAATAAAAAAGTGCACGAAAAAAACAATGTACCATGTCATATTCCACGACATCTAAGACGTTATAGTTTGCACGATACCTTAAACAAAATAAGTTTGTCTTATAATCTACATTCACGACATAAACCATAATGTTTCTTAGCACCGTGTAACACCCAAATTGTTAAGTGATTATATAAATAATAAGTAGAGATTGTTGGTGAATAAACAAAATGTGTAGAATATGGTGCAATTATAATATGTGCACAACAAAACCCCTTCGGTCTCAAAGGCCGTGGAGGAGACGAAAACCTTATGTCTTCTTTGGGTAAAATCGAAATCAGATGCCTCATCATGGGAAGCCTGGAGGAAATTTGATTCGGATGTTTTTCGATAATTTTAGTTTGTTTTATTTTGTCCTCTTTTATTTCGTTGTAATGTCGGGGCATTGGCAACTTTGCTAGCTCCTAGCTGGTTGTAAAAATAATAAAAGGTTTTGTTGTTTTTTTAAACGGCCAACAGACTTAATCCCGAACACTCTTGGGCACCCACTGGACCAAACGGAGTACTCTAAGAGTAACCCAAGTCCACCACTAACCCACCTGCCTGTAGCCCGTAGGCACGGCGGTGAAATTACTGGTAAACTCGTTTGGCTCAAGGATTAAACCCTGGTTTCCCTGTGTCTCCTATCATTGTCCACCAGTGTCTTCCTCTACACCAACCAAGTGAAAGTTAAACCTGGATCTTTTAAAAGAAATACAAACCTTTTTATCACTTGATCTAGAGATTATCGGCTAATAAATCGTTTTGTTGTTAGTTAGGGTGTAGGGAGTGGTTAGACACTTGAAAGTGGTAAACTTCAAAATCAACCAATGAGAGTGTGCCATGTCAAAGTGGTAAACTATACTTAAAAGTGTTGACAATGGTTAGACACTTGATGAATTGGTAAACTATTTAAAAAGAGTGTACATATCCACACACTCATCTCACTATCTACACACTCAAAAAGGTTATTTTTGTCTTTACATGCACACCCTGCGGTGTCGAACTGTGGCCAAAACGAGGCGTTTTGGTCCGATTAACCAGACAAAGACTGACGGGTGTCTGACGGGTCTGTTGACCGGACCAAAACGCTGAGCTTTGGCCGCGATTTGGTCCTGTCAACCAGACAAAAGACTGATACCCGGTCTAGTTGACAGGACCAAAACGCGGCCAAAGCTCGGCGTTTTGGTCCGGACAACAGACCCGTCAGACACCCGTCAGTCTTTGTCTGGTTAATCGGACCAAAACGCCCCGTTTTGGCCACAGTTCGACACTGCAGGGTGTGCATGTAAAGACAAAAATCACCTTTTAGGTGTGTAGATAGGCAAAATTAGTGTGTGGATAGTTTGGCCCTTTAAAAAAATGAAAAATGTTTGATTGGTTAAGATGGCATGGACCCCACCCCACACACCCACTCTCTCTCTCCTCTCCTCCCCTCCCTCTCCCGCATCGGCAACCCCTCACCGATTTCTTCCCCAAAATCGGTAACACTTGTGCGGCAAAAGGATTGGCATTGGTTGCCGCTCGGTGCCGAACCATTTTGCCGACTCCACTTCGGATCCCTTAAAAATGAAGTTATGGAAACTAGGTTGTTCACACTTCACACACTAAGGTCTAAGGATAGACTGATAGAGGGTATGAAAAAAGTAAAGTAGAAGTTGATTTTCATGGTTTTCATACTGTCACAAGTTTTCAATTATTTACAAAATCTGCCCTATTCTATTCTATGCTGTCAGTGTTCACACTCTCATATAGTTTTGTCTCTGACACAGTTAACTCGTGGTTTTCGTACAAGCTTTTTGTAGGGTTCAAAATCACCCTCCACCAACCTTATTTAATGGGGTGTGATAAATATACCTATCACAAGGATTTTTATACCCAAAAGTCAATTTTAGTAATGATTTTGTCATGATTAACTACTTTATTATATTATTTTATTATAAAGTAAAAAGTAGTAATTATGTTTTATTAGAAAGTCAAAAGTAATGATTATGTTTTTTATCTTATTTTATTTTATAATACTTTTATTACTTTTTTAATATCAATATTAATAAATAAATAATCAAGACACTTTATTATAAATACGAAAGTGAAAAAGTTAATTATAAATAAATAATGAGTCTCTAATAAAACAGTAAACGTGCAAACATTAAAACATTTAATTCCCTAGATCGACAAAAACACTTTCACGACGATCAAGTTGGGTATATAATTCTAGACGCCACCTATACATAGTCTCCCATCCAGCCGCAGACATGCTAATGTTGCGAAAATTCCAATAAGGCGTGATTGTAGGCATTGGGTACCCTCCTTGTAATTCCACCATGACATAATGGTTCTCGTCATTTACTAGGGCAATTGTAAGAGCTCTGTGATGTTGAATCTCTTCTGGACCACTCCAAAACGGGAAAATAGTGAAACTGCCTGACATGCTTAAAGAATGGACGATTACACCAAACTTATTGGCAATCAGAACACCTGCTTCAGGCATTTTCATCCAGTGTTCTCTTGGACAAGGCGACCCATGTATAGTTAACTTTAGACAGTTTAAGACCCATGTATAGTTAACTGTCTTCTCATTATGCATAAAGGCGAAAGCTATGGAAAATGTTTTGCTGGTTGAAGTTACACCAACAACCTCAAGAAAAGGCATATTATAGTGGTTTGTTTTGTACGTGACATCTATAATCAACACATGTGGAAATGCACGCCAAATATCAAATGATGTCGGATGAATGAAGAATAAAACTTGTTTTTTTTTTTTACAGATCTGGTTGAAAAAAATTTGTATTTTTAAAGATCTAGTTGTAAAAAAATTGTTCAATTGAGTTTTTTTTGTACCTGATTAGTGAAAAATTGAGGTGTCCTCATGATAAATTCATCTTCTTCCATTGACCGGAGGTGTGCGGTGGGTGGTGGTGGCCGAAGGTGTGCGGTGGGGTGGTGGCCGGAGGTGTGCGATGGTTGGTTTAGATTACATAGTTTAGTTTATATAGAAAAATGTATGATGTATCTGTTTGTGTATGAGGTACTCATTGAAGAAGATGATAGTCATGATACCATTGGTCCAATGAATTTACTTTATGGAAAATTGAAATAATAATGAAAAGTTACTGAATACAGTTGACTTATGGGTAAAACTAAAAAAGGTTTGACTTGCCGGGTGTATTTAACAACTCCCTATTTAATAACCTGCAAATTGATTTATATCACCAATTTGATTTGTATAGAATCTTTGAATCAATATGAAAAGATTATATAAGTTGACCAATTTGATTTGTATAGAATCTTTGAATCAATATGAAAAGATTATATAAGTAAGGGGTTTAAGTGTTAATATTCACACACCGCTTCTCTTTATCTTTATTTTTGTATACATATAGAGAAAAGAGAGAGTGAAAAATGATGTATGAATAAGATTTCAAGAGTGTGGAAATACGATGAGCCGTAAGTAAATAACTTATGTCTAGAGCTTAAACGAGATAAATTCCCAAACAGTCGACATTCACCGTAAATTAAAGGACTAAAACATATGGTAAGATCCGTTGCTTAGCCGTCGATAGAGATACCGGTCGTCATTAATGCCTCGGTTCAAGTTAGTGAGAAAACTTGACAAGGGTAAAATCTTTACCAACATATGTTATGAAAACTATAACTTTTTTTAGCTGTTTAATTTGTTAGTTATTTGTCTGTGACTACCAGCATACCTTAAAAATTATTATTTTCGCTTTGTTTTTATTCGTCGATGAATTTTTTTCATAGATAATACTTCATTTTCTAGTTACTAATTAATAGCTCTAAAACTTGTTAGACTTCTAATAACACCTTTGTGTTAAGAAAAAAAGTAATGAAAAGTACTTATATATCTAGAACACTCACACACATACACATGAACAAATACAAATACAAATACATATATTCTGTTAGAACATGTGTAGTGGTGGAACAAAATAATGCCCCCACCATGGGGCATTATTTGACACGTGTCATCCCAGTCAGCATGGGGCATTATTGCAAAAATGGTGTAGTGGGGCATTATTCCAATAACGCCCATATTATTTTTAATGAAAAAAAAAAGCACACGAAATACAACCATTTTCAAAAGTTGTCAGAGACATGTGGGTAAGTGATTGGTGGGTCAACAATTCCACAAACCAATTCAGCGTTTTAATTATAACGCCAACAACAAATTTTTCAAAAAAAACGCCGGACAACGCCAGGTGTAATGGGGTGGAGGCGTTTTGGGGCGTTTTTTTTCAATTTTTTTTTAAAATACCGCCCCACTACGGGTGGTCTTATAATATAGAACTTGGTTTGTTACATACGCAAACATTGCACGTTCAAACTCACAAAGATTTCGTAATAATACAAGATTGAAAGTTAACTTTTTTTTCTCTTTTATATTAAAAAAAGAAAAAGCAGTCTTAAGGAGGACATGCCAATTGAGTATAATAATGTATCGACTTTGCCCTGTTTGACCTTCTCCCCACGTTACCTTTTTTATCCGATCTTGGTGCATTATTCATTTCCCTCTTTATTTTCACACACTACCTATTCAAATAACTAGTTTACTTAAAAATCATAAATTAAATAAACAATGATTGTATTTACTATTGAATATATTTATTTATTAGTAATAAATATGTTAGTTAATCAAAATGTTAGGGGCTGTTTGGTAGCCTCTGAATGGTCATTAAGAGGCTACCTCTTAATGAAACCATTAAGAATTTTACCAATGAGAAGGTAGAAGAATGTGACATGTGATTATTTACCATTCAGAGGTTACCTCTTAACCATTCAGACTTGAGGTTACCTCTTAACCATTCAGACTTGAGGTTACCTCTTATTCATTCAGAGGTTTTAAACCATTAAGAGGTAGCATCTGAATGGTCATTAAGAGGCTACCAAACAGCCCCTTAGTTGATTACCATAAGGTGACTCGGGGCGGTGCGTGATGAAGCTTCATCACGCGTTATTTTATCACGGAACACCGCCGCCGCCTTGTTTAAAACGCGTTATGTTTAAAACGCGTTACACAGATAACGCGTTGAACTTTGAATTTTGGAACGTTGGAACATATGACCGTTGGGTATTTTTTGACCGTTTGGATGATATTTGATCCTTTTTTTTTTATATAAATCCAACCTATTTCAATACAAAAAATCAATAAACTCTCCAACTATTCTCACACTCAATACAAAAAATTAAAAAACTCTCCAACTCAATCTAAAATAATTTTACAAGAAATATGGAAGGTTCAAGCAAGAGAGGTGGGGGTTCGAAAAAAAGAGGTTCTGGTACGAAGAAAAATCCCGTAAGACCCAAGGTTCGAGCGAATCTTGGCGAGCCGACGCGCTTTAGGTTGCAAGACGAACCCGACCAAGTCCCACCCTTTCAAACCCAACAATATCCACCCTTTCAAACCCAACAATATCCACCCTTTCAATCGCAAACGTACAAACCCGACGCGCTTTAGGTTCGAAGTGGACGGATTTGAACGGGAAAATTAGTAAGTTCAACGCTTGTTTCATTCAAAAGGTATGTTTTTTATTAAAGTTTTAATCTTTTTTCATTGAAAACTGTTTTTTATGGTTAAAAAAAAACAGAACAGTTTAAAAAAAAAAACAGAACAGTTTAAAAAAAAACAGAACAGTTTAAAAAAAAAACAGAACAGTTTAAAAAAAAAAAAAACATAACAGTTTTAAAAAAAAAACAGAACAGTTTAAAAAAAAAACAGAACAGTTTAAAAAAAAAAACAGAAAACAGTTTAAAAAAAAACAGAAAACAGTTTATTTAAAAAAAAAACATAACCTTTTATATATTTTGTAGAACCGAAACCCACAAAGTGGAGCGAGCGAGGCGACAATCATGCAACAAGCAACCGAAATGTATTGCGACGTCTACGGCAAGAGGAGTTTTCCACACGTGAACGCATGGGAAGTTGCGAGAAGTCACCCGAAGTGGGTCCCCGTTGAGTTGGTTGACAAGCGTGGTCATACGGCTCCAAAAAACGAGGAGGAGGTAAAAGATCAAAAACATCCGATTCGGGGAACTACACGACTTCCGCGTCGGATAACTTGCCCCAAATGAACTTAAACGACGACCCCCTTGACGAACCCGATCAACCCGATAACGACCCCGTTGAAGAAGTTACACCTACAAGGCCACGACGCAGGAGAGGTGGTGAATCGTCAAGCAAAGGGAAGGAGGCGGTGGCGGAGTCGATCTCCAGAATCGAAGAGGAGAAAATGACCCAATTCAAGAAGGCCGAGCAAAGAAAAGAAACAATTATGTCCTTAAAAGTTGAACGCGAGCAGGCGTACAAGGATCACTTGAAGACGATTGAAAGACAAAATGATTTAAAAATCTTGTGTGAAAAGCACAACCATCTCGACGAACCTTTTAAGTCAATTGTCATTCAACAAAAGCGCGAGATTTGCGCAAAGTGGGGTTGGGAGATGCCACTTTAGTTTATTTTTTTTTCTAATTTTAGTTGTTTTTTTATTTTCCTTTGTAATTTATTTTTTAAGTTTAATGAAATTTTTAATTTTAGTGTTTTATTGTTAATTTCTTATTTTAAAATGAAATTTAAAAAAATTTGGGAGTGATAGAATTCCATCACTAGTGATACCACCCCGCCTACATTTCTATCACTAGTGATAGAAATTTGGTTGATGACATGGCATGATCTGATTGGACAATAGGAGTGATAGTTTCTATCACTAGTGAACCACCCCTAGTCCCCTAATGGGTTTAATAATGAATGCACTATTTATAATTAGTATTATGTTATGTATTTTAATTAATTTGCAACACATGATTCACATTTTTAACTTTTACCACTATTTTTAAAAATAGATCGGAGTGATCGGACAAGAAAAAGGCTAAGGGGCTGTTTGGTAGCCTCTGAATGGTCATTAAGAGGCTACCTCTTAATGGAACTATTAAGAATTTTACCAATAAGAAGGTAGAAGAATGTGACATGTGATGATTTACCATTCAGAGGTTACCTCTTAACCATTCAGACTTGAGGTTACCTCTTATTCATTCAGAGGTTTTAAACCATTAAGAGGTAGAATCTGAATGGTTATTAAGAGGCTACCAAACAGCCCCTAACTAATTGGTCCGATCAAATATTCATTTAAGCTGGCAGATCAAATATGTCCGATCAAAGAAAAAGGCAGATCAAATATATTGAACTTTTTACTTTTTTTTTCTTCCAAAAACTAATTTATTGAGCCATTACTACTTCAGCCTCTATACCTTGTATTACTTAAGTGTAAATACACACCATTAGATAACTTAGTTTTATATTGTCAATTAGGCTACGGGGTGTGGGGCATTGGTTGGGGCAGGGGTTGCCAAGCAACCTGGCTAAACCATACCGAACCAGCGTTGCCTCGCTGGCGTGGGTTTGAAGACTGGCGTGGGGCGGGGGAGGGGGTGAGGTGGCTGGTGAGAGAGAGTGGCGGATCTAGAAATTACTTAAGGGGCAACGTTTCAATTTTTTTTTACGTACTTCATACAATGTAAACGAAACAACGATAGTAGCGCGGTAATAAATAAATTTAAACATGTACCTAAATGAGTTCTCCTCTTCGGTTTTTGAAAGCTTGAAACCGGGCCATGACATCCTCTTCTTTTACTTTACAAAAACTTTCTTTTTCGACCGCACAAATTAGAGCGTTGTTCAAATA
Source organism: Helianthus tuberosus (assembly GCA_030545235.1). Taxonomy (NCBI): domain Eukaryota; kingdom Viridiplantae; phylum Streptophyta; class Magnoliopsida; order Asterales; family Asteraceae; genus Helianthus; species Helianthus tuberosus. The sequence goes on from CM060442.1 coordinate 14,039,343, forward strand.
CTCATCACCCATCCGATTGCGTAAATCCGTCTTGATAAGCTTCATTTTAGAAAAACATCTTTCAACGGTTGCGGTTGCAACCGATACAATCAATGCTAGCTTCAATGTTCGATAAACCAAAGGAAAAGTTTCATTTTTTTCCGGTTTCCACCATTACACAAGCAAGGTCACTCAATCCAGTCAAATTTGCAAATTTATCATCTTCCTTTGAAGTGTGATAAAAGGTCGAAAGATCACCCGCAAGGCACCCTCTTTCTTTTTTATTAAAGTCATTCGGATACATCTCATAAAACTTCACAATCTTTGATATGTCAAATTTAGCAAACGAATTACAAGGATTTAAACCCAACATATTTTCTATCAAACTAGTTGAGACCTCACTAAATCGGCTTCCAAGTTCTTGAAGTTGCATATCCAAAACCGTATTAAAAACCTCAACTTCAAATGATGTCGGTTAGTAATGACATACTTTCGGTTTCTTTGATTACCATAACTTTCCGCCATATCTAACATCTTAATGTTGTTTTTTTTCACAAAAAAGATGTTACATTTGCCAACATCTTTTCAAACCCATTTTGTCTTAGATGATTCAAAGCTCGTTTTGTCCCGCTTAGCAAATAAGATGCTTCTAACAAGTCTTGACTCTTTTTTTGAATATGTTTTGATAGAACATTTGTGAGGCCTAAGATATCGTTCAACAAGTGTATGTAAAACACAAATTTAAGATTCTGAAAATATGATAGAATACCTGACGCATTGGATCGTTGTCTCTCCATCTTGTTTAGTAAAAGTAAGTACCTCAACAGCTTTCGAAAATAATTTCAACAAACTTATGAAGGTTCTATGATGAGAACCCCATCGTGTGTCTCCGGGTTGGGCAAGGGAAACCTCTTGGTTTAATCCGTTTCCTGTGTTAATTTCACCCGCTAGAATTTCGTTTTTCACTCTCTCTTTTTTTGCCTCCAACATCATATCTTTTCTTTTCATTTGCAAGAAGCACCAACCGTATTAACAACCATGCCAAGAGTTTCATAAAATTCTTTAACACCATCATGCTTTTTTTGCTACAGCCACAATCACTAACTGAAGTTGATGAGCAAAGCAATGTATGTAATGTGCCAATGGATTGTCTTTCAGAATTAAAGCTTTTAATTCATTAAAGTCTATCTGCATGTTGCTTGCACCATCATAACCTTGACCCCTGGTCTGTTTAAACAAAAACAAACAATAAAATACAATGATACGACATATAATCTTTATTATAGTTTATGTAATGAAATTATGAAACATATAACTTACTTGATCTATGCTTAAATGGTTATCGGCTAATAAAGACACAATGGCTTCTTTAAGAGTTAAAGAATATGTATTCCTCACATGAGCAACTCCAATTAAACTCTCTTTAACAACTCCGACTTTATCGACATATCTCACCACTCAGGCCACTAGAATAGTTTGTCCATTTAAAGTCATGACTCATGACCTCGTGGTTGAAAAGCCTTTTTAACAAGATACGCTCTTCATATGTCGTCTATTTGATTTGGATGATAACTAGTAATAGGCGGTCTATCGGAGGGATCTGAAGGAAGATAATTCAATTTGATTTTGTTTCGTGTTGAAGGACTTGAAGCCAAAGTAATAATTGGACTTGGAGTTGGTCCGATATCTTCATTTTCTTGCATATCAATATAATTCTTTGAACTTTGACCAATTTCTTCATTTTCTTGCTTATTAATATCATTATTTGAACTTGGACCAATATCTTCATTTTATTGCTTATCGTCAATAATATTTGAACTAGGAGTTGCACCCAAATCATCATTTTCTTGGAATTTTCGTTTAAAAAGACTACTAATGAGAGTTTGTTTTTTCATCTTTCAACTTCCAAATTCCCTAATTTTATAAGACAAATAAAATTAAACAATAAGCCCTAAATCAATTTCACATAAACCCTAAAAGGCTATAACAATTGCACATAACTATAACTAAAATACTAAATGGAAACATTGTAATTTGCAATTAAACAATCATAAATTATTCAATTTTTCATAAGAAATAAATCACTTACTAAAATACCCGATTGGAATTTGGAAAAACACTTACTTGAGGATGGACTGGAGACTGGAGTGGCGGACGATGATGATAATAGACCCAGGCAGCGGCGGCAAAGGGCGGAGGGAGGCCGAGAGGGAGAGCTGAGGTCGGCGCTGAACCGGTGCTGCTCCTGCTCGTTCAATTCCGTGGAAGTGGGGAAGTCAGATGTGAATGTTCGTTTCCGTTGTTGCTTCTTTTCTTTTTTGGTGCTTCTTTTCTTCTTTGTTCAAATATTGGGTATGGGGTTGGAACTTGAGTTATAAAAATTGGGCTTATAATTATTGGGTAATTAGTTGGGTAGCATAAATTTTTTTGGGCTTTCAAAAGGGGTAACATAATATTTATTAAGGGGCAACGAAATCCGAAAAACGCAAAAAAAAAAAAAAATTTATACTGTCACGGCCGAGCCAAGGGGCAACGCGGGCTTCCCTTAACATAGGGTATTGTCACACCCCAACCGATGGCGGAAACATCGGGGCATGGCACTGAGCGAAACAGATTGTCCAGAAGTTTCCATAACAATTATCATTACCAATTAATTTAAAGTAACATGTCCCATACCATGTCTTAAAAGATAATACAATTATTACAGACAAAATCTAGGCAAATAGTTCTGTTCCGACAACTCAAATTTCATTTGTACAGACAACTATTTGTTGGCCTCTAAGACCTTATTCTAGCCTCGATCTCCTAGCAGATAAGCATCCTAAGCACCTGTCACATACGTTAAAATAAAAGTCAATACACATAGTGTAAATGTGAGCATACAAGTTTGATAATAGCATATAGAGTTCGAAAGTGTTACGCATAACCAGCACGTATACAGATTGAAATGAGGCATGTTAGTTATCGACATGAACCTATCGATACCAATGACTGCGGGTTGACTGCCCAAGGCAGTTCGTAATACATGATCACCACTGTAATCCATGCAAATAATTGTCCTTAACAACCCCCGAGTGAACGGGTGCTGAGTCCAAACTAATAGTACTATCGTTGCTAAGGCAGGTAGACAGCATTCCATGTGTAAACATAACAAACAAGCATTCATTAAGTCACGTATAACATGCGGTAACGGTTAGCGTTTAACGTATTGCGTAATGTGTTCGATTGTGATTTTGTATAAGTAACGTATGTAACACCCAAAAGTGCGTAAAGCAAAAAGGGATCGAGTATACTCACAGCGATGATGGATTGAAGGGAGCGCTAGAGAGTAGGGTTAGCCTGATCAGAACGATAGCATAACAATAAGCGGCGCGTAAAACGATGCAAGGTGTAAGTGGCTCGGACAGCAGTTCGGTCGGACGGTAATCCGATCGGACAGCTAGTCGTGCGGATGACAGTCCGCTCGGATGGTTATCCGGTCGGATGACTATTCGAGTGGATTGTTTCTTCCTATGAGAAGGATGTGTTTGTGTTTGTGTATGATGGTTTGTCTTTTGAATTTTTCATTGTAGCATTTTGAAAACATTGAAGTACCTCTGCCTTTCAGGTCGGTCGATCGGACGGTCGGTCGATCGGACGGTCGGTCGATCGGACGGCAACCCGTTCAGTTGGGCACTTCAGTGAGAACAAATTCACAGCAGGGTGTCACCCGCTCGGACAGTTGTTCGTTCGGATGGCATCCTTTGTGCATTGACATGTTGAAAATTGTTTAAGTGTTGAAGTTTAAATGTCTCATGGTTCGATTGGCAGTTCGATCGGATGGTAGTCCGATCGGACAGCAATTCGTTCAACATTCAGACTTCAATTGTTGGCAAAAATGTTTGAGTGTGGGACCAAGGTGCAAGTCGTACGGGTGGCCAGCCGTGCGGTTTGGATGTCCATTCGGACAGCAGTCCGATCGGACGGCACTCTGTCCTGGTCGTTCCTGTTTGTCTTACACTTGGTTGTTTTTGATAGTTTGTCGTTTTATCGAGATATTTTGATAGCGTGTTAAGCAACAGAAACCCCGTCCATACTTGGTGCTCCTGATCGGACAGGAATAAACCAAACCCGATCAGTTGACGGTTCGAGACGATGTTCCATGTTTAACCCGGAATCGATCATCTCGTGGATAGAACACGGATCTTGGACCAACACAGCCCCGATAATGAGTAGTAAGCCGGCACGAGTTCCGATTCTATCGGTTTTAAGTGCATTGAGTGTAAAAGAGTTGAAAGAAGGTTGAAAAACCTTCTCTCAATCCTTTTTACCGTGAATATGTTTAGATCTATGAAAGATCTTTGTTTCTTCATGTGGAAATCGATTAGATCTAAGTTGTTCTTGGTGGGTTGAGGCCAAAACATGAAGTTCTTCAAGAACACAGGATGACGTCCTAGAACACCTTGAATCTTGATGATTTCACGGTTAAAAGTTAAAATTTAAAAGATAGAAAGGTGTGGGAGTGCGTGTAGATTAAGGAAGTACAAGATTTAGGACGAGATCTTACCGGAATCGAGAGAAATCGAAGAAAAGGTGGGGAGCACGAGCTGGTCGGACGTCAGTTGCCAAAAGTAGAAAGTTTGAGAGTAACATGGGGTATTTATAGGGTTACCCAAAGAGGAAAGGGCTGGTCGATCGGCTAGGAAGCCCGTGCGGACAGCAGTCCGATCGGTCGGCTGGATGCCTGGTCGATCAGTCACCTCGTTCGAGTGTTCGGCGCGACGAGTTTTGATGTTTTTATTTCGATTGCGAGTGTTGCGATGCGATAGAGTTTCCTAGTCAAATTACTTTTAATCCCAACTACTCATATCTCGCACTGTCTCTTCTCCACCAATTATCATACTGTTTCGATTGCGATTGAGTTCGATTGCGTTCGAGTTTCTATTGCGATTCGATTGATTACCACACATAACATAAATATACATGCACAAGTAACACATAAGGGGCACACACACGTATAACAATAACCAAAATGCGTATATCGAGTTGCGAGTGCGATTGCGATAGCGATAAAGCGATTGAACATGCGATGAATAGCGATTACTATGCGATTATTAATAGATACTCCACATAATACAACTAAAGCAAACTCTAGGCGTTGGGGATGTCGGTTTTGGTAAGTAAAAAATCAGATTTAAAAAAATATAATTTTTTACCTATGAATATCCATCACAAACTTTAATTTTTCAACATTTATCTTCTTCAATCAAAACCAAACACAAATAACAAATCTTCAACCAAACCCACACCAAAAAACGAAAATGGTGCATTGGACAGAGGATGAGGAAATAGCACTAGTGACGTCGATTGTTGACGCACAACGAACCCTACAATGCGGTCAAACCGCGTATTGAAGATGATCGTTTCAGCAATACCAACAACACGTTAGGAACGCGCGTTAAACGCGTGCCAACACAAGTGGTGTGAGCTCAAACCGAAGTTGGATCGGTTTAAAGTTTGCTTCGACCGTCTCCCTGCGGGCGACTTGACCCACGACCATCAAGTGGAGATCGCAAAGATCGAGTATAGGCGCGATGGGAATTCAGATTTTAAGTGGGTTCCCCACTTTAATATTTACCGAACTTGTAATTTTTTTTTCTTTTTTTAGGATTTAGTAACTACTTTTTTTATTTTTAGGATTTAATAAGTAGTTTTTTTTTAATTTTTAGGATTTTATGTAACTGTTTTTTTAAATTAATATAAGTTTATGTTTTATTATATAAATGTCAACTATATAAAAAAATCCAAATGTCACACCACGCCGGCCTGGCCATGCCGGTTCCACACCCCACTTTTTTGGGGTGGTCTGGTGGAGCCCACACTCGCCACATGTCGGGCAATGCCCCCAACCCAAGCTCTCCCACACCCCACGGTCTTATATATGTATAGGGGAATGATCATGAGAAAATTCTTCTTTGTGAGAAAACCCTATCTAACCATTATTAAACTCCAAAACTATAAACCCTAACTCTTAAACAATAAGAAATAAACCCTAAACCCCAAAAAACTAAACTATAAAAGTTAAATTCAGAACCCTAAAAACTAAACCTTAAAGGCTAATGACTATAAAAGCTAAAAACTAAATGTTATAGCTAAACCTCAGAAAGACTTTAGCAAAAATATTAATCGTTTGATAGAGTTTTGTCACAAAGAAAGAGTTTTCTCATGATACTCTCTCCACACACACAAACACACACACACACATATGTATATATATATATATATGTATAGAAATGTGATCTTGAGAATAGGGATGAGCACGGTACCGGTCCGGTACCGAAAAACGGGGAAAAGTGGTACCGGTACCGAAAAACAGAGAAAATAGGAATCGGTACCGGTACCGAATATACCCGGTACGGTACCGGTTCGGTACCGGTACCAAATGCTCATCCCTACTTGAGAACAATGAATATCGTGAGAACAAATGAAAAAACCAATCAAAATCATATTTTTATACAAACCTCATTGTAATTAAAATACAACATTAAAAAAAAGAATTCACTCTTTAAAAATTTCATCTCTTCTCTCAAAATCACTCTTAACAATTTTTTTACACATGTGTAAATGACAAACTTAGAACATTCACAATGAATCCCCTATATATCTGTGAATGAGTTACTTATATTATAAGGAATGGTTGTAGTGGTTTTGAGTGGAAGAAAGAAAATGTTATTGTTCATCTGTAAATACAAGGGAAACACTGTTCACCCCTATAATTTTTTAAATATTTTTGAAAGTGGTTGTAAGTGGAGGAGAGATAAAAGGTAATGATAAAGGTATAAAAAATATTATCTAACTGAAAACAAGAGAAAAACGTAATGATTTTTAGTGTAATCCCAGGGATGAATATAACGGATTGAATGTGAATGCTCTTACATGTGTAAATTTTCATACGAATACATGTAAATTTAATTTCTAGTATTGTATTTGAATAATAGTTATAAGTGTAATTTTTTTGAATTATTTTTGACCAAGTTCTCACGGTTTTTCCATTCGTTCTCATGATTCTCGCAATATTTAGCATTGTTAAGATAACCCACTCATATGTGTGCGTGTGTGTGTGTCAAATTGGTTAAGATATCCTCTGGTTTTTAAAACGGCTTGTATTGGTATGACCTGTGAACCGGTAAGATGATTGGTTTGATAACCAACCCGATTGAAATATCAGATTTAAATATCCCCAACTTTTACCTGATAACCAACCCGATTAAAAAAAGAGATATCAGATTTAAATATCCCCAACTTTTACCAATTGACCAATAATACTCCTAACTTTTGATTTGCACCACTCCACTCCTAACTTTCAATTTATTTTATTATAGTACTCCTAAATTAACTGAACCCTAACTGAGGTAGTTTTTTGCTCATGTGACACTTTGTTTGGTGACCTGACATCTGACGTGGGATTTATTTAGTGGCGTGGTAGATGACGTGACGGCTGATGTTGCATTTTTTGATGGCATGCTATTTGATGTGGCACTCGGTTAATGACGTGACATATCACATCAGCTAACTGGGTTCGTGTTCAGTTAGTTTGAGAGTGTAAGATAAAAATAAGTTGAAAGTTGAAAATGATATGATACAAATTGAAAATTGAGAATGTTATTTGCCAATTGATAAAAACCCAATTATTTAAATTCAATATCTCATTAATAAAACCAATTGTGGCTGATATGCAATATTCGTTAGTTAAAAAAAGTAATTAAAAAGAAAGAGGTAGGACCAAGAAGCCATGCTGCCAGTTTAAAAGTCGATAAACTTTGCTTTAAAATGATAATATTGAGATAATATATGTAGTTTGTGCACATGGTGGTGGGACGAAATTCTTTGCTCACCAAAAGCAACGATGCCAACCTCGATGATGACTTACCGGCCCCTCATGGTCCCCCACCCTTGCCACCACACCGCCGCCGTACACCACCACAATTATGGTTACATTTGTAATCATGCCTCCAATTGGTAATGTCTATTCAATCTTCTCTCTCTATATTATTGGCCACATTTGCTCCCTAAATTTCGCAAGATGCGTTTAAGGGGAGAAAAACAAAGCCAAGTTAAAAGAGAAGTTTGGATCGTGCTTATTTGAGATAAGTTTTTAAATAAAATTTGAATTTGAATATTAAAAACTAGGTTAAAATCACGTGTAATACACTGGTTGAATAAATATAATTTTATATACTAAATAATAAAAAAATATATCTTTTAAAAGCTCGTTTATTACACGGGTTGAATAAATGTAATTTTATATATTAAATAATAAAAAAAGTTATATCTTTAAAAACCCCGTGTATTGTATGGGTTAAGTAAATTTAATTTTATATATTAAATAATGAAAAAAGTTACATTTTTAAGAACATCGTATATTGTATGGGTTAAACACATGTAATTTTATGTACCAATCATTAAAATGTTATATCTTTATAAACCCTGTGTATTATAAAACTTTTGTACTAAAATTAAAAAGTGGCTCAAACCATACAAACTAAAATGACATTTAACTCTTTACATTATATTAATTTATATTTAGTGTAGTCTTTTGTTAATTTCAAGATAAATAATTTTGAAATCCAATAAATATTTCAAAAGACTATATTATCTCCTATATGAATTGTTTAAATTTATATTAAATTTTATTTTATAATTATCTTTTACTTAATATTAATTATAATTAAGTAGGAGATAGAGATGAGAAAACTAAAATATAAATAACTCCTATGAATGACATGTGTTCCTCTATTTGTTTATTTTATTATATAGTAGGAGTAAGATTAACTCAACATCTACAATGAATCAACCTTTACGCTTTAATAAATATTTTTTGTTTAAAAAATTAATGGTAAAATCAAAATATTTTATGGGTTGAACTAGTAAGAGTTTTGAACTATTAAAAGTAAGTATAATGTTTAATCGTTCAGAGGTAAATGTCTGACTAATTCAGATAAGAGGTCTTAATTAACCATTCAGACTCAGTATAATGGTTAACCATTCAGAGGCAAATCTTTGAACAATTCAGAAATCTGCTCATTAAAAAAATAATCTGAACCATTAAATACTGAACTAGAACGATGTCTGAAACATTAAAAGCTGAAACAAACAGCTCCTAAGTTTTTAATTGTGTGGTAGCAATATTTTTTATAGTGTACAACGGTTTGTTTGAGTTTACATAAGCAAATGTTTTTTCTTAGAACAGTTAGGAAATTTTATTAAACGGGTGGTTTGAGTTTACATAAACAATTGTTTTTTCTTAGAATAGTTTTAGAAATTTTATTAAGCAAACTAACAAGAAGCTAAGGTGCAGTTTGTTTTTTAAGAGATAAATGTTTGAAGAGACGTCGCTGAGAATTCACGTACTCTGTTCAAGCTTGAAAAAATCTGCCATTCCGTAATGTTTTATTTATTATTAAAAAAAATCAAATTAGTAGAGTGGTGGACGGTGGTGGTGTTTACCCTCTGCAGATTTTAGAAGATATTAAAAGTGGTTGGGACAAGTCTGTACTAAGAAGAGCTCACATTAACGTTTGTTAATAGAACGTCTTCAAAAAAATAAACAGACTGCAGATGGTTATATTTGCACGTAGTCTGCGCGACGCAGACAAAAGAGACTACACATATCTTTTTTAAAACATTAAACACAACTCAAATCTAACAAGAGCATAATTTAAAGGTTAGTATTGAATATACGTCAATCGCTTCAGTCTAACAATTACATCTTTGCTCTTTTTATTATCCAAAACAAATTGCTCACCTTTGATTCTTCTATAAACCTTTTTTGCGGTAGAGAACGGAGCTGATAGATATATACCTTTAAATAAAAAAGAACTAGGTTAGAACCCCGTGTAATACACGAGTTGAATAAATATGATTCTACATAGTAATAAAATAGTTACATCTTTTAAAAAGTCGTGTATTGCACGAGTTAAATAAACACATGTATTACACGTATAATGTAATCATTAACACATTTAGTCATCAAGATGTGTTTTCTAAAAAATGAACTTTGATGTACCATACACTTATTATAACATTTTACTTTGTTTTTTTATTTATTATTATTATGTTGAATTGTTAAATAAAATTTTCAAACCAAATCAATTTTCTTTGTTCATTCATTCAATATCCTTACAATGACCAACATTTATAGGTCTATTTCATAAATGCCATGTATGTTACTAATCATGATATGAAACGCCAGTTAATTAAGAACGTCTAACTCTAGTTTTATTCGTCTGTGTTTATTTTAAAACTATAAATAATTACAGGAATTTCAGAACTCCAAACAAACAAACAATCATTTTATTTGTATATTTTATGGGGTGAAGTAGGTTCAAAGGAGGTAGTGGTGGAGTGGCTGGGGAAATACTTGGTGTTCCTTGTGATCCAGGTTTGACTTCCGCTCTCCCCATTATTTTCTGCGGCATCTAGGTGAAGGGCGAATATGGGTGGCGTCGGTTCATCTTGGATGGGAGGCTAGGTTTTATCGATTATTCCACTGTCATAACTTCCATTATTTTCTAACATTTTTGGCCCCTAACACTAACCCCATCCATTAAATGTTAGCGCCAAAAGGGTTTAAAAAAGACGTTAGGGCCAAAAACGTTAGAAAAAAAGACGTTGGGAGCTCGAATGTTAAAAAATTCTTTTTGGGGCTAAAAGAGTAAAAGTGATATAACTACAGGGGCCAAAATCTTAATTTACTCTTAATAAAATATTATGATATTATAGGTAAACTTAATTTTTAATTGAACATGAATATGATATTTGTTATGGAACCACTGTGAAATTAGAACTAATCTTGTGTACAACTGATCAATCAAAAAGGCTTATATATTTTTGAGAGCTTTCTTCTTTTCTATATATCACTGAAAGATCGATGCATACATATATATATACAATCAAAAATTACTATTGACATGTGAGTGTACTATTGACATGCGAAGTTATTTGTCTACCTATCAATTATTTATAACACTCCCCCTCAGACATATAACTATCATTCACTTGATCAATAATTCATACGTTCATTGTTGGATGATACTTTTCAAACTTTGGTGTTTGGCTTTGACATGCTGCCTTGTTAAAAAACCTTGCTAGGAAAAACCCAGTGGGACAAAACCATAGCTAAGGGAAAAAGAGTGCAGCTTGCATTATACACAGTGGATCAAAATATGTTGCCTCATTAAAAACCTTACTAAGAAAACCCAATGGGATAAAACTTAGTGAAGGGAAAAAGAGTGCAACATGTATAATGTTCCCCCTCAAATTGTCATGTGTGGATTATCACATTTTCCGTACATGTCGCATTCCAATATCATGAACGTGTTTCCTGAAAGTTGATGTAGGTAGTGCTTTTGTGAAAAGATCAGCTGAGTTGTTGCTGGATTGGACATATCTCATCTCAACATGTTTGTCTTTAATAAGGTCCCGAGTATATTCAAAGAATCTTGGAGGTATATGTTTTGTTCTGTCACTTTTGATATACCCTTCTTTCATCTGTGAGACACAAGCTGCATTGTCTTCGTAGATTGGAGTTGGATTTACATCTTCCTCTAGTCCACAAGATGTTAGTATGTGTTGTGTTAAAGATCTTAGCCATACACATTCTCTTGAAGCTTCATGTAGTGCAATTACTTCAGCATGATTTGAGGATGTTGCAACAAGTGTTTGTTTCTGAGAACGCCATGAAATTGCAGTTCCTCCATTCTTAAATACGTATCCAGTTTGAGATTTTGCTTTATGGGGATCGGATAAATAACCTGCATATGCATAACCAACTAACCCTTCTTTTGAATCATTAGGATAAAATAAGCCTAAATCAACAGTACCTCGAATATATCGAAAAATATGTTTAATCCCATTCCAGTGCCTTTTAGTGGGAGCTGTACTAAATCTTGCTAACAAATTAACAGCAAATGAAATGTCAGGCCTTGTACAGTTAGTAAGATACATAAGTGCTCCAATAGCACTGAGGTATGGTATTTCTGGACCAAGAACCTCTTCACTATCTTCGCAAGGGCGAAATGGATCATTATCAATATTGAGTGATCTAACAACCATCGGGGTGCTCAAAGGATTTGCTTTGTCCATATTGAAACGCTTTAAGAGTTTTTCAGTATAAGTTGATTGATGCACAAGTATTCCATTATGCATATGCTCAATCTGTAAACCAAGACAAAATTTGGTTTTTCCAATGTCTTTCATTTCGAATTCTTTCTTTAAAAGAATGACTGTTTCATGAATTTCTTTATGCGTCCCAATTATGTTTAGATCATCAACATATACAACTATTATCACATATCCTGATGTTGTCCTTTTAATAAATACACATGGACAAATAAGATTATTTGTATAACCTTTACTTATCAAATATTCATTCAAACGGTTATACCACATTCTCCCAGATTGTTTCAAGCCATATAAAGATCTTTGCAATTTGATTGAATACATTTCTTTAGGCTTTGAATTTAATGCCTCTGGGATTTTAAACCCTTCTGGGATTTTCATATAGATGTCATTATCAAGTGATCCATATAAATAAGCTGTAACAACATCCATAAGGCGCATTTCTAAATTTTTAGAAACTGCTAAGCTGATTAAATATCTGAAAGTGATTGCATCCATAACAGGGGAATATGTTTCCTCATAATCAATTCCCGGCCTTTGAGAAAAACCTTGAGCTACAAGTCTAGCTTTATATCTTGTAATTTCATTTTTCTCATTTCGTTTTCTTACGAAAACCCATCTATACCCTACAGGCTTTACTGCCTTAGGTGTAAGAATAATGGGTCCAAAAACCTTTCTTTTGTTAAGAGAATTTAATTCAACTTGCATAGCATCTTTCCATTTATCCCAGTCATGTCGATTTTGACAATCATTTACTGATGTTGGCTCAGGAGTATCATCTCCATTCATAATCTCACTTGCCACATAATAAGAAAATATATCATTATTTTCTATCTCATCTCGGTTCCATAATATATGTGTATGACCATAATTGATCGACAATTCTTTATTGGAATCATTTACTTCTTCCTGAGGGAAGGTTTTTTCATTCACTCCTTCCTGAGGGAAGGTTTTTTCATTCACTCCTTCCTGAGGGAAGGTTTCTATATTATTTTCTTTATGGTCAATTTCCTTTTCAGTAGCTTTTCTTTTTCGAGGATGTTTATCCTTTGAACCGACTGGCCTCCCACGTTTTAAACGTTTATGGGATTCAATAGCTATATTATTATTCCTTTGCTTGTTTGGAATTTCAACTCGAGCTGGAGCATTAACAGCGGGTATATGAGATTTAGTTACCTTTTGTGTATCAGTAAATGCATCAGGCAACTGATTTGCAATTTCTTGTAGATGTATTATCTTTTGAACATTTGTTTCACTTTGTTTTGTTCTAGGATCAAGATACAATAATGAAGGTGCACACCATGATAAATCCTTTTCTTTTTTTTTGTTTTCTCCCCCTAACTCAGGGAAAACTTCCTCTTTAAATTGGCAATCAGCAAATCGAGCTGTAAAGACATCACCCGTTAAAGGTTCAAGATATCTTATAATAGAAGGTGTATCATATCCTACATATATTCCCAACCTTCTTTGAGGTCCCATTTTTGTGCGTTGTGGTGGTGCAATAGGAACATATACTGCACATCCAAAAATTTTAAGATGGGAAATATTTGGCTCTTGGCCCGAGACAAGTTGTATGGGAGAGTACTTGTGGTTTGCACTTGGTCTTATACGAATTAGTGATCCAGCGTGTAAAATTGCATGGCCCCAAATAGTCACAGGGAGTTTTGTTCTCATTATTAATGGTCTAGCAATTAGCTGTAGACGCTTGATTAATGATTCAGCTAAACCATTTTGTGTATGTACATGTGCAACTGGGTGTTCAACAATAATTCCAATGGACATGCAATAATCATTAAAAGCATGTGATGTGAATTCACCCGCATTATCAAGTCTCACTCTTTTAACTGTGTAATCCGGAAAATGTGCTCGTAATTTAATAATTTGTGCCAGAAATTTTGCAAAGGCTACATTACGAGTTGATAATAATGAGACATGAGACCATCTGCTGGATGCGTCTATCAAGACCATGAAATATCTAAATGGTCCACATGGTGGATGAATTGGTCCACATATATCACCTTGAATTCTTTCAAGAAACATAGGTGATTCCTTTTCAATTTTTGATGGGGAAGGCCTTGTAATTAATTTTCCAAGAGAACATGATATACAAAGAGGCATTTTATCTATTTTGTGGATCTTTTGATCTTTCAATGAATGCCCATGTGTATTTTCAATGATCCTTTTCATCATTGTGGATCCTGGATGGCCTAATCTGTCATGCCATAAGTTGAAATCACAATAATTTTCTTTGACTGCCATATGTGCATGTGGCACATTTATATATGTAAAATGCAAACCCGAATGGAGCATTGGCAGTTTCTCAAATATGTGATCTCTCCTTACAATATCTAAATATTTTTTGCTTTTATCAGTTCTCGACTGAGTATCATACCCATTATGATATATGTCCTTGAAACTCAACAAGTTTCTTGTTGATTTAGGAGAAAATAGAGCGTCCTCTATTTAAAGCTTTGTACCATTAGGTAATACAATATTAGCTTTTCCCACTCCTTTTATCAAATTTGAAGGACCTGATATCGTATTAATGTTTCCCTTTGTTGGTTTCAATTCATAAAAATATTTTTGGGATTTCAGAATAGTATGTGTGGCACCACTGTCTGCTATACATATATCTGCATTGTTTGTTTGATCTTCTGTTCCAGTGAAATTCATTTTTAATCTTCATGCGTAAAAAGAATAATTAGTACATAAATAGTATGAATTTACAAAACAAAACAGCTTTTTCATTGCATGAAAGAGAAATAATTAAACATACTTTAAACATAAAAATACACTTATATTTATTGGGTTTTAACAATATTTCTTTCATGGTTCCGGTTCAAAGAAATCTGAGTTATTGAGATCAGTATTGACATGGTCAAAATTTTCGATATGGTTTAACTCAGTATCGACATTGTCAACATTGTCGATATGATTTACTTCCTTTTCTTCTTTCTTCAGGGATGCTTGATATAGTTGACATAGATGTGAAGGTGTACGACAAGTTTTTGCCCAGTGATTTGCACTTCCACATCTAAAACAAGAACTTTCATTATTTGTGGACGTACCAGCTTCATTTCTAGCCTTATGTTGCTGGTTAAAATTGTTATTCTGTGGTGCATAGTAATTATTAGTTCTTTTGCCACGACCACGACCACGACCACGATTATTTTTCCATTTGAATGAGTGGTTGCGACCACTAAAATGAGTTCTGTCAACATTGTTTCGACCACGTCCACGGCCTCGTCCACGGCCTTGTTCCCATTTTCGCCCATAATTGTTATGATCATTATTATAAGCAATGTTTGCTTCTGGTATTGTCAATGATCCTGTGGGACGAGCTTGATGGTTTTTCATTAATAACTCGTTATTTTTCTCTTGTATAATGAGAATCATATTCAACTCAGCATATGTTCTGAACCTTTGTAACCTATAAGATTGTTGTAAATTTATTTGTGATGCATGGAAGGTAGAGAAAGTTTTTTCTAACTTTTCCTCTTCGGTTTTTGGTTGCCCACAAAAATCAAACCTTGAACATAATTTTAATAAAGCAGATGTGTAATCATTTACACTTTTGAAATCTTGGAATCTGAGACTATCCCAATCAGCTTTAGCCATAGGGAGTAATGAATCCCTTTGATGGTCAAATCTGTTTTTTAAATTTTCCCATAAAACACTTGGATCATCATAATTAAAATACTCTAATTGTAGTATTTCATCGATGTGTTTATGGATAAAGACTGCAGCTGTTGCTTTGTCTTGTTCATCACATTCGTTGTTTTCTGCAATTGTTTCTAGTACACCCATTGACTTTAGGTGTCTTTTTATATTTGCAGTCCAGGGCATATAGTTTTCTCCAGAATTTTTAAGAGCTAAAAATTCGAGCTTTGCCATATTCGTCATTTTATTACTAAACATAAATAAGATAAATATTAGAAACATTAGATTTTATAAATAAATGTTAGATAACATAAATATAAATGTTAGGTGCATAAATAAATGTTAGATAACATAAATATAAATGTTAGGTGGTTAGTAGTCCCAGTATAATATCTCCATAGCAATAGGTACCCTGTACTCATTTTTATTTATTAAGTATGGGACTTAGATGTTTTTATGATAGGAGTGTCTGGATAACTGAGTATCCTAAAGGAAAACAATCCCACGGTATAAAAAGAAATATTACGCTTTGTAGTCCAACAACAATCATGTGTTCATCGTTAAGATACATCTACACTTGTATTAGTTTATCATAACAATTATAATTTATATATATATTAATCAAACACTTACTTTGATTATAATTGCTTGAACGTTTCCTTTGGCTAGAGCCTCGAGCTTGGCTAGAGCTTCGTGCTGATAACGTGTTATGGAACCACTGTGAAATTAGAACTAATCTTGTGTACAACTGATCAATCAAAAAGGCTTATATATTTTTGAGAGCTTTCTTCTTTTCTATATATCACTGAAAGATCGATGCATACATATATATATACAATCAAAAATTACTATTGACATGTGAGTGTACTATTGACATGCGAAGTTATTTGTCTACCTATCAATTATTTATAACAATATTTATATTGATACAGTCAATAAGATTATTGAACATGAATATGATATTTATATTGATACAATCAAGAAGATTATATCGTGGATCCAGTTTAAAAAAAAATCTTAAATCTCTTCTATAAATTTTAAATTTTACATTTAATATTATTAATAATCGACTTTTCATAATAATATTTATTTAAACGGGAAAATAAAATTGAGACCATCTCATAGAGCGACATGTGTCTCTCAAATGGTTTCTTTTATTATATAGTATAGATTGGACACAGAAAAGGTTAACAAACTTCTTGGAGTTCGTAAATAAGGCATATCTAAAATTTCTCGTAACTACTCTAAAAAAACATTCCTAGCTATAAATATCTATAAGGCTATACGGTATGGTGATGGTCCTCCCTTGGAGGATGGTCCGCCACGTAAGCGACAAGTAGGATGAGGCAAAGAGGATGGACGTGTGGAAATGGGAGGATGATCCTAAAATATGTATGTATATATTGTATGTATAGTGGTGTGTGAGAGGGGGGGGATAACTTTTGTCCTTTTGTGGACCGTCGCAAACGTCTGGCAGAGGACGGGGACGACGAGGACGCGGGGGGGGGGGGGGGGGGCGTGGTGTTGGCGTTGTCGCCGATCCGGGACGGAGGGGGACGTCCCCCCATACAGTCCAGCCTAATAAATCATTACACAACTTTAGATCATACTCCAATTTATATAAAGCTATTACTTTTTTCCGAACTACCAACGGAATAAAAGTTCGGCTACCTGAGTAATCGAATGACAAAAGACGATCTTATACGCTTGTACCCGCAGACATACTTGACTATTGATTCTTGGGTTTCCATTCGACCTTCTAATATCAAACTAAATGTATATAACAAAGTTTGTTGGTCGGGAATAAGATACAAGGAAACAAAAATAATTAAAAACACATCAGTTGAAAAAATGTTTATATGAACTTGAGTTATTGGTTGTTTATATTATTACCAAGTCACTAAGATTTACTTATATTTGCAAATGAACATTAAAAGAGCCGAGACATTATACAACACAAACACAAATCAATTTTAAGTATGTTTAACACGAACACGACTCAAATAAATATTTGATAATTTGAGTCAGGTTCAGGTTCACCTATTCAACCCGTCAATCCAAAATCCTTTCACCTTTTAACACCCCTAGTCATTGTTGTACGTGCACTACAAGTTACCAACATTATGTTATGACCCAAAAGAAATAAACACAATTAGTGTGAAAAATTCTTTTATTAATCATTCCAATTGCATGGAAATTGGATGCCACATAACTTATGCCTTTTATAGGTTTGACATTATCAACTGATTATTGACATTAAGCTTCTAATTTACGTCATTTCATGTGGGTTGTTAACTCAAATCATTGCTAACAAACATATTAATTATTGCATATGTGACTAGAGAATTTGCCAAGGAGGATTCGACTGCCTATCTATGCCAAAAGCATAAGTCAATAAATGCAATGTCATTGCAAAGTCAAAATTTCTTTTAATTTTAAGATCTTCCTTTCATGATTGTTGTTGACGTCACACTAGGGATGCCAATCAAACCCGGAGTCGATGGGTACACCCAAAACCCGACACATTTAGAACGGGTTTGGGGTTAGGTAATCTGGTATAAGACCGGGTTTGAGATTAGTTTTCTAATTTTTTTCACGGACTTGGGACGGGTTTGGGATTTTGTGATATACCCGTTTAATTGACAGATTACTGATAAAGTGTACCCGTTTACCTGATAAACCCGATATAATTTCTTTTTATTTATTTATTTTGTAAATATGCATAGATATGACATGTCAATTAGGCATACACTATTTTGTCATGTATGCATTTGCTTATTTTTTTTTTCATCATTTTGGTATTTTATTTAATATACGTCGTAGTTATTTGATATTTGAGTTAACTGCCATTTTCGTTCATGTGGCTTGATTACTTATGCCATTTTTGGTCAATTTTCAAAATTGCATCAGTTTCCTCCTCCCTGACGTTCTCAAAACGTGCAATTTTGTTGGTGCATACATCTGTTGACTTCGTCTTATATCGAGTCTTGAAATTGTTGAGGTTCTGTTCGTGCATGAAGTCATCGTCAAGAATGATGACATCGCATATGTGACATCAATGATGACATCATATGTGTGACATCATCACATAAGTTCGCTTCAAAGTCAAATATGTAGGTTTCTCTTGAAAGTGGAACTTGTAGGTTTCTCTTGAATGGTTTCTCTTGAAGCTGACATGTGTGTCTTCAAGAGAAACCAGGAACACTATAAATAGGCATGAGAGCTATTCAGTTGTAACGTTTTCCAGATTAGATACCGAAGTGCTGCCGGTATTTCTCTTGAATGTAATAGCTGTAAAATCAATATACAAGAGGTTTAAAGTGTAACTCAAGCTGTTTTAACGTTCGTTTCTTTGTTTCCGCCTCTGAAACGGATTTGAGCTCTTCCGAACGACTCATTTAGGTCGCAATTCGATCATACAAATTTCAGTCCAAAAAACTAACCCCAGTTAAAAAACACAGTTAGCTCAGGGGTAAAATTGTCATTTTATGTATATTTTTATTTTTCATTTTTTTAAACTTCTATATTGTTGTTGTTACTATTATTAAATTTAATAATTAAGGGAACGAGATTGTAGTAAACTCCGATGACCGGAGATGGTTGATTGGAGTAGCAGGTTGACATGAGATGGTGACGGAGGCTTAACAGGGCTACTCACCTAAATTGCATTTCGCTTGTAGTACAAGCAGAATCATTGGGTATGTTGTTTAATGGTGATGAGCTTGATAGTGACGCTAAACAAACTTACAAACGTTAACGACGATAATTCGGTCACCGTTTGAACCTGCCAAGTTTGTATCTCCGTCAGTTTGTAGAAGATGATTGTCAACATCACATATGTATCCCCTTTAAACATAAAAAAGTAACACCTTCTCCGGCCACCTCTGCTGCTCTGACGAGTTTTCGATTATCTTTTCCGATCACTACTGGACCTCTGATCTAGCTCTGGCCATTTTTCTCCAATTCGCTTGCTACCACAACGGATTGAACCCAAGAATCTCAGGCAACCGGTGTCTAGCGGTTCCATCATCGTCATCACTTATTCGTCTTCCTTGTATTACCTGAAAGA
Source organism: Helianthus tuberosus (assembly GCA_030545235.1). Lineage (NCBI taxonomy): Eukaryota > Viridiplantae > Streptophyta > Magnoliopsida > Asterales > Asteraceae > Helianthus > Helianthus tuberosus. The sequence goes on from CM060442.1 coordinate 14,059,210, forward strand.
ACACCATCTTCGTCATCTCCATCCATCACAATCACAAACCTTGCCTCCTGTAACCACGACCGTCACCACAACCACGACCCTTATCATCATCATCATCATCACCACCACCATCACCATTATTATTATTATTATTATTATTATTATTATTATTTAGTATTACCTAAATAAAAAATATATGACTTTGAGTTCTTCAAATTGGTTGTCTATTGAGTTCTTCAAAGTGATATGTTATCACTTTCAAGAACTCTATAAGTTGGTTGTAGGGCTGTAAACGAACCGAACGTTCAGCGAACAGTTCGTGAACCGTTCGGCGGGAAGTTCGTTTATGTTCGTTCGATTAGCTTAACGAACGAACACGAACAAAAAATTTCATTCGGTTAGCTTAGCGAACGAACACGAACACAGGTCTCGTTCGTTCGACTGCGTTCGTGAACGTTCGGTAATATGTTCGTTTGATTATATTAAAAATAATAAACAATAAACCTTTTATCTATACATATTGAAAACTTGAAACCCTATTTTTTCTAAGTTTTGGACATTCTAAGATATTTTTGGTATAATTATGTCTAAGTTAGTTAAACTTTATTCATCGTTTGGTGGTATGGTAAACTTCTTGTGTTTTGATTTATCATTTGATGGTTGTATATTTAACTATTTATATCCAATGTTTAAGGATAACAGTGTTTTTATTTTTTTATTTTCAAGTTAAATGTTCGTTTACGTTCATTTTTATTTGATTGCGTTCGTTTGTGTTTGAGACCAGTGTTCACGAACTGTTCATGAACAGTTGAATTTCCTTAACGAACGAACACGAACATAAACTTATGTTCGGTATGCGTTCGTGAACAGTTCGCGAATATGTTAATTTCATTAACGAACGAACACAAATATGGCCTTGTTCGTGTTCGTTCGGTTCATTTACAGCTCTAGTTGGTTGGTTTGAAAGAATTGGGCCTGTACTATCAATCTATCATCAGGGCTAGACATGGGCAAAAAAACCGGTTTTTTAACCGAAACCGGTTAATAACCGTAACCGAAACCGGTTATTAACCGGTACCAACATAACCGGTTTGGGTTTTTTAATAACCGGCGGTTCCTAACCGGTTTTAGATTTTGTGCGTAATAACCGGTTTATAACCGGTTAATTAAAAACCGGTTTGTGTGGGCTGTAAATAACCGGTTAACCGGTCGCATTTGATCTTCAACAGCAGAAAAGCAGCAGCAGCAGCACAGAACGTTTTTTTGACATGGATGTTACCGTTTGAAAAGAAAACAACGGTAATATTACCGTTTGGGACCAGTTTTGAAGTGTATAAATAAGATATCAATGCATATGTATAATCCCACTTCAATTCTAGCTCAAAAACACACTTACAAAATACGTTTCAACTTTCAAATGGCGAGTTCGAGTGGCGATGCTTCGACCGTTGTTGGTTCATCTAGCGAGTTGTTTGTGAAGAAGATCTTGACCACGAATAGGGACCCGACACTATGGGTGAATTTTGATTTATGCGAGATGTCGAATGGAAAAGAAAAGGCGAGGTGCAAAAATTGCGGGGCGTTTCTTGCGGCGTCATCGAACTCTACTTTGAGAGCACATGTGACGTCGCATTGCAAGCCATTAAAAAAAAATCCCGCCAAAGATCAAGCGCAAATATCACGGGGTATGGGTGTTTGGAATTTCGACCCGGAGGCGGTTCGTTTAAGGATGGCTCAATTTGTTATTCAACAATCGTTGCCGTTCGATCACTTTGACAATCCGCGCTTGACTAAGTTGATTCAAGAGACGCTTCAACCACGTTATGTTCACGTAAGTCGTTCAACTCTTAGACGCGATTGTTTAAAGATGTGGTCAAAAGCTAAAAAAGAAATGATTTTAGGTTTTGAAAAATTAAACACCGGTGTTAATTTAACAACCGACGTATGGTCGGCTCCATTTGGTTTACCGGATTCTTACATTTGTGTTACCGCGCATTGGATCGATCCCAATTCGTGGAACATGATGAAACGTACACTCGCGTTCGATTTATTTGGTTATCCACACACGGGGGAAAATATATTTCATGTCTTAGACGATGTTATCAAAACTTATAAATTAGAAAATAAAATACTTTCTATTGCTTTTGATAATGCGTCGAACAACACAACCGCGGTGCAAATGTTAAAAATAAAATACAATCCGATTTGCGATGGAGAATTTTATCATAGCCGATGTGTTGCGCACATCATTAACTTGGTTGTGCAAGACGGGCTAAATGTTGAGTCCGTTAAAGAAGTTAAAGAAACTTTTAAAGATATGTTACGTGACGTTTTTCAAGGTAGTCGAAAAAGATATGCGGATTATAGAAAATGGTGTAAAGCTTTAAATAAGAAATGCTATAGCGCACATTTTGACATGGTCGTCCGTTGGAACTCTACGTGGAAAATGTTTGATAGCGCGATAATGCAAAAAGAAACCTTAAAATCTTTCCACGATAGTCTTGCAACGTCCGGGTTGGTGGAACCATTTGATGACGATGGTTGGAAGTGTATTGAAACGTTAACAGAATTACTTGAAGTTTTTAGAACCGCGACAAAGATTTTATCGGGAGTTTATTATCCCACTAGTTCTTTGGTGCTTAAACAACTATTTTTGATGTGTCAAAAAGTAAACGACTTTGAATTCCAAGGTGACATTTACGAACATATGATTGTTCCAATGAGAGAAAAGTTTAAAAAATATTTTCAAGAAATGCCACCGGTTTTTACATGTGCCGCCGCCTTGAACCCGACTATAAATATTGCGGGTGTTGAGATGATGATTTCGGATATTTGTTCGGATTTGGAGTTAAATGATGCCGACCCACATTTTACAAGAAATGCACTAAAACGTTTTGACGTTTCTTTAAACAATCTTTTTGATCATTACTCTCAAAGATATGGTAATGTGTCATCGTTACACCAACAAATGGCGGCGAGCTCGAAGGCGTCGAGAAAAGATGCGGACTTAAATTTCTATAATTCCTTAAGAAATGAAAATAGTAAACGTTCTCGAGGTGATGCATCAAATAGTGAACTCGGAAGGTATAAATATACCGATTTTTTAGCAACCTTGTCACCCGACGAGTTTCACAACTTTGATGTTTTGGCTTGGTGGAAAATACAAGAACCGCATTATCCCGTTTTAGCCGCCATGGCACGTGATCTACTAAGCTCCCAAGCTTCTACGGTAGCTTCGGAGTCGGTTTTTTCTCTTAGTGGAAGGGTACTATCTATTCGACGAACAAGACTTACACCGGAGGCGATGGAAATGTGCATTTGTTTGAAGGATTACTTGGATGGCGTGGAACGTATACAACATATTTCAAGTCTTGAGGGCGAGCTTGAGGTGGAAGAACAATTACATGATGTTGAAGTTTTTCAAGGACGGGCGCAACCACTTTCCGATGACGAACTCATGTACGATGAATCCGTACGCTCTAATAGCCCCCGAAGCGACTAAACGAAGAAACGAAGAAATGACGAAACAAAACTACAAGACGACAACTTCATTCTAGACTAGTTAAGATAATTGTATTGGATATTTTCATGTTAAAATATGTTTCTGCAGGTTTTTATAAAAATCTGCATGTTTAATGCAGTTTAATATAATTTTGCAGCATTTTTTTTAACTTTCTGCAGTTATTGCCCACTGTATAAGTTTCTGCAGGATTTGTATAAGTTTCTGCAGGTTTTAAATGATTCTGCATTTTTTAAATGATTCTGCATGTTTTTATAAAATTCTGCATGTTTTGTATATAATTCTGCATGTTTTTTAAATGATTCTGCAGCTTTTTTTATATTTCTGCATGTTTTTTAAATGATTCTGCAGCTTTTTTTTTAAAATTCTGCAGTTTTTATAACAAGTCTGCAGCCTTGTTTAAATAACCGGAAAAACCGGTTTTTATTAACCGGTTGACAAGTTAACCGGTTTTTTATAACTGATCGGTTATTATCGGGTATTGATATTCGGGGTTAATAACCGGTTATTAACCGGTCGGTTATTAACCGTTAACCGGTTTTCTTTTTTTGGCCCATTAACTCCCCCAACCGGTTAACCGGTTTCAGTTATTAAAATAACCGATTTGTGCATGTCTAATCAGGGCTTCATGAATCAATTGATTCGCAAACATGAATTTATTAATTGTATAAAGAATTGGGCCTGTACTATCATCAGGGCTTCATGAATCATGCTAAGATCAGGCCCATATTATTAAACTTTGATTCGCATACATGAATTTATTAATTGTATCATTTGCAAATATATTATATTAAAATGATAATTTTGTTTAAAAGGTGGTAGTCAATTGATACACTTTATCAACTTTTAACCGGTTTAGCTTGTTTTACTTGATCTCTTTTTTATATTACTTAATTGATACATTAGAAAAATATAATCCCAACTTATAAATTATTAGAAAAATATAATCCCAACTTCAAGAGATGTTATCGGTTTAGGATATTTCGGTTCAGAAGACGGCTCTAAAAAAGGTGATTCGTACTGTATATATAGTCACTCTTTGGTTTATTTGGAAGGCTAAAAACGATAAACTTTTAAGTCAGAAAGTTAAGCCTTGGAAGAAAATGGTGGAAGAGATCATGTCGAACTCATTTCTATGCCTCTAACATAGAGCGAGAATGCATAATTTATAGTGGCATGTTTGGTGTTCCTTTAATTTCTAATTGTTGTATATATTTTTCTTGCTTCTTGCTAGCGTTCTTAATCTAAAATATATTAGTATATATATTAGTAGCATCATAAAAAATGAAAAGAATAATAGTAGTTTTAAACCAATAATCAACTCATAAATATTTTAGATTAAGAACGCTAGCAAGAAGCAAGAAAAATACTATTATTCTTTTCATTTTTTATGATGCTACTAATATATATACCAATATATTTTAGAGTAAATGAATCTTATTGGACCTTACTAGTCAATAGTAATTAAGATATAATTAATTTTATAATAGTGTAAATGGAAAATAAAGTATGGTGTATTTAGAATAAGCCTTAGGAAAGTGATCATGTTGAACATCATCTCATAAAAATCACCAACTTCTCACACTAATTATAAGGTGGCAATAATGATTATGAATAACAAAACTTCTACAAAAATATAGAATATTTTAGCAATAAATATATACCTTGTAGTTTTAAACCAATAATCAACTCATAAATATTTTAACAGTTTTTAATGTTTCATGTTCAACATGCTTGACAATATTAACTAAAGACTTTGAGTTTTGTTCCTTTTGAGATCTAATTAACAAATTGTATAATTAGCAAAAATTATGTAATATTTTATAAAGTGGTATAGTTAGTGATCGCCAACTCGTCACACTTACATGGTAGTTAATGACCAATCATATGAGTGTTAAAAAGTGTTTATAATCAAGCTAACTAACGACCTCACTTCAATTTCTTCATGCGATGAATTGATAACAGCCAATAACAAACAGTTATGGATAACTCCCAAAAAGTTTGTTATAAAAAATAACTCAAAAAACATGATTACAATTGTGAATTAATATAACTCGGTTTATATATAGCTAACCTAGACTCGTTACACTATGATGCGAGTTGTATAATCCAAATATAAAACTTACTAAACATTGAAGAGATAATTCTGATTTGAAGGATTATCTGGGAAGTTAATATGGGTTGAAGATAATATAAGCTAGTTGAAAATAAAATTAGTTTCAATTATCTAGAAGCAATTGGTTTAAAAAAAAAGGGGCAACCATAAGTATAAGAAACGTGTTTGAAAAGTTCGACGAAGATTGAATACTCTAATTGTTATCTGGAAGCAATTGATTTTTGGTCGATCAGTAACGATTAATAAAAGAAGTGCTATTGGTTTTTTGGGAAATATTAGTGGAATGCATGGAACATATATTGTGTTGATTTGGTTTTCAAGGATAATGCTCCTTGAAATTTAATTGGTAAAAAGTAATTCAAGCCAAGGTGTGAAGTACTTGAATTTTTGCATGGATAAGGCAACACTCTCAAGAAGTCATGGGTTGAAGGATGGCATCAGAGTTGAGAATCAACACGAATCAAGGCTATGGTGACGACCACAAGGTCATGAGAAGTAGTTGTATTGGGCAGCTGAAACAGGCAGTAGCTACGTATATTCGATGCGGTTTTGGGATCAAATCATGACTGTGACGGTACGGGCAACAATAGTGTTCAGCAGCTATTGGAGAAGCGCTAGCTCGGGAGATGAATGGCCGATTCACAATGATTCGGTGGGGAATATGTAACAGTTGGGTTGAATTCACGTGAAGCTATAATTCGATCAAGGAGAAGATCGAGTTCGTTAATAGCTAAGTGGAAAATTTTGTGTGAAGAAAATTTTGTGGGAAGTTTTTACCGTTATAAAAACCCGTTGTTACCACAAACAGTTTATGCCATACGTCAAGGAAAAGTTCATAGTCAAAGAACAGAGGATCAACTTGTGTAGTTTGATCATTCGACTCGGATTTAATCACAACCTTTGTGAGTTGCGATCAGATTTTCGGACAAGACCGGATGTGAAGTGGGTCCAAATCAGAATTAAGGGGATGAATGAAGAGATAATTCTGATTTGAAGGATTATCTGGGAAGTTAATATGGGTTGAAGATAATATAAGTTAGCTGGAGATAAAATTAGTTTGAATTATTTGTTTATTAGATAGGTTTATATTAAATAAAGTTTGAGTTTGATTAGGATTAAAATATGTTTAGTATAAATAGAGGGTTATGTATTCAGTTTTATCTGTCGAGTTAAGTTTAATAATACAATGAGAATGAGATGTGTTAGTCTCCAAATCGTTTGTGTTTGGTTTTGTATGTTCGTGATCGGAAGTCTGGGCCAACAAACATTAGGATCCTAACCATACCACACCTAATTGTGGGCAACTAGATCTTTCTTCTAGCTCGAGCCATTAGTCCAACTCGATCCATATCCACTGTTCAATTATTCAGATTCCATTTCCGAGTATGGGTCGATTGGGTCGAGATCGCTGCGTTATAAAATATTGATATGTTAAGAAGAAAAGTAACAAAGATGTTTACCAAATTGGTTGAGATTTATCAAAAATGTATGTACCGCCAACACTTTTCTTGTTTAACCAAGAGTTACTAATATATATTGAAATATTTTTATGAAATATTAAATGTAAGATACTACCAACACTTTCTTATTTAACCAGGAGTTATACCAATATTTTCATGCATTTTATTTTGTTAGTCGTCTATTGATTTTCATCTTATATTTGGCGTTGTATTAGAGAGGAAAATATGATGAAATAGTTATTAATTTCATGATCATGAATGTGAGTGTATATGTGTGTGTGTATATAATTAATGCTGATCAATAAGAGAACCGTAGTAGACTGAACAAAAACATGTTAAAAGATAACTTAAGATGATTAAACAAAGTAAATAACAAGGATGTGTTCATTTCTGCTCAATAAACTTCACATATTAATTTCACAGATTGTAGAAATATTTCACAATCAAGATTACATCCATGTACCAAATATAGTCTTTGTTATCCCCCTAACTTCACCAATAATGCCAGAAAACAAAAGAACGAGAAACTAAAGAGCAACTTAACTATCACCAACATAACGTGCAAGAATTCATTTTCGATCAATTCTTTCCTTTTCGGGCATTTCAAATTTCGAAGAAACACAAGAGCATGCTTCAAGGAACACCGAGTTCTTAGAATCCACCACCAAGTGCTGGAGTCCAGAATTCAGCACCGTTAGTAGTCATATTCGTAGTGTCGATATGATCCATACACGAGACTGGAACCAAACATAACCCTCTACTGGCAAGATCCTTGGGCAGTGTTTTCCCATCCTACATATATAAAAGCATTTCAAGGTTCTTTAATAGGAAAAAAGAAACTAAAAGTTACCCAAAACATTAAGGTCCATTCTTTTCATGTAATGATCATCAATCAAGGACTTGGTTGAAAATTATATTAATTAAGCAATAATTAACAACTTTTATTGATGCAATCCCGAGGTAATTAAGTAAACCTATCAATTTATTAATCTTCAAAATAAAGTTGAGAATCATGTCTCCCACTTTGTGTTATATAATCCTTTAAATGAGCTAATAAGTGATGGATCCAATAAAGCATCACAAATTATATATAAATATACACATATCTGCTTTCTTTATCATTTGTTTATCCCATTTAATAGCTTAGGGTGATAAAAAGGTTGTGTTGGTGGGTTGACACGAACCCAGACATTTTAAACGAGCTAAAAAACAACACGAACACAAGTTGTGTCAGACACATGAATTCAAACATGATTCTACCATTCAAAGGTTGTAACAAGACAACTTATAACAAAAGGAACTAATGTTTATAAGACAATTTGCAAAAATAAATGGGTCCACCAGTAAACACGATCTGTTTAGCAAAATGTGTTAACGGGTCAACCCATTTTTAACGCATTGGGAAACGGGATATTAGGGAAATGGAAGCATGGGCAACTTACAGGAGTATGTTGGTGTCTCGTGCCTCCAGAAACATTATTGGCCAAATTCATGTACGGTGAACTAAGTGCCTGCATGTTATTTTACAGTTGAAGAATGTTGAAAAAAGTAACAACTTTTAACTTTTAAGTGCACGCTCGTCTCTAAAATGGTGTCTGTAAAACCTACTGCTGTGAATTCTAATAATTAATAAATAAAAAGAAATAATAAAGAAAAAAATGTCACCTCAATTTGACCCTCAAGGAATCTGATCTGAGCTGTGGCCTCTAACAACACAGAAGCTGTATCAGTCTGCAAAAAGTCCCACGCACAATTATCTCTTTTTTCAGGTTTGAATCTTAAAAACTTATTAAACTGCTGTTAATCTAATCAATCAAATAATAAAGTGGGAGAGCATTTATGCTTACACTTCATGGTCCTCAGTTTAGAGAATATTTTTATGATTTTATGTTATACAAATCAGAGGCCCTAAGCTTATTTTATGTTATACAAATCAGAGGTCCTAAGCTTAATGGAGCAAGAAATTTGTTTTGAAGTATAATTAAGATTTTAATGCAAGATTTTATAGGTTATTTTACGACACGCTAAAAACGTCTATCTAACTAAGCAGTGACGGATCTAGAAAATCCTTATAGGGGTAATGTTTTAAAAAAAGGGTAACGAAATCGAAAAACGTCAATTTTTTCCAAAATTTACACTACCGCGTCAGATGTTACCTTTCCGAAAGGCGAAACAAGCTGGTGCAAAGCCGATATTCGGTCACCCAATTTCTCCTTCCTCACCTGGTTATATTTAGAGCCATTGTTAGTGCTATTAGCTAGATTACCTTAATAACTTAAATAATCAAACACACTTTACAAAGAATAATCAAACAAACTTACAAAGAACTTTCATCTATATATATAGATATGTAGACAATCTTGTGATCAAGTAGCTACACTAAATTCTCTAAAAATATAGCCTAGCTAGCTAGGTTAATGGACCACACATCTAATTATAGTTGAAGTGTCCTAGTTGTACATCTTTTGTTGTCTAAATTCAAGAATACAAACTTTTTAAGTGCCGAAGTTGTCAAAACAGATTCAACTAATACTTGCAACGAATATTTGCTATGTGAGGCAAAAGCTATTATAACATATAGCTTTTTGAAACTCTTATCAATACTTTAACACGATGAGATCGCGATCGAAATTGAGAGAGGGAGAGATGGTTAACCTTTAGAGGGGTTTGGGTTGATGAGTGTTGAGCCCTAGCTCTTTTAGAAGTTCCACTTGTAAATGTGTCATTAGACTCCTTTGATCATGACAAAAGTTAAATTAAAAAAAGTTTAATATCTTTGTTGTATTAATTTGTAGTAACCACAAATGATCAAGAAAATAGAAGTAATTAAACAAGTTAAGTGTTCTATATACATACCATTGAAGAATTAGGTCGTATCGAAGATGATTGAAACCTTGGCTTTTTAGACACACCACTACTAGATGTATCATCATACTTTGATGTATAGTGGATAACATAAGAAAACAAAGAAATCAAAACCCAAATGTTACCAACTGACATAATATATATATAGGGGAAACATGTAATCTTTTTGGCTAGATTATGTATGTGTTAAGTAAATAATTACCTGAGATGAATATTGGTTAGCATGTTGGTTTCGACTGTCGATCTTACTTGAGAAATCGAACATAGTAGTGGTGCTTAAAGTCATGGTAGAAGATGAACCAACAGATGGAAGTTGAGGTGACCAAGAAGAACTACAAGCTTGTAGATCTTCCTCAGTACTATTATTGTTGCCATGATGATCATTTTTATTACTATAATTATTATAAAGTTGTCTGCTTTGTTGATTATCCAAATATCCATACTTTACTTCACCAGCATGTGCACCTCTTAAGTTTTGGTGTTCTTGATCATTAGCTAATCCATTCCTGATAACATGTCAGTGATCAATAATAAAAATTTACTCCATCAACACAGTTTTAAAAAGATAGATTTTTTAATCATTGGGTACATACATACATACATACATACATACATACATACATACATACATACATACATATATATCCCAATGATATTAATTAGTAACTAATTTAAAGATATGTTATATATTTGGTGGAGAGCATGCATGAATGATATGATGATGAAAGAGACAAAGAGGTGTTACATAAGTAGTTGGCTCCATGAGACAGGAAAATCTTGGTTTTCATGATGCTGCTGGTCAGCCAAAGCATTAGGGTTTGCAGCAGGCACTAGCAGGGAAGAACCAAAAAGATATGGAGGATTCAAGATGGAAGATGGAGGTGGAACCGGCAACGGCAGCGGCAACGGTAGCGGCAACTGTGGTGTTGATAAGAAAGTAGGGTTAAAAGCCTGCTGAGAGGATGGTGTTTGCAGCTTCCCATTCAAGCTCCACCAATAATTAGGGTTTTCTCCCATCATCTCCAAAACACTGATGCTCTTGGCTCTATATGTCTGTTTTTTTCTCTCAAAATCTGGAGGTTAGAAATGATAACAGATTAAACTCATGCCTTGTCTAAAGAAAACAAAAAAACAAAACTTCTTTAAGGGTGTCTTTTACTTTAAAGAAAAAGCCTTTGTCATAAAATCTTTAATAATTTTCTTGTTTAAGCATCAAAATAAACAAGCCTTTGATAGAAGCTTGTATTTTACTTTCTAGTCATCATTCATATCAGATTAGATGAGATTAAATTAGTCACTACCCCACCCCCCTCAAATATGTCTCTATCAACAAAGTAATTTTTGAAGCAGTGGGGTTGGAGCTTCTAAAACTTTTCTTTAGTTTAATAATATATTTGTTTTCTGTGTTAAAATAAAATATTGTTCTTTAGCTTTTAGCTGTATTACAAAAAAAGTGGGGCACAAAAAAAGGTGGGGAGAAATGTTTTTGGTACAAAACAAATACAATTTTGTAGTTTCCTTAATTTGGGGGTGTTAAACTAGGTAGGAGGGTTTTTTTTCAGTATAGCATTAGGGTTAGGGTTAGCCTCAGAACTAAAATAGGCTCATTGGACTATAAGTAGAATGTTACTTATTCTTTACATACACAACTCTTGTTAACTATGTCTATTGTCTATACTCAATTAACACTTTATTTTTAAAAGAAGACATCTCAGTGGGAGAAAATTATCAAAGTGTATGTTTTTAGATGGTTGTGTTTTTCTTCCATGGCTATGTTACAGACAAATCACGCATCAACTTGTGAAATATGTGACTTCATAATTCATATATAGTTGTGTATCTAGTTTCGCCAACGTATTAGATTTTATTTTCATCAACGCATACGTAAATGAATGCATGTAATTAATACGTGACTCGTAGTTGTGTATAAACTTTTACATTCAGTTATATTCCTTTTAGTGAGGGATCAATTTAGTCATACACACACGGAGAGGCGTCTCTGAGAATTCACGTACCTTGTACGAGCTTGAAAAATGTCTTTCTGTAATGTTTTATTATTATTTTTGTAAAAAAATCAAATTAGTATTGTACTCAATAAACCTAATGCCAATAGGCTAAATTCTAAACCATAAAAAATGATTTTGTAAATGGACCTATATTGAAATTAATATATGTTTATTATTAAAAAAATAACATATATATATTGGAATTTTTTTTTAAAAAATCGCATGCCTCTCGAAATCACGGGCCTTGTGTAGAGGTCATCCCCGCACACCATCATAACCGCCACTGTACACACATAACAAAAACTCGTGTAGTTTACAATTTTGTGTCTACTTTAAAAGGTAACACGTTTTTATAAATGATCTATTTGGACACCCTCTGACACTATTTGGACACTTTTTGTGCCCTAGACGCCTTGTATAGGGCTATACGAGGCGTCTAGGCACTGAATTCAAGGGGGTCTTTAGAGGTTGTCAGGCACAAAGTTTAAGAAACCCTAGACGCCTCGTACAGGCCTATACGAGGCGTCCAGGCATTGGGTGTTTTTTTGGTTGAAAGAGGGGGTGTTTTGGTGGGTTTTGGTGTGGTTATTTTGATAGTTTTTGAAAGAGTTTTTTTTAGCGAAATTTTTTTTGTTTTAAAAAAACTTTTGTTTTTTACACTATAAAAAATTTAACCGTTTTATGAGATCGGCTCTTTAAATAGATTTTATCGATTAAATATTATAATGTTTTTAACATTTTACTTTTTTAAATATTATTCTTCCGATTAAAATTTTATCTCGTTTAAATATTGTTTCCGTATTATATTCAAAACATATATTGTTTCCGTATTATATTCAAAACATATATTGTTTCCGTATTATATCAATTTAAGATAACAATCATTAAATAACCGAATAACTGAAAACAAACGTAAATATGACATATATAAGTTAACTTTTGTACATCCATAACAAAAATAAAAACTACAACTGGTCTACGCATCAGGCTCTGAATCTGGATCTGCCTGCTGCGGCTGCTGCTGATGTGGTGCTCGAAGTAGTGGAAGCGGTATCGGGGGTAATCCCTCTCTCTTTCTCTCGACTAACCTGCTCGGCCCGTACCAACCAACCTACCAAATCGTCGAGCCTGTCAAGCTCGGTTCGTACCTCCGGATGTAGCGCAGCTCCTGGGGCATGACCAGGAATAACGTGACGTGGAAACTGAGGCGCCCCGGGAGGTGGCTGTGACATCGCTGCACTGTCTAAATCCACCGGAGGGTCCGGCATGGGCACTGCAGTAGCAGGATCTGGCGGAGGATGGACTAGCTCGAACTGCTCTAGTAGGGGCTCCTCTCTCCATATGCCCCCGTTGCAGTTTTTAAACCGCGGGCCAACGAAGAACCTCTTGATCAGTGTGATCCCCCACAGCGATGGAAAACCCATCCGCGTCGGCATGACTGGCGGCGTCCATAATGTGGGTCCTGCTCCGGTACGATGCCTAATGAACGGGCAATGAAGGTCACGTACGCGCCGCCATACAAAGCTCCGCGCTCCTGCCGGTGATGGGCGGAGGCGTAGTACTGGGCTAGACCGTGTGCTAGTGCGCACGGCTTCCTGTACAACAAACAATAAAAGAAAAAATGATATGTGGTCGCGACCCGTAATAGAAGTAGCGAGCATATGGTGCATATACCTGCAGATAGTGTTAGCGAAATACAAAAACAGAGATTAATAAACAATACACATAATCACAATAATTATTGTAATAAACGTACGTACCTGTACAATGGGTCGCTAATAAATGAAACACTCCCCTTCGACTTGTCGTGCTCCCAAGTATTTGGCCCCGCAATCACCTGCCAAAACCCTAAAAGAGTGGGTCTATCAACCACCACTAGCCCCGCTGTGTAAACGACAGTCTCGATCTCCTCCTGCCTGTATAAACCGCAATGCACCGCAAACTGTGCTAGCGTAATCGAACGCAAAATGCCAGCGAGCCTGAAAGAAACCTCAGACGGAGGGGGAGCATCTGGGTGCGGAAGCGACGTTGGGACCCTAGGAGGGTGAAATGTGAATGACGAAAGGAACTCGACCAGCAGCTCCCTGTAGCTCGGCGTGTGCGCCAACTTAAAAAGACGATGCCACGGCGAATCGACAGGTATAAACCGACACACTCTAGCCGTCTCACTAATCTCATCTATCGCATCCCAGTCGATCGCTGCATGCGCTCCAATGTGCATCCTCCTAAGCTTCTGGCAATGACGGGCGACAGGAGTGCCGTTGGGAAACTCTAGATACGGGTGACCGTGCAGCGGATCCGGAGGCGGTAGCCGCCTCCGTCGCGGACCCCGTGGCACCGGCTGATCCCCCGGCGGTGCCCCATCAATATCAATCTAAATCTCATCGTCCTCCATAATCAATCTGCAAATAAATACCGTATAAGTATAAAAACAATAATAAATAAATAATAATAATAATAACAATAATAACAAATAATAATAATAATATAAAAATAATAATAATAATAATAATAACAATAACAATAATAATAATAATAATAATAATAATAAATAATAATAATAATATAAAAATAATAATAATAATAATAACAATAACTATAATGATAATAATAATAATAATAACATTAATAATAATAATAACAATAATAATAATAATAATAATAATAATAACATTAATAATAATAATAAATAATAAATAATAAATAATAAATAATAAATAATATTAATATTAATAATAAATAATAATAATAACAATAACAATAATAACAATAATAATAAGGATAATAATAATAATAACAATAATAAGAATAATAATAATAAGAAGAAGAAAAATATTAATAATAACAATAATAATAATAATAATAATAATAATAATAATAATAATAATAATAATAGCAATAATAATAATAACATTAATAACAAAAAAAAAAATCACTGCCTCGTATAGAGGCATACGGGGTGTCTTGTTCTATGTCCTTCATTTTCAACCTCAACTTCAAACCCCCAAACCCAACAAAAACCTAATTTCAGGGCAAACCTACGGTCTAAAGGCAAAAACGAGGCAAGAATACTAAACTTCGGGCTGAAATACGTACCAGGGATGCTTCAAATCTTCGAAAATACGGTCCAAATACGTTTTTCGGGGCGTATAAAGGTATGTCTGCCAAATGTGTGTGTGTTTTGTGGTTTGGGGGTGATAACCAGGGTCGTCTAGGTCTCCCCCTGTTATACGAGGCATAGACACCTCGTATAGAGCTAGACGACCCGTCTAGCATTTTAATGTAATTACCATTTTGCCCCTGTAAAGCCCCTAGTATAGGCCTTAATCAGGGGTAAAATGGTAATTAACCAATCCAAAAAGATATTTCTGGAATGGTTAATTACAATTTTACCCCTGACTAAGGCCTATACTGGGGGCTTTACAGGGGTAAAATGGTAATTTAATAAATATTTTTTTAATAATTAAAAAAAAAACCCA
Organism: Helianthus tuberosus; assembly: GCA_030545235.1. Classification (NCBI taxonomy): domain Eukaryota; kingdom Viridiplantae; phylum Streptophyta; class Magnoliopsida; order Asterales; family Asteraceae; genus Helianthus; species Helianthus tuberosus. The sequence continues at coordinate 14,074,635 of CM060442.1, forward strand.
AACAGTTGCCGCCCACCATATATGATGCGTATAGAGCTATACGTGCCGTCTAGTGTTTTAAATTACCTTTTTCCCCCTGATTAAGGCCTATACTGGGGGCTTGTCAGGGGTTTAATGGTAATTAACTAAAAGATTTTCAAAATTTAAATTTAAAAAAAAAGAAATCTTGCCGCCCAAAAAGACGACCCGTCCAGCTCTATACGAGGCGTCCATTTTTGTTAAATTTAAAATTTGAAATTCAAATTTTAAAAATTTAAAAACCCAAAATGCCGCTCAAAAAGACGACCCGTCCAGCTCTATACGAAGCGTCTGGATTTGGTGAAATGACCTTTTAGCCCCTCGTTTAAGCCTAGACTGAGGGCATATTCGGGGTAAAATGGTATTTTGACCATACGTATACGACCAGTCTAGGTCTATACGAGGCGTATATTTGTAATTTTTTTGTAATTATAAAAAAATGATAAAAATATGAGCAAAAATATTATTAAACTGTTTTAATCAATTCTAATTATAAAAAAAATGATAGAAATTTTTATAAAAATGTTATTAAACTGTTTTAATCAATTCTAATTATAAAAAATGATATAAATTTTTATAAAAACATTATTAAATTGTTTTATGCAATTGTAATTATAAAAAAACTTATAGAAATTAATACAAAAAATCTTATTAATTACAATAAGAATAATTATCGATACAAAATATACTATTAATTACAAAAATCATTCTTCCGTATCACTGTCGATGTAATTAAGACTGGGGTTTGATCTTGGTGGAGGATTCATTATCGATATATACCATTCTAGACGTGGCAAGTACATATCTTCCCATTGTTCCGTATGGGGTCTTCGGTGGTTCAACCATAGCCCGTGTGTTGGTGGCATTGGATAATCCCCTTCCAGCTTAACATGTATGAAGTGGTTCTCGTTAACATGTGCAAGCGTTATGAATAATGGTTGTTGATTAGCCGGAGGACATAGTATCGGGAAGAAAGTGGAACTCGCACCCATGGTTGTCGTTAACAGGTGCACCCCAATACCGTACGTTTGTGCAATAAGAAGTCCTGCTAAGGGGAAGTCCATCCAGTGATCCGGGGGACAACCGGATACTGAATCCCAAATTAGGCCCTGACGATGCGTGTAAAAATATCCTTCTTCCCATGCTTCAAATATTGGGAACCATATCGATTCGTTCTGGTCCATTTCTTGGACAAGGTCCCTTCGAATGAGCCCCCATGAACTCTGATCCATACCTAAGCCCACAACCACAGACCGAAACCCACAATGACCGTCCGGCATCACATCTCGTATGCACGAGACATGCGGATGAAACACTGGCGGAATGGTAGACTTAAATTGTTTGATGATTCCCACGTTCTCGTCCCCAATGATTAAAGGAAAACCGTGATCATCTCGTGTCTCTTTCTTCTTAGAACTCTTTGAACGACTTAGGCTCGCTTTGGGTTTTTGGGACCTTATAACCGACTGTTGAGAGGCCTGTGACGGAACGTACGAGCTGTGGAGAGGGTTATCGTACTTACTTTGTTGGGAACCTTCAAAGCACGTGTTTGCATCACCGAAGGAGCTTCTCCTCAATTCTTCATCTATACGAGAGGCCTCGTCCAACCTTTGTTGTACCTGCTTTGTTGTTGGTCGGCCACGAGTATTTTGTTGGACAACCGGTGGTTTCTTGGTAGATTTCTTTGGAGTCAACACCGCTTTAATCTTTGACATCCGACTTTTTTGCTGAGCTGGGGGGTGCGACTCTAATTGTTGTCTAACAATATTTAGCTCTTCGACCACGTCAACGTCATCGTCTATCAATTTACAGCTTTGGAAGTTAAGCTTCCGCCAGAAGACTTATATGTCTTCAAGTTGAATCGGACGCTCTGCACGGTTAAAAACAAAATTGTTTAAGTCACATGATTAACGGAAATATATCACACAAGTGTTGTACGTTTAACAATTATTAACTTCACGCATATACTTTTCTATCCTACAAGCACAGGGTAACCCACAACTGTACCACATTTGGCAACCACATGATGAATGAAAGCGCTCCAAGACATCTAGCTTCCTAAGTGCCTCTCCCCTCAACAAGTCAAGGGCTGTATGGGATACTTTTCCATGTAGGTGTTAAAATAGCGGATGTTTGTGGTGGTTCATTCTTTTTTCGATGCAGACTCGAAAACTCTTCCTTATTTCACCGAACTGTGTCTCAACTATATCCCGGACACAACCAACTACACGGTCTAGCGAGCTCCTATCTAGGACGTATCTCTTTAAGTTGGCGTGTTGGCTCTCAACTCTGTTTGTGGTACGATTACCAAAGTTGCGCCTCTTATCAGTCCACACAAAGACGAACATCTCCTTATAGTCTTTTAGCCAGTTATCGTACACGTAATTGAAGACCTCTAAAAAGTAAAAATAATTTAATAAAATTTACATAGGTGAGTCATATGTTATTAGAAAAACTTACTAGAACGTTTGCACTCCACAAGTCGCTTTCGCATGTTGCGCAAGTGGTACTCGTAGATGGGTATGGATGGAGACTCAATCAATGTCCCCCAGAATGACAAAAAAATTTCCCAGTCTTCTTCTGTGAAGGCAGCCTTGCAGTGCTTCATAACATTCTGTTGTATGTGCCACCTGCAAAGAAGCCTGGAGGCGTCTGGAAATACTTTAGCACACGCGCCCATAAGGGTCAGGTCTCTATTCGTTACAATCACACGTGGCTCCATACATTCATCCAACATTGACTTGATCCTCTCAAGCACCCACACAAAGTTATCACCCTGTTCTTTACTAACAACGGCATGCACGATGCAAAACGAATGGTTGGTAGGCGTCATACCAACAATCTGGATAAATGGCATAATGTATAAGTTTGTCTTGTGCATCGCATCGATCAGCATGACGTGGGGGAATGCATGCCACATGTCTCTCGAGTACTGATAAAGAAAGAAGATCTCTGTTACGATCTCTGTTCCGGGTTCCTCCCGTGTCTTGTAGATAAAGTCGTTGTTTATCAGCACGTTTTCTAGTGACTGCATGGGAGTCAATCCTTGTCTTTGTTCGGCTCTAATCTTCACCACAACGTTTTGAACGTCTTTCGGAACATGAAACCTGTCGGGGTCCTGCTTCCTTATCGTTTGAAACATTTTGCGCGGCTCCATGTTTTGAGCTGTCAGCTGCTCGATCAGTTTCATTTCGCTTGGAGTAAACCTTCGCACAAACGTGTGGGCCGACAGGTCCTCACAAAGTTCGTGGTTATGTTCAATTTTTCCATCTTTTATCTCTCAGGTTTCATATGGGTGGTCTCGCACAGCCAGCAGGTAAAACGGGCAAGAGGTTTTTTTTGCTACCGGCTTTTCTAAGTGTTGTTGTAGTGTGGTGCTCACCACCATGGTCACATTCAAGCCATACCCTCCCGGTTCTTCACCCGATTTTCTTTGATCGACGGGTGACAATAACGAAACCATCCGCGTTTGCTATTTCTTGTATCAGTTTCTTTAGTTCATCTAAAGAGTTGAAAACCTGTAACATCGACAATAATAACAACTAGTAATAAGACCCGCGCGCGTTGCGGCGCGGGTACTTCGCAAATAGCGAATGGATTAGTCGAAGCGTTATGTGATGTGTTAACCATATGAAAACGCACATTTTGACACATCCGATTGGACTCAATGTATCCTATCGTTGCATTGAGATTCAATCAAAACGTAACGTAAATCGAATTTATATTGTACAATCATAAAGTATTATACGCGACCCGACTAACTCGAATTTATATCGTAAGGTCAAAAACTCTCGAGGGGGTCAAAGTGGCATTTACAAAGTTCGTAAGAAGTTAAGATAGTTAAAAATTGCATTTCCTAACTTAAGGGCTAAGAAAGGGTAAAGATAAAATTTGATAAAGTTTTGGGGTAAGAAGGAAACTATAACAAAGTTGGGGCTGAAAAGGAAACTACGACAAAGTTAGGGTGTCAAAAGCAAAATATTTGTAAAATGAAGTAGTAGTTTAGGGACTAAACTTGCCATTTTATGAAACTTTGAAGCTACCAAAGTCAAGGGGCAAAAATTGCAATATCGTAAAAGTATGGGGGAGGTACTCAAGCGTTATGTGATGTGTTAACCATAAGAAAAACACGTTTTGACGTATCCGATTGAACTTAATGTATCATATAGTTGCATTGCGATTGGATTAAAAGGTAACGTAAATCGAATTTATATCGTACAATCATAACGTATTATACGCGACCCGACTAACTCGAATTTATATCGTCAAGCCAAAAATTCTCGAGGGGGTTAAAGTGACATTTACAAAGTTCATAAAAAGTTAAGTGGTTAAAATTTCATTTCCTAAACTTAAAGGCTAGGAAAATGTAAAGATAAAATTTGATATAGTTTTGGGGCAAGAAGGAAACTATAACAAAGTTGGAGCTGAAAAAGAAACTACGAAAAAGTTGATGTGTCAAAAGCAAACTATTTATAAAATAGAGTAGTAGTTTAGGGACTAAATTTACCAATTTATGAAACTTTGAAGGTACCAAAGTCAATGGGCTAAAATCACACCGTAAAAGTATGGAGGAAAATAATACCTTTTCAATCGTATATTATTTTATTAGTTTATTGTTTATAGTAAATGACATAAAGTATTTAAAATGTCAAACGCTTTTGTATTTGATAGAATATTATTGTGCATGGATACAATAAATTTTTGAGGGTTGTCGGTGGTAATATACCACCGACTTTCTGTTTTAAGATATAGGTATAATATTAATATTAATAATAATAATAATAATTAAATAATTAAATAATAATAAAATAATAATAATAATAATAATAATAGTAATAATAATAATAATAATAATAATAATAATAATAACAACAATTAATCTATGTAACATAACAAAATAAAATTGATACCTGCTTTTTTAAGTACGGATTGTCCGGGTTGGGGGGTGCCTCACCACCATATCTACCATATCCACCATAACCACCATATCCACCATATCCTCCAACGTCCGGATTGTTTTGATGAACGTAAGGACTACCCGGGGAAATGAATTGCTGATGACCACCGTCTCTTCCGTATCCACCGTATCCACCATTTCCACTATCTCCTCTGTATCCACCGTCTCATCCGTATCCACCGTCTCCTCCGTATCCACCGTCTCCTCCGTAAGAATATTCACACCCGTATCTATAATCCGGATACCCTTGTTGCGTCGGATAACTTGGTTGACCAGCATGGTACGAGTCATCTACAGGGGCTGTTTCATCAACAGGAGGATGGGTGTTCAAATCTAAAAACGGTCTGTTTTGTTTTCCTTGTATACTAGACACAACCTTCTCTTGCTCGTTAGAATCGGGAACGCCAGACTCCTCCAAAATAGGCGACCGTATCATCATTAGTAAATAATAAACTAAAACAACAAATAATTAAAACATTTAAGCTAATAACTGTTACCAGAAGGCTTTCGGGCACCCAGTTGTTGCTAGAATACTGCCCGAAGATATAGTTGCCGTCTCAGTATGATGACATTTCAACACTTCGGGATGATAAGAACACAAATGCAAACAACAAGAGTCTCTTTCGAAGAAATAGAAGAAGAAACAGAATGAAATGAATGTTGAATGCTCGGGTGGACCAACAATGCACTGTATGTTGCACTTTATATGAAATATAGACGTCTCGTATAGCTCTAGACGCCCCATATTGCTTTATGTCACATGTCAGACACATAGTCAAATCAGTCTCTAAGACGCCTCGTATAGGCCTATACGGGGCGTCTTAGTACCATCGTGTTGCTCCCTCGTACAGGCCTAGACTCCCCGTCTGATGTGACTGATGTGACGTTATACGGGGTTCAGAAGTTGGTCGGGAAAAGGAACCTAGACGCCTCGTATAGACCTATACGAGGCTTCTATCAGGGTGTGGAAATAGGGGATTAGGTGTGGGAATATGTAGAGCCATTATTAATCACTTATTTGTGTTTTTTTTTCAAACAATTTGGTAATTCAACTAAAAATTTAGGATCTCGAACAATAAGTTCAATCTATTCGAGGGGAGGTCTAGGACTAATACTAATAGCAGGCCGTGTCAACTACCGCCAAGAGACATATTCGAAAGGTGACATGTAAATATATGGTTATGACACTCAATGAGGGCATAGTGTCTTCGTCTCAATGGGGGATTAAGTAAACACATTTCACCAAAGAGAAGACACTCATCACACATTAAACGGAAGAGCTCAAATAAGAGCAACAGTCGACACAAGTTAAAATTTGTGCATTTAGCCTATAAGAAGCCATGGCAACCATGGTCCTCCTTTCTATTTTTCAAGAAATTTTTTCTTTTTTTCTTTAGACAAAGATAAATTAAAATAAGAGTTAACTGCCATTTCAGTCCCTGTGGTTTGGTCACTTTGGCCATTTCCGTCCAAATTTCAAAAATGCGCCATTTTCCTCCCTGACATACTGGAAAGGTGCCATCTCAGTCCAAATTCTCATAACCCAGTTAAAGTCAGTTAGGTGAGTATACTTAATGAAGGGTATTTTAGTCCTTTTATAATTATTTTGTTTTCCCTTTAAGTTTTTATTAACCAAAACCCTTCTCCCCTGTATAAAACCCCCCTTTTCCCTCCATTCTCACAACAGAAAAACCCTAAATCCCAAATTCACCACTCGATTAACCCCTTTCCCTCAACAATCTGTGTACAATCAACGATCAACAACAATGGATCATGAAGACGACAACGATCCAAACTGGAGGGTTCGAGGTGTTTACTCAAATTTCGACCCTGAAATCGCATATGGTAGGTTTACATTCGTCAATTTTTGGTTTTTGAATGATTGTTTTTCTTCATCATGTATAAATTAGGAACTGTTGTTGCAGAAGCAGCATTCCAGTCATGCATCGGCATATACAGAGGGTTGTCCCTTTTATGTAGGTCTTTCCTATGGCAGAGCATAGATACTGTATTCGGCATATACATGAAAATATGAAGGCTAATGCTAACTGGAGGGATGATAAGATAAAGGGTCTATTCTGGAATGCTGCTTCTGCAACAACAGTTCCTTGGTTTGATCATGCAATGCAATATATCAAGATGGTAGATAACAAGCTGCGTGACTGGTTGAGACATGATGAAGAAAAACAATCATTCAAAAACCAAAAATTGACGAATGTAAACCTACCATATGCGATTCCAGGGTCGAAATTTGAGTAAACACCTCGAACCCTCCAGTTTGGATCGTTGTCGTCTTCATGATCCATTGTTGTTGATCGTTGATTGTACACAGATTGTTGAGGGAAAGGGGTTAATCGAGTGGTGAATTTGGGATTTAGGGTTTTTCTGTTGTGAGAATGGAGGGAAAAGGGGGGTTTTATACAGGGGAGGGGGGTTTGGGTTAATAAAAACATAAAGGGAAAACACAATAATTATAAAAGGACTAAAATACCCTTTATTAAATATACTCACCTAACTGACTTTAACTGGGTTATGAGAATTTGGACTGAAATGGCACCTTTCCAGTATGTCAGGGAGGAAAATGGCGCATTTTTGAAATTTGGACGGAAATGGCCAAAGTGACCAAACCACAGGGACTGAAATGGCAGTTAACTCTTAAAATAATAAAGGGGATAGTGGTTTGGGTCATGACTACACCTTTAGGGTAGTGATTTTGGTTGGATGATTAGAGGTGTGTGATATGACACTGACGTGGAGAGTCATGGTGATCATGAGGGTAATGATCACACCCTATAACCTAATAAAAAGGTATTAAAATTTATAAACTCTCATAAAAATACCTAGAGACCTACTGATGAGGAAGTGAAAAAGAACGGAACTCAAAAACTAGGATTTGCAATCAACAAACAATCGTCTTGGTAGCCACGTGAAACTTTTTCGGATTGTGATTATACCAACATACATGGAGATGGCAAGCATGAGATTATTTTTTATGTAAGAGATATGGAGATAAGAAAAACTTGGACCGTTAAGAACTTATATTGTACAAGTTTGATTTTTGTATTAAAAAATGATTTCTTGAATTTATGTCGTATTGTAAATTCATATAAACTTAATCAAGTATCCATACTAGAAAACCAACATGTTAAAAACTATAAAAACCTCTTAATCTATTGAGAATAAATAAGGTAGTAGAAGAAAGCAAATGTGACGGTTACATAAATGTCTTATATATGTATCACATTCAAAGTGTCAGGTACCTGTGTATTATACGGTTCTTGTAGTTCTCAATATATTTCTTAATTCTGATTTGAACACTCCTTTATATATATATGATCAAGATCAAGAGAAAACCCTATTGAATTGTGAAAACTTAGAGAAATCCGACTTCCCGTGTGAGCTTTGCCCTCATTACACGTAAGCTGAAATGTTAAAAACACAACTGTAAAAAAATCGAAGTGGTGTTTTCAACCTTTTTACAATGCTGACGTTAGCATGAATCGACATTTACATCACCTGTAAGCGTTTATTAGGCTCCATGATGGAACGTGATGTTGTCCAACCACAGAGCCACAGTCACACCCCAACCGATGGCGGAATCATCGGGGCGTGGCACTGAGCGAAACAGATTGTTCAGAAGTTTCCATAACAACTATCATTACCATTCAATTTAAGTTAACATGTCCCATACCATGTCTCAAATAGCAAACAAGTTATTACAGACAAAAACTAAACAAATATTCTGTTCCGACAACTCAGATTTAGACATAACAATTTATTCGTTGGTTTCTAGGACTCCTTCCCTAGCCTCGATTTCATCACCAGCAAATTAAGCACAGAGACAACCTAAGCACCTGTCACATACGTTAAAATAAAGTCAATACATAAAATGTAAAGGTGAGCATACAAGTTTGATAATAGCATATAGAGTTTGGATTCGTTTACGCATAACCAGCACGTACACATAGTGAAATGAAGCACGTTAGTTATCGACATAGATCCATCGATACCAATGACTGCGGGTTGACTGCCCGGGGCAGTTCCCAATATATGATTACCACCGTAATCCATGCAAGTAAAAGATCCTTAACAACCCCCATGTGAACGGGTGCTGAGTCCAAACTATAGTACTATCGTTGCTAAGGCAGGTAGACAGCATTCCATGTGTAAACATAACAACAAGCATTCATAAGCCACGTATAACATGCATTATTGGTTTAGCGTTAAAAATAGCTTGAGTAGTGTGACAATTGTAGTTGAATATTCGTAACGTATGTAACACCCAAAATTGTTAAAAGCAAAAAGGATTCGAGTATACTCACAGCGATTATGGATTGAAGGGAGCGCTTTACAGCGAGTACGGTTAGCCTGAATAGATTCGATAACGTAAGGATAAGTGGCGCGTAAAAAAGTACAAGTGAGAGTGGTTAGGATGGCTGGTCGTGCGGATCAACTATCCGTGAGAGGTAGTCATCCGTGCGCGTGAACTATCCGTGCGGATGGCGATGCGTGCGGATGGTGATGCGTGCGGATGGTGATCAATCCAGATAAGCTATCCGTGCGTGCGAGCTGTCCGTGCGGATGGTAATCCGTGCGGATTAGTCGTGCGTGCGGATTGCTTATCCGTATGGACAAGTTGTTCGTGCGGATAAACGTTCAAGTGGATTGTTTCTTCCTAAGGATGTGTTTGTGTATGATGGCTTGTGCTTTGGAGTTTTCGTTGTAGCATTTAGAAAATATTTAAGTGTTTCTACCTTTCAAGCCGGTCGAGCGGACAACAATCCGTCCGTATGGTAGTCCGTGCGGACAATGGTAATCCGTGCGGTCAGCCGGTGCGCGCGGGCAGAGGCAATCCGTCCGGATAGCCTGTCCGTGCGTACGACTTGGCCGTGTGGATGACCACTGTTTGAATTTATTTTAAGGCCTTAGTATCTCATGATCCGAAGAGTAATCCATTCAGAGATCGTCCGTCCGGATTGCTCATTCGTCGATACTCAAACCTTGTTTGGAAAGTGGGTCCCAAGGGTAGCTAGTCCGGGTGACAACCCGTCCGGATGACCTGTACGTGCGGACAGCTAGTCCATGCGCACAGCTTGTCCGTGCGGACAGTCCCTGGTCTGATTGTTCCGTTCGTCTACTCTTGGTTTCTGTTGTCGTCTATCGAGACGTTCTGATTTCGTGGTAACCACTTGGAGTTGTATTCTCACCCGCACGACTAGACCGGTCAGGAACCACCCTAACTTGGCCTGTCGGCGACTCAGAACGGTAGTCCCGGTTGACCCCGAAATCAGGTGTCTTGTGGTAGAATCCAGATCGAGGACTAGTGCATCACTATTATTGAGTAGAGACGAGCACCGATCAGATTCGTACCGATTTTAAGGGTAAAAGAAGGAGAGAACTTATGTTTATTTCTTTCAACTCTTTTATCCTTAGAAAAGTTTAGATTTAGGTGATGTGGTTGTGAAATCTTATGGAAATCGTTCAGATCTGAGCTATTCTTGGTGGAATGAAGTCAAGCTTGAAGTTCATACGAACTTCATGATGACGTCACCCGAGAATACCTCAAATCCGGATGATTTCATGGTTAAAAGTGGAGATTTGAAAGATGGAAAGGTGTAGAATTGTGTAGTGATCAAGGATGTACAAGAATTAGAGCAAGATCTTACCTGGATTGAGAGAAATCTGAGAAAAGGTGAAGAATGCGTGCGGTTCGGACGTCACTTGCCAAAAGTGGAAAAGTTGGAGAGTGACCCGTGTATTTATAGGATGCTAAAAGAGGAAAGGGTGAGCCGTGCGCATGGCACGTAACCCGGATAGGCTATCCGCGCGGATAGGTCATCCGTGCGGATTGGCAATCCGTTCGGATTGGCAATCCGTGCGGATTGACCATCCGTGCGGATGACCTATGATTTGGTGCGTTCGGTGCGCTGTTGCTTCGGTTTCGATTTGCGAGCGATTCGATAGGCTTTCCTAGTCAAATTACTTTCAGTCCCAACTACTTCTTATATGGTTCGACTCGGAATTCGGGTTCGGGTTCGTTTACATTCGAGTTAGACTTCGAGTTCTATTGAGTTCGCTTGATTATCACAACATAACATAAAATAAACATGCACAGGTAACACGTAAGGCACACACACACGTATAAACAACAAGTAAAATACACAGTTCGAGTTACGGTTCGGTGTCAATTTGATTAGCATAGCTTGATTAACTTTATCGCATTGTTACTTCCTATCATTCACAGTCGTAGGTCGATTGAAATACGGTTAATACGATTCGATTATTGTAATGAACGACACTCACTCCACATAATATAAATATAATAAAAACATTTCTACGAGTCAAGTCGCGCGAAATCGGTCGTTGACTTTGACCTTGACTTTGACTTTCACTCGTGAAAACACGGGGTGTTACAGCCTCCCCTTGTTTAGGGAATTTCGTCCCGAAATTAAGCTGAAAGCTGTAACTAGGTCGTGAATTACGTGTGAGAGTTCCTCGTTTGGACTACTGAAAATCGTCAAATTAATCGGGTTTTTACGGTTAAAATTGCTGATTTTTTTTTTGGATATGATATGCGAAATTATCTGATCTAAAAGCCTATAAAGTTTCAGACCTTAATTCGAAGCCGTTTGGGAGAAATTTGAATTTTTTGTTAGAAAAAAAGTAGAATGTTGCTGTTGATGTTCACCGTACGGATAACAAATCCGCGTTGACTATTGTTGACTCTGAATCGTGCGGAATCCGTGAACGCGTGTGACTAAACATAATCGTAACGGAGTCAGAATCGGTCCTACAAGTGGTATCTGAGCAGGTGCTCGATTGCGTGGATCAAACGCACTAGAATGCTAGCAAGATCGAACACACGAACAGTAATATAAACTGTGATTCTTTGATAGATTTGATAACGTACAAGAACCTTGAATCACCTTTTTGCCTTTCTCTCTCTACTTTCTCTCTCTAAGCACCAAGCTCCAAACTCTCTAAAATGGCAAAAGTCTCTGAAACTAAACCTAAGGGTTCTATTTATAGTCCAAGGATATAAGGAGACTTTCTTTATTTACAATTATGCCACCTTGCCTTTCTTAACCAGACATTACTCACTCGTTAAACAACTGTGGATACTTTGTCTTCATGTCGCTTTCGAGTTCCCAAGTAAACTCCGCGCCTCGTTTGCCTTCCCATCGGACCTTCACAATAGGAATGCGTGAGCGCCTGAGTTCTTTGGTTTGGCGATCCATGATTTCAACAGGCTTTTCCACGAAGTGTAATGTTTCGTTCACTTGTAGATCATCTAGAGGAACATGTAAGTCGTGGTCGGCGATGCACTTTCGGAGGTTTGACACGTGGAAAGTCGGGTGGACATTGCTAAGTTCCTCCGGTAATTCGAGTCTGTAGGCGACTTTTCCGATCCTTTCCAGAATCTTAAAAGGTCCAACATATCGAGGCGCGAGCTTCCCCTTCTTGCCGAATCGGACTACACCCTTCCAAGGTGATACCTTTAGGAGTACATAGTCACCAACGCCATATTCACGGGGTTTGCGCTTTTTATCGGCGTAAACTTTCTGTCGATCCCGAGCTTTCGCTAGGTTGTCTCGAATTTGGAAAATTTTGTCTGTCGTTTCCTGTAGCAGCTCCGGACCGGTTAGTTGCGAGTGACCGATCTCGTGCCACACAATAGGCGATCGACATCTTCTTCCGTATAAGGCCTCGAAAGGTGCCATTTGGATGCTAGCCTGGTAGCTGTTGTTATTCGAGAATTCGACTAACGGAAGGTGTCTATCCCAATTACCACCGAAGTCTAGAACACACGAACGGAGCATGTCTTCAAGAGTACGAATCGTTCTTTCAGTCTGACCTTCGGTTTGTGGGTGGAACGCAGTACTTAGATTAAGCGTTGTACCGAGTGCCGTTTGGAATGTTTCCCACAATCGCGAAGTAAACCGAGCATCATGATCAGAGATGATGTCACGAGGCATCCCATGTCGACAAATGATCTCGTCGGTGTAGATTCGGGCTAATCGTTCCACCTTGTAGTCTTCTCGTATTGGCAGAAAGTGAGCTGATTTAGTCAAGCGGTCAATAACAACCCAAATGCTGTCGTGACCTGATGACGTGGTTGGAAGCTTGGTTACAAAATCCATGGCTATGCTCTCCCATTTCCACATAGGAATTGGTGGTTGTTTGAGCAAGCCAGAGGGTCTTTGATGTTCAGCCTTGATTCTAGCACAGGTTAGGCATTTTCCGACGTAGAGAGCGATATCCCATTTCATACCCGGCCACCAGTACCTATAGCGAAGATCATGGTACATTTTGTCAGCACCGGGATGGATAGAGTATCGAGATTTGTGGGCTTCATCCATGATAATCTGTCGCAGGTTGGTTCGCTTGGGAATCCAAATTCGGTCTAAGAAATGGAATATCCCATTTGGTTTGCTCACAAGTTGGGCTCCATCGTGGTAGATTCTTTCTTTCTTCAAGGTGCGTTCGTTGAAACATGCATGCTGGGCGTCGCGGATGAGAGCTTCGAGGTTGTGCTGGGCTTGAACATTACGAGTGCTAAGCAGATAGCTCCGTCTGCTAAGTGCGTCGGCAACAACATTTGCTTTGCCTGGGTGATAACGAATCTCACAGTCGTAATCGTTGAGAAGTTCTACCCATCGGCGTTGACGCATATTTAGTTCCCTCTGATTAAAGATGTGTTGTAGGCTCTTATGATCGGTGAAGATCGTACACTTTGTACCATACAGGTAGTGTCGCCAAATCTTTAATGCAAAAACAACTGCGCCTAGCTCGAGATCGTGGGTTGTATAGTTCTTCTCGTGGACTTTGAGCTGACGAGATGCGTAAGCTATGACCTTGCCTCGTTACATAAGGACACAACCGAGACCAAGGTTGGAAGCATCACAGTAAACAATGAAATTATCGTCTCCGTCGGGTAGCGTGAGAACAGGAGCATTGCAAAGCATGAGTTTGAGGGTTCGAAAGGCAGACTCTTGTTTGGTTCCCCAGACAAAAGGCTGGTCCTTATGCGTGAGGGAGGTAAGCGGTACAGCAATCTTCGAGAACCCTTCGATAAATCGTCGATAATAGCCCGCTAGCCCGAGAAAGGAGCAGACTTCAGACGGATTCTTAGGCGTAACCCAGCACTTAACAGCTTCAATCTTCGCAGGATCGACGTGGATGCCCTGACTATTTATGATGTGACCCAGAAACTGAACTTCCCCCAACCAAAACTCGCACTTGGAGAATTTGGCGTAGAGTTGGTTCCCCTGGAGTAACTCGAGAACCAAACGTAGATGTTGCGCGTGTTCGGCTCTCGTTTTGGAATAGATCAAGACATCGTCGATGAACACGATGACGAAACAGTCGAGGTATGGTATACACACTCGATTCATCAGATCCATGAAAACTGCTGGGGCGTTTGTTAGGCCAAAAGGCATGACAATGAATTCATAATGGCCGTAACGAGTACGAAACGCGGTTTTGGGTATATCCTCCTCCTGTATACGCAGCTGATGATATCCTGAACGCAGATCGATCTTCGAGAAGCACGTAACGCCTTGCAGCTGATCAAACAAATCGTCGATCCGAGGCAGAGGATAGCGGTTCTTGATAGTCAACTTATTCAATTCCCGGTAGTCGATGCACATCCGGAACGACCCGTCCTTCTTTTTGACGAAAAGGACTGGCGCGCCCCAAGGAGAGGTGCTCGGGCGAATGAAGCTTTTTTCAAGCAATTCCTGGAGTTGGGTGGAGAGTTCGCGCATTTCGGACGGCGCGAGTCGATAAGGAGCTCTGGCGATAGGATTAGCTCCAGGAATGAGATCAATGCGAAAATCAATATCGCGCTTTGGAGGTAGTCCGGGAAGATCCTCTGGAAAAACATTAGGAAATTCTCGAACCACGGGTACGTCTATCACTTCCTTCTTCTCTTTCTTTTCCTTCTCCGCTGCTACGACGTTAGCCAAGAAAGCCCTGTATTCCTTGCGGAGATACTTGCTAGCTTGTAGGCATGACATAAGCTTGAGACCCTTCGAAGTAGTATCACCATAAACGCGCAATGAATCACCGTTTGCGAGCGAAAAGCGAATCATCTTATCGAAGCACACAACTTCGGCATGGTTTTCGCGAAGAAAGTCCATGCCTACTATGACATCAAAGCTTCCGAGTTGCATCGGAATAAGATCAATTGAGAAGACGTGATTATTGAGCTCAAGAGTGCAATCACGAATAACAGAGTTTACAGCGACGGTTCTTCCGGTAGCTACTTCAACATCGAATGCAGAGGAGAGTCGGGAACGTTTACGACTAAGGAGTTTCTCAAATTCGAGTGACACAAAGCAATTATCGGCTCCAGTATCAAACAAACATGAAGCATAAATACCATTCACCAGGAACGTACCATTGACCACGTTGTTGTCGGCCTGGGCTTGACGCACGTTGAGATTGAAAGTTCTGGCGCGTGCGGCCTGTTGTTGCTGCTGCTATTGCTGCTGTGGTTGCTGTTGTTGCGGTTCTTGTTTCACTACCCTGTTCGGGCACATGTTGGCGAAATGATTCGGGTTGCCACACGTGAAGCATGCTCTGGCTTTGACTGCGGGTGCCGGAGGAGCTTGTTGACCCTGTGGGGCAGCGAGTAGAGCTTGATTGGCAGGAGCTTGGCGAATACGGCAGTTAGCAGTAAAGTGGCCGTAGACATTGCAGTGAGCACAGAAGCGGCATTGAATAGCAGTCGGGTGGTGATAGGTGCAAGTAGGGCAGAGCGGGTGTGGTCCAGTATATGCACGCTTTGCAGGCGGTGCATTGGCCACAGGCGCCGCTACTTGACGCTGTTGGGCAGGTACAGCTTGGATCGGTGCATCAGTAATCGCACAGTTCTTGTTGGTGGAGCTGTTCTTTCTCTTGTTCTTTCTCTTGTTGCTTGACGAGGTGGTTTCAGCAGTTGGTGCAGTAACGGTAGCTTGATGCAGATGCTTGGAGGTCTTCTCCCACACCCCAGCCTTAACCCTTTTGTCATTGATTTCGGCGGCCAGCAGATAGGTTTCCTCAATCGTGGTAGTCTTAGCCGCTTACACGAAATCAGCAACGCAGTCGGGTAAAGCTCGGATGTACTTCTTGATGGTCATCTCAGGAGTCTTGACCTGGTCGGGACAGATAATGCTGAGCTGTTTGAAGCGAGCAGTAAGACCAGCATTGTCTCCATCCTTCTGATGTATGTGCCAGAATTCATCTTCAAGCTTTTGACGTTCGTGAAGAGGGCAGAATTCCTCTAGCATGACTTCCTTGAGCTCGTCCCACGACAGACCGTAGGCTGCATCATTCCCTCGCTTGTTTCTCTCGGCCGTCCACCAGTCTAGAGCACGGGACTGGAAGACGCCGGTAGCGTTCAGAGTTCGAAGGTCATCAGGGCAACCGCTTTGTCGCAGAGTAACCTCGATAGAGTCAAACCAGTGAAATAGTGCAGTAGGACCTCCTTCGCCTGTGAATTCCTTCGGCCCACATGACTTGAATTATTTGAAACTGAAAGGTCTCGTGACAGCTTTAGGACCTTCAGTCCTCGATTCCTCGGATGATTTGCTGGCGTTCTCGTAGACATCGCTCACAGCTTTTGCCACACTTTTCGCGATGATAGAGGCAAGACGTCTGTCCCTCTTTTCTCGACGAGAGAGCGGATGACGAGATTCAGACGACATTGTCTGCAATAGACATCGCCACGGAACTCAACACATGTATTCGAATCTCACCTCACACGTCTATTACTACTAAAGCTCAGTAACACGTACCATGTAAACGCATATAGTCACAAAATTACAGAATCGCACAAAATCATATAAACACATAGAGCACATAATTAATATTCCTAAACACGTAAGCACAATAGCAAGAAACACATATACCTGAGTCACCAGGAGCAGTCAGAAAACAGAAACCTAGTATTTACAGATCGGGAGTGTTCGAGTATAGTGCAGTGCGAGCGATTTGTTAATGATGTGTTAGATTGAAACCGGTAGTACCTCAAAACGTTTAATAAATAAGCACAAAACACGTAATTCTCATAAAAGCGACGAAAATTGAAACACACAAAATCGAGAATGGATCGTCTGCGGCTAGTAGACTTCGACTAACCAAAGCGGCTCGACTATTCGCAAGGATCCTGTGTGCACAATTACCTCCAGGACTATGCCTTTGCCTCGATTCTTGGGCGTTGGCGCAATTCCCATTGGTTATATTGTGTCGTTAGATCGTTGGAGTCCATCGAAACTTTGGTGGGAGTTTTTGTATAAAAGCAGGACAAGTCGTCAAGGTTAGGGTTTCACCCCTATCTTGCAACTTCTGTCCCTGTTTTTGATAAAAAAAATGAGGAGATTATTCATCAAAATGTGGATTTCACTCCTAATTTGGTATGATTCTCCTCGTTTGTAGCTAAAACGCAAGCTGATTAGGCAACTTTAGTCGAGAGTTTGCGGTTTTCACACCTATTCTCGGCCTCATTACCTGTTCATAACTTGAAAATTCGAGTGCAGTGATAGAAAAGAGCGAGTGATAGTGGCGAGTTTACGCATACGCGTGAGTTGGTCTGTTGGTTCTTAACTATAGACTAGGTCTCTAAGACTTCGACCCGGACTAGGTCGAGTCGTGCCTAATTCCCTATAGTTATGGCTCTGATACCAATCAGTCACACCCCAACCGATGGCGGAATCATCGGGGCGTGGCACTGAGCGAAACAGATTGTTCAGAAGTTTCCATAACAACTATCATTACCATTCAATTTAAGTTAACATGTCCCATACCATGTCTCAAATAGCAAACAAGTTATTACAGACAAAAACTAAACAAATATTCTGTTCCGACAACTCAGATTTAGACATAACAATTTATTCGTTGGTTTCTAGGACTCCTTCCCTAGCCTCGATTTCATCACCAACAAATTAAGCACAGAGATAACCTAAGCACCTGTCACATACGTTAAAATAAAGGCAATACATAAAATGTAAAGGTGAGCATACAAGTTTGATAATAGCATATAGAGTTTGGATTCGTTTACGCATAACCAGCACGTACACATAGTGAAATGAAGCACGTTAGTTATCGACATAGATCCATCGATACCAATGACTGCGGGTTGACTGCCCGGGGCAGTTCGCAATACATGATTACCACCGTAATCCATGCAAGTAAAAGATCCTTAACAACCCCCGTGTGAACGGGTGCTGAGTCCAAACTATAGTACTATCGTTGCTAAGGCAGGTAGACAGCATTCCATGTGTAAACATAACAACAAGCATTCATAAGCCACGTATAACATGCATTATTGGTTTAGCGTTAAAAATAGCTTGAGTAGTGTGACAATTGTAGTTGAATATTCGTAACGTATGTAACACCCAAAAGTGTTAAAAGCAAAAAGGGTTCGAGTATACTCACAGCGATTATGGATTGAAGGGAGCGCTTTACAGCGAGTACGGTTAGCCTGAATAGATTCGATAACGTAAGGATAAGTGGCGCGTAAAACAGTACAAGTGAGAGTGGTTAGGATGGCTGGTCGTGCGGATCAACTATCCGTGAGAGGTAGTCATCCGTGCGCGTGAACTATCCGTGTGGATGGCGATGCGTGCGGATGGTGATGCGTGCGGATGGTGATCAATCCGGATAAGCTATCCGTGCGTGCGAGCTGTTCGTGCGGATGGTAATCCGTGCGGATTAGTCGTACGTGCGGATTGCTTATCCGTATGGACAAGTTGTTCGTGCGGATAAACGTTCAAGTGGATTGTTTCTTCCTAAGGATGTGTTTGTGTATGATGGCTTGTGCTTTGGAGTTTTCGTTGTAGCATTTAGAAAATATTTAAGTGTTTCTACCTTTCAAGCCGGTCGAGCGGACAACAATCCGTCCGTATGGTAGTCCGTGCGGACAATGGTAATCCGTGCGGTCAGCCGGTGCGCGCGGGCAGAGGCAATCCGTCCGGATAGCCTGTCCGTGCGTACGACTTGGCCGTGTGGATGACCACTGTTTGAATTTATTTTAAGGCCTTAGTATCTCATGATCCGAAGAGTAATCCATTCAGAGATCGTCCGTCCGGATTGCTCATTCGTCGATACTCAAACCTTGTTTGGAAAGTGGGTCCCAAGGGTAGCTCGTCCGGGTGACAACCCGTCCGGATGACCTGTACGTGCGGACAGCTAGTCCATGCGCACAGCTTGTCCGTGCGGACAGTCCCTGGTCTGATTGTTCCGTTCGTCTACTCTTGGTTTCTGTTGTCGTCTATCGAGACGTTCTGATTGCGTGGTAACCACTTGGAGTTGTATTCTCACCCGCACGACTAGACCGGTCAGGAACCACCCTAACTTGGCCTATCGGCGACTCAGAACGGTAGTCCCGGTTGACCCCGAAATCAGGTGTCTTGCGGTAGAATCCAGATCGAGGACTAGTGCATCACTATTATTGAGTAGAGACGAGCACCGATCAGATTCGTACCGATTTTAAGGGTAAAAGAAGGAGAGAACTTATGTTTATTTCTTTCAACTCTTTTATCCTTAGAAAAGTTTAGATTTAGGTGATGTGGTTGTGAAATCTTATGGAAATCGTTCAGATCTGAGCTATTCTTGGTGGAATGAAGTCAAGCTTGAAGTTCATACGAACTTCATGATGACGTCACCCGAGAATACCTCAAATCCGGATGATTTCATGGTTAAAAGTGGAGATTTGAAAGATGGAAAGGTGTAGAATTGTGTAGTGATCAAGGATGTACAAGAATTAGAGCAAGATCTTACCTGGATTGAGAGAAATCTGAGAAAAGGTGAAGAATGCGTGCGGTTCGGACGTCACTTGCCAAAAGTGGAAAAGTTGGAGAGTGACCCGTGTATTTATAGGATGCTAAAAGAGGAAAGGGTGAGCCGTGCGCATGGCACGTAACCCGGATAGGCTATCCGCGCGGATAGGTCATCCGTGCGGATTGGCAATCCGTGCGGATTGGAAATCCGTGCGGATTGACCATCCGTGTGGATGACCTATGATTTGGTGCGTTCGGTGCGATGTTGCTTTGGTTTCGATTTGCGAGCGATTCGATAGGGTTTCCTAGTCAAATTACTTTCTGTCCCAACTACTTCTTATATGGTTCGACTCGGAATTCGGGTTCGGGTTCGTTTACATTCGAGTTAGACTTCGAGTTCGATTGAGTTCGCTTGATTATCACAACATAACATAAAATAAACATACACAGGTAACACGTAAGGCACACACACACGTATAAACAACAAGTAAAATACACAGTTCGAGTTACGGTTTGGTGTCAATTTGATTAGCATAGCTTGATTAACTTTATCGCATTGTTACTTCCTATCATTCACAGTCGTAGGTCGATTGAAATACGGTTAATACGATTCGATTATTGTAATGAACGACACTTACTCCACATAATATAAATATAATAAAAACATTTCTACGAGTCAAGTTGCGCGAAATCGGTCGTTGACTTTGACCTTGACTTTGACTTTCACTCGTGAAAACACGGGGTGTTACAGCCACGTTGCGAGTAACATTACTCACTTGCTAAAGCCCTACTTTGTGAAAGGCATATAGGGTGCAATGTGGAAGAATTGCATGTATATCCTTGACCAAGAGCCTAAGAGTCTGATAGCACGTGTAAACGTTAAGAGAAGCTAACTCCCACGTGAGTTCTAAATGCCTTCTTTCTAACATTATGAGTTCATATGCATGCTACCTTAAATGGTACCAACTACGGAAGTACTTGATTATTAATGCGTGTATGATTAATGCTATATGTCAACTTTGATTGGTTAAGAGTGTAAGTTTAAATGATCGATGTTTAATGATTGAAAATTGCTATTTGAGGATTGATGATCATGCTAGCTTAGTGATGGTCTTGTGAGTATAACATCGTAGCATGCATGGAGTCTTATGCCGATGTAAGCTTGTCTGACGATGTTCAGGCAGTTGATAGTGAAGATAGCTTCACAAATTGATGTTTACTTATGATTGAAGTTGATGTGTATATTTTGATGTTGGAATGTGTTTTGATGAGGCTTTAAACTATTAACTCCTCATTTTATAAAAACTATGACTCATTCAGCATAGCTGAATTTTTATCATGCATATCATGTTGAACATGTTGATGCTTAATAAGAAGTACACAACATGGATTGAAGGCTCTTGTTTTAATAGGCTAGCATGCTATCGACCTTAGTTGACCTACTATGTTATTTAATGTTTTTGTTTAAAGACAATGTGATATGTACTTGATGTTTAGTATAATTTTCTTTGTTATTTATGATTATGATTAGTTTAAAACTATGTTTTTATGCAATGATCCAATATGTACTTGATATTTTACTGTAATTCTCGTTGTTATTAATAAAAATGAAGTTCTCATACATTTTTACTACTCACCCTTGTTCTCAAATTATCCATCCCTTATACACACGCTAAGCGGTGCCCGCACGATGTGATGAGGAACACAGACACTGGTAATCACGTAACATGTTAATTTTTAAATTTAAAATAATTATAGTAATACCATACTAAAATTAAAGAGAATAACATGCTTGTTTTATAGTCTATTTTTTTAAATTATTAACGTATGAAAAATGTTATGGCCATTCAAAATTCTTGAGAGATGGTTTTAAAGTCTACATATGTTTTAGAGGATTGTATCATATGTTTTAAAAGTTATAATTACTTCAACTTTCAGAATTATGTAAAATTACATTTTTATCTTTCTAATATGTATTATAATATAGTTTGTGTGTGTGGCTAGGATCATTAGAAACCGAACCGAATCGAACTATACACACCCCTTGTTGTACCCTAGCCTCGACCAATCCCCCGCTGTCATGTCAAATATACTTCAAAGTACCTTAGAACCAGTGGCGGACTTAGGATTTTTTCCAATGGGGTCCATTTTTTTCGGTGTTTAAAATTTGCATAACAAAACGTTAAAATTTTCTGGTCGGTTCAGAACAAGGTTTGAATTAGATTTAAAAAAGAAAACAGAAACAAAAGGCTATACAAGGATTGAACCAATGACCTCTTATTGGTAAAGAGGGAGGTTTACCATTACACCAGCTTTCCTTTTCTTTTTACGGTGTCCACCTAATTGTACTTATGGGATCCTTATAAACTTTAATATACCAAATCTACCAATTTTTTTAAAAACATCGGGGTCCAGGGACCCCGACCTGCTCTATGTGGGTTCGCACCTGCTTAGAACTGCAAAACACTGACGTTGTCTACCCATAAGTACTCTGGAACAATGGACCCCGTTCTTTTACTTCACCCACCAATCACACACACCCTAAACCTTAAACTCTCTGGAAGAATGGACCCCACTCTTTTACTTCACCCACCAATCACACACACCCTATACCTTAAACTCTCCAACATCCCAACCCTCAACCCCTTATCCTAGCAGCAAAAAGAACTCGGGCAAAGTACCCGCAAGGCCTACCCGTGAGGGTGGCGGCGGTGTTACCGTGTGGGTTTGAACCAGCGTCTACTACCCATGCTAGTGCCCCGTCCCCCCCTTATAATTTAATTAAATCTCACATTTATTTATAACTTTTATTCATCTTTAAAAAGGCTCATGCATCTTGTTCACCGTTTTTATCTTTATTTAATTAAAATCCTATATCTCATTCCCATTCTACTTCTAATAAACGATTCCAAAGAATGTCGCGTGTCAACATCATATTATCTCCTGATAAGACGTTACTAATAAAGAAATATTTTTTATAATTTTTTAAATCAAATTAATATTATAAAATGAAAATATTGTTTATTTTAAAATCATTACCTTAATATTCATTGTTGCTTCAAATATATCTTTAAGTAGACCAATATTTTTTTTGTTAGATTAAATCTGTTAACATTCATACAAAATCTATCCAACTGCCCTTACTTTAACTATATTTTTAATTTATACTTATTATAATATTTTCAAATTAAACATTATCAAAAACATTTTTTTTATAAAAAAAAGTTATTAGATTTACAATGATAATGATATTCCACATTTATTTATGTAAATATGATTTATTTATTTAAATATGATTTACAATGATAGTGATATTCTGCATATATTTATGTAAATATGATTTAAAAATTGAGGATTGTGACGAGAACTCTTAAACACTTTAGAAGCAAGTTGGGTATTAATTATCATGAGCAATGGATTGTAAACTTGTGGATGATTATAAGTTGCATCTACTTGTCTTATTGTGGTCTGTAAAAAAAGGCAGTTTCATTTAATTCTTGTAATATATGGAAATATAACTTAGTTTTCTGTCACACACACACACATATATATATATATATATATATATAGGATTAGAATCGTGTGAGAAGCACTAGGCTAATTGAGAAACTTGAGAAGCATTCTGGACCACACATTTTCTCTAAGGTTTTCGTACTATACGCATATGTATAGTTTAAAATCGACTGTATACATATGTGTATAATTCAAGATTTGACAATATACATATATGTATATAGTCGATTTTAAACTATACATATGTGTATATTACGAAAAGCTTATGGAAACGTGTGGTCCAGAATGCTTCTCAAGTTTCTCAAATAAGGTGGACTTCTCTTAGAATCCCTACCCTATATATATATATATATATATATATATATATATATATATATATATATAGGGAGCCGCTAGAATAAGAACCACTCCCAGTTATGAGAACCATGAGAACCACTCTCCACCAATCATAATATGCCAACACAAAGGGTGTTTTGGTCATTTACTCATATTGTCTAATCATTCTCTCTCTCTCCATTAATAAAAGGCAGACCTTTCTTTTCTCTTCTCTTTAAAATTGAAGAAACCTTTTCATCTCTCTCATCCAAAAAACCTGCAACCCACACTCACAAAAACCTGCAACCCACCCTCATCACAGAGAGATCCGACCCACACTTTTGGGCGGCGGTGCACCACAAACAACGGCAGCAGCGGCGGTAGTGGGGCGGTGGTTGATCGGTAGCGGAAGACGGTTGTGCGAGGTGGTTGGTCGGCCACCATCGCCTGAAAATGAACCGCCATGGCCACCATCTCTCCGGTCACCCTTTTGCGACATTGTTGGGTTTAATTTGGTATGTTGGGGGTTGCTTGGGTTTGGGGTTTCTTTTGATTCTGATTATGTTGGTTTGGGATTTTTTTTTGATTCTGATTATGTTGGTTTAGTATCTTTTTTGATTCCGTTTCCGTCGATTCTGTGGTTGTTTGTGGTGGGTGGTTGGTGAAGGTGGGTTTGTGATGTGGTTGGTGAAGGTGGGTTTGTGGTGGGTGGTTGGTGAAGGTGTTCTTTCTTTTTCTGGGTTTTGAATGTTTGAATCGGTTGAATGATGTTCATGTTCCTTTGTGGGTTTGAATCTGGGGTTAAATTTTGTTGAATGTTGAATCTGGGGTTTGAATCTGGGTTTGAATGTTGAATCTGGGTTTTTAATCTTGGTTTGAATGTTGAATCTGGGTTTTTAATCTTGGTTTGAATGTTGAGTCTGGGTTTTGAATATGGGTTTGAATGTTGAATCTGGGTTTTTAATTTTGTTGAATCTGGGTTTAAATATGGGTTTTTAATTCTGTTGAATCTGGGTTGATTTTCTGTGGAAACTGTTGTGAATATGTTTGAATGATGTTCTTGGTCCTTTTGAATGTTTAAATCGGTTGAATATGGTGCCTTTATTTGAATCGGCTGTGATGATGAAAAAAAAAACGTTGATTTTGATGACGATGGCGCGGCAAAGACGGCGGAGGGTAGGTTTTTTGAACCTGCAACCCCATTTTGCAGCCTTTTTTATTATCGGAAAAATCTGAGCCAAAACATCGTTTTTTTTAAGATTCCACTTGTTTTTTTTTTATTTTTGTTTGTTGGGTTTTTTTTTTCGCGGCGTCGATGATGATAACAATATATCAGAGACACCTCCCAAGTTTGTGATGTCTGGGTGCGTTCGTTTTTGTGTAAAAAAAATTTTGTAAAAAAAAATTAACCCGTAAACTTTTTAACTTAAACCGTAAAAAGTTTATCGTAAAACATAAAACGTTTTACGTAAAACGTAAAAAGTAAAAATTTCTACGTAAAACGTAAAAAACGTTAACGTAAAAACGTTAACGTAAAAAACCGTTAACGTAAAAGCCGTTAACATAAAAAAACCGGTAACGTAAAAAACCTGAATTTAAAACCGTTAACGTAAAAACCGTTAACGTAAAAAACCGGCGCGTAAAACGTAAAAGTTTTACGTAAACCGTAAAAAGTTTTACCTAAAACGTAAAACGTAAAAAGTGTTACGTAAAACGTGAAAAAATCGGCGCGTAAAACGTAAAAAGTGTTACGTAAAAAGTAAAAAGTGTTACGTGAAAAAATCGGCGCGTAAAACGTAAAAAGTGTTACGTGAAAAAATCGGCGCGTAAAACGTAAATCGTAAAAAGTGTTAACGTAAAAAGTAAAAAGTTTTTACGTAAAACGTAAAACGTAAAAACATGAACCGTAAAAAGTTTTACGTAAAACGTTTTACGTAAAACGTAAATCGTAAAAAGTTTTACGTTTTAACGTAAAAAGTTTTAACGTAAAACGTAAAAAGTTTTACGTAAAACGTTAAACGTAAAAAGTAAAAAGTTTTAACGTAAAACGTAAAAAGCTTTACGTAAAACGTAAAAAGTTTTACGTAAAACGTAAAAAACCGGCCCGTAAAATGTAAAAAAACATAAACGTAAAAATGTTAACGTAAAAAATCGGCCCGTAAAACGTAAAAACGGCGTTAAAAAATTGGCGCGTAAAAAACGGCGTTAAAAAATTGCCTCGTAAAAACGGCGCGTTGAAAAAACCGAGGTTCAAAAACGGCGCGTAAAAACGGCGTTAAAAAATTGGCGCGTAAAAAAACGGCGCGTTGAAAAAACGGCGCGTTGACGGGTCGTAAAACGGGTCGTAAAAAATTGTCGCGTAAAAAACGGCGTTAAAAAATTGGCTCGTAAAAAACGGCGCGTAGAAAAAACGGCGTTAAAAAACGGCGCGTAAAAAAACGGCGTTGAAAAATTGGCGCGTAAAAAACGGCGCGTAAAAAACGGCGTGTTAAAATAACGACGCTTGAAAAAACCCGGCGTAAAAACGGCGCGTCAAAAAAACGTAAAACGTAAAAAGTTTAACGTAAAACTTAAATTGTAAAAATTATAAAAAATGTTTAAAAAAATCTGAATTTTAAAATGTTTTTAATAAAAAAGTTATGTTTAAAAAAAAGTAATAATATAATAAAACAAAAAACTAATAAAAAACAATAAAGATAAAAAGACAAAATAGAGTTATTTTACTAAATTACCCTTTTGGATTATAATATTAAAGACATAATAAGACAAAAACCATTTAATATTAATTTTTGTAACTTTTAATCTCATCCATCCATCAAGTTGATCAAAGGGCTAGAAAGTGGTTCTCATGGTTCTCATAACTGGGAGTGGTTCTCATTCTAGCGATCCCCTATATATATATATATATATATATATATATAGGGTTAAGTTAACGTATAATAGCCCTTATCATACAATATGTACGCGATGATCTCAGCCGTCCGATCTGGTGCGAATTCACTTTTGAACATGCGATTTGTGCTGAAAAACCAACATGCGAAATTGCTTTAGATACCAATACCAACATGCGATTTCATCATATTTACCAACATGCGAAATTTCTACAAAAAAAAACAGCGTGCGATTTCACAATATCATACGTATTATACGTTAAGGGATATTGTATTTTACACTTTCACTATATATATATATATATATAGGAGAAGGATCTGTCAGGAACCATCCTTTATTGCGAGAACCACGAGAACCAATGTGAACACAACCAAAAAATACCTAAAAAAATCTAAAAAACACTCAAAATATTTTTTTTTACTATTTTTTTGGAAAATCGTTATATTTCGTCAATAATAAGAAAAAATTCAAAAAAAAAATTTCGAGTAACAGTTATCCATGCGCATGTGCATTTGTATCATTTTTTTGACAAATTCCGTAATTCATTACAAATATCAGACAATTGCACTTTCATTTACACTACCATTCATAATACACTACTTTTTACATTAACAATAATAGAAATGCACATGTGCATCTATATGTATGAACTTGCTATAACATTAACAACACTAGAAATGCACATGTGCATCTATATATATAAACATGTTATAACGTGTTTTGGTACACCACTTTGAATACACATTCCCTTTCATCTATCATGCCATCCATACTACACTACCATTACCTCCTACCATCCGAAATACAATGCAATTGCTTTTTACCATCCATAATACAATATTATTACCAATATTTCACTTTATTATATGTACATCAACACCCTTTATACCATCCAAACAACATATTACATCATAAAGTGACAAATATAATCAAACCATCAACCACTAGATATAACTAACCAAAACACATGTATATGGGCCTACTTCATCATTTAAAATCACAAACTTTTTTAACCAAAACACCTTATTTCATGTTGATACATATAGATGCACATGTGTATTTCTAATATTGGTAATGTAAAAAGTAGTGTATTACATATGGTAGCGTAAATGAAAGTGCATTTTTCTACTACTGGTAATATATTATGGAATTTGACCAAGAAATGATACATATGCACATGTGCATCCATAACTGTTACTCGAAAAAAAAAACGTTTTTTTGTAACAAAATATAGCGATTTTTATTAGAAAAATATTAAAAAAAATTTGTGGGTTTTTTGGATTTTTTTAGGTATTTTTTTTTTGTTCATATTGGTTCTCGCGGTTCTCGCAATAAGGATGGTTCTCAAATGAACCTTACCCTATAAATTTAATCTTCGCCAAATTAAGTAAAAACCTTAGGTTTTTTTCCTTCAAATTTTAGGGATAAAACTATTTGAGAGGATGAGATATGAATGTTGTTATAGATTATTATCATCAAACTTATGTCAAATTAGAAAACAGAAAAGGTTGGTTTCTTTAATATTCATTTATCAAAAAGAAAAGTTGGGTCTATTTTTATTTGTAAAGAGTTGGGTTATGAAAGCTTGGCCTATGAGCAGCTGCTTTTTTCCTAACTTCTTAATAAAGAAATAAAAGTTATCACTTGAATAATGTAAAGAAATTAACAATAAAAAGATATTACATATCTAACAGATTATTAGAATTAGAAATATATTAATAGATATTTAAAAAAATCAGAATATTACAAAAGGACTCAAAGGATGTATATTTACGATTTTGAATATTATAAATTAAATGGGTTAAAATCTCATATATTACACAATTTGAATTAGTAAAACTTGGTGATGAAAATGAGAATCACAACTCTTAAATTTAGAAAAATAAAAACAAAATAATGGTCGATTAAAATTTTATTATAAAAATAATAAAATTAAATAATGAAAGTGCGAGGTTGATGAAAATGAAACAAGGAATGTACTAAATATTATCGAAAGTAAAATTAGACGAATTTATAACAGGTGATGATCTGCCTGAAAGTTAAATGGGTATACGGTTTAGACGAAAATGTATATTTAAATAAATATTGCAAGAATTAAAAATAAATAAATACTATGTAAATAAATAGAGATAAAAAAGAGCTAAGGAAAGAGATATAAATTATATAAAAATTTAACATGTATATTACTATATTGTAGAAATTAAAAATTAATATTTAAATAAATACTGTAAGAATTAAAAATTGATATTTAAAATAAATAAGTATAAAAGGTAAAAGTGAGAAAATAATTCTGGGCGTAATACATATCATTATATAATTCTTGGCTAGGGCCGCCGTTTAGACGGTATGACATTGGTTCACACAAAAAGAAAGTTATCGTTCAATAAAAAAAAATACATATTATACGTCTTAACAAAATAACTTCAAAGTTAAAATGTTTCTGTATGTAGTATATGGCTAAGTAAATTTTCTATCAATTTGTTTATCATAAAAATCATTGTATGTTTGTGTTAGCACATGACTACGTATTTTGATTAAATATCCGCCATTTCTTTATATGTTCGCTAACCTAAAAACCCTGATGTCCGATGCAATGATTTATGAATAATTATCTAGACGACACATATGTTATTTTAAAGTTTTATTTACTTTTTGTTTGCCAACTAAAATTATCTACACTTGAGGAATTACATGTTTGTTGCAATGTCATGTTCTCTCCTTTTGTAATTATCTTATTCCTTACTAAAAAAATAAGTAATTAACTTCATATATGTGTGTGGCGTTTGCTACGGGCTCGAAACATGTCTTGAAATATCATGAACGTAACTTGTTTAGATACTATTATTACAGAGTTAAGTTAACTGTCATTTTTCGTCCATTTGTTTTGGTGGAAAATGTCACTTCAGTTCAAAAAAAAAAACATTTGCGCCAGTTCCGTCCTCAACATTTTTGAAACGTGCCACTTCGGTCCAAAAAGATAACGCGTCGTTAAAAACGTTGAGTACGGAACTGGCGCAAGTCGTTATCTTTTTAGAATGAAGCGACACGTTTCAAAAATAATGAGGACGGAACTGACGTAATTTTTATTTTTGTACTGAAGTGACATTTTCCACCAAACCACATGCACGAAAATGACAGTTAACTCATTATTATATACCCAGTATCAATAATCACATCGTATCGGTTTGCATCATTTTCGTTACTTTCTTCAAAATTTATTTATAAAATATCATTATAACAATAATGGTGAAAAGCATATTGGTTTAATCAATGTATAAACGTCGTCATCAAAAAAGAATTGAGAAAATCGTTATCTACCTTTTATCACATTATAAAAGAGCAAAAGATGTACATAAAGTATAGAGAAAAAGAAAAAATATTTTTAAGGAACTAGAATATTAATTATATGACAACGCAAAACACAACAATCATTCAAGTATATAATATATACTATATACTGGATTAGAACCCCGTATATTACACGGGTTAAATAAATGTAATTTTATATATTAAACAATAAAAAAATTAGATCTTTATGAACCCCGTATATTGTACGGGTTAAATAAATGTAATTTTATATATCGGATAATAAAAAAAGTTATATCTTTTAAAACCATGTGTATTACACAGATTAAATGAATGCAATTTGTATACTAAATACTAAAAACATCGTATCTTTAAAAAACCCGTGTATCATCGGGTTGAATAAATCTATCAAATAATAAAAAAATCACTTCCTTAAAAACCTCATATATTACACGTGTTAAATAGATCTAAAAAGAGTTATATCTTTAAAAACCATGTGTATTACACAGATTAAATAAATGTAATTTTGTATATTAGATATTAAAAACATCGTATCTTTAAAAAACCCACGCATAGTCGGGTTGAAAAATCTACCAAATAATAATAATAATAATAATAATAATAATAATAATAATAATAATAATAATAATAATAATAATATATCCTTAAAAGCCCGTGTATTACACATGTTGAATAAATCTAATATTACATAGCAAAAGATAAAAATTTATATCTTTAAAAACTTCATTTATTACACGGGTTATATAAATGTAACTTTGTATAGTAAATAATAAAAAAAATATTTTGTATACCAAATAATAAAAAAGTTATATTTTTAATAAATTTGAATAACATTTAATATTAATTTATTATTTATATATTTAATATAAGATAAGTAGGAAAGAGAGGTATTTGTTTTAAAAATATATTAAATTAACAATTTATATTTGAGGATAATATTTTATTAAAGTAGAAAAAGATTTAATATTAATTTATTATTTATTTAATTAATAGAAGATAAGTATAGATTTGAAGATACCTTTAATAAATGGCACGTGTTTAAAAGTTGGTTTCTTTTATTATAGTAGATAGATTTCCTAAATCACATTTTATGACTTCATACGAATAATCAAAGTACATATGAAGTCCTAGGTTTACAAAACAATTCAAATAAATAAATTAAATAAGAGAAATTAACTTGTAATAATCACTACTAGATGTCATTGGTCATTTGCTCTCCCACTTTTGAATATTCCATCCGCCTGTAAGACCCGTCTAAGAATAACACGAGTTTAATTCTAAATATGCATTTTATATGAAAATACGACCCTTCAATAAAACTTTGTCAAGTTACTTTCTTACATGACTAAAGTATTCAAAATATAGTATCAAGTGTTTACAACTTTCATTTTTAAACTAAACAAAAGAAAGACATCGCGGAAGCTTCATTAAGTATGTGTTCGATTCACTTCGTTGCTTGATCGGCATCCGGATGGTAGTTACATTCACCAAATGTCAAAACCAACTTAAAAGTTAGTTTTGATAGCATAGAAACAAGAATAAACAAGTTCCAATATCAAATAAACGAAATCAAAAATAAAAATTCAGATCTAAGTCTCTCGCGCCACGCGAGAGATTTCTTTAATTCGCTCGTGGGCCGCGACAGGCCCCGCGTGTCGCGCCAGCATTCACTCACCCCCTCGCGTGCCGCGGGGGAGTCTGTTTTCCAGCGGGTCCACTCTCTGGACCTGCATATTTGCCCAGCTCCATTTTTATAAAAATAACAAACTTCAAATTGCCATAACTTTTTATCTACAAGTCCGTTTTTGGTGATTCTTTTTCCTACGTGTCCGTAATTAAAATACGAACCCATTTATTATCACTATTTGCATAAAAATCTTGTCTATAGGCTGATCGCGTAAAAGTCCCCTTTTTATTTATTCGACCCGTTTCGTAATATATCAAACCATACAAAACTCATTCTTATGAGTTTCTAAACTAAGTTACCCTTTTCCCCGGGCTTGTATACATTGGCGTTTCATTGTCCATTCTCAAAATTTACGCACGCGCTATGTCACGCTTGTTAATAACATTTTCAATCATGAATATTATCACTATATCAACAAATTTTGATCCAAAACCTTTGACCCAATATCATGGGTTCTTTTAAGAAAAACTAAGCTTTTGGCGTGTCATTTCAACGGCCTACGCTTACATGATTCGCATTCAAACGAGTGACTATCAAATCACTTCAAACACTACCAATTTATCCATTGTTTGACTCGTTTGGTTATCTAATGAAAACCACCATTTCACGACACACCAAACTATTTCTAACCATTATTTGACCCGTTTGTTTATCTAGTGAACTTCGTCACTTCAACTATATATCAAGCTCACATAATATGCTAATTCGAGGTCGACTAACAAAAATACATAATCAACATAATGTAACGAAACCGTAGTTACGTACTTGCATAATTCATCAACATTGGTTTCTAACCATAATTACCCATTCCCGGGCTTGTCAACCTTAGCGTATCACTTCCATTCCATGGTTTACGCTTTTATAACTCAAATTTAACGAGTGACGTTTAAGTCACTTCGAACACTACCATTTCGACCATTATTTGACTCGTTTGGTTGTCTAATGGAATTCACCATTTTACCAACATACCAACTTATCTCAACCAGTATTTTAACCAATTTCTTTATCTAGTGAGTTACATCAATTTATTTACATTCTAAACATGACTAATTAAACAATATTTTCAACAAACATATCTATTTACTATTTTGACCCATTTGGTTGTCGAGTGAGTTACATCACTTCATTGACTTTCCAAACATGCTTTAACCGTTTATTTTGACCCGTTCAGTTTGTCGAGTGAACTTCATCACTTCGTTGACTTACCAAACTCGCAATTTACACTACAATCCCATTAATATTTCTAATACCATTGTTTATGCATAATGTAATGAAACCGAAAGTTACGTACCTTTAGAGCTTTTCCTTCAAGCGCGTGTCCGCTCCGGCTTGTCCGCTTGAGGATTCAATTCCCTCGCCTATAGAGTTCAATCAACTATTTATTTGGAATTCTTATTATATCATACAACACATAATTCGTCTTAACATTCCGATATGCGTTTTTGTTCAAAATCAATGTTTTAACTTTCTTTTAGGCATTTCAACAAACACCTAAAAGGCATCACCTTTACAAAATCAATAATCAAGTTCCATGACTAGTTATTTAGCCAGTTTTGAGCATTTTTCACAATTTCAAATATCTAGTTTACACATCAATACTTAGACTTATTTCATGGAGCTCAAATAACACTAGATTGATAATCATAATTCTAGTGTTCATCATCTTTCTACAAAACCCATTTAACACACAAATGGATGATTATGAATCTCATATCTATTGACACTAATGCATGAAATTATTGACTAGGGTTTACTTCTAGACATGATTTCATTCCTAATCTCATCCAAACATCAAACATTTAGACTCAAATTTCGATTTCCCATGTTCATCTAGAACTCAAGATGAAACCAAATAACAAAATTAAGCATACCTTATGATCCTTTCGCGAAGGTGATCACTAATTCGAGTTTGGATTTCGATTTGGAACTGATTTCCCCTTGCGATTTGGAACTGTTCGCCCCCTGTGTTTTCTTCGACCAGAACACACACCCAGTATGCGTTTTGGA
Organism: Helianthus tuberosus; assembly: GCA_030545235.1. Classification (NCBI taxonomy): domain Eukaryota; kingdom Viridiplantae; phylum Streptophyta; class Magnoliopsida; order Asterales; family Asteraceae; genus Helianthus; species Helianthus tuberosus. The sequence goes on from CM060442.1 coordinate 14,108,116, forward strand.
TTTTTAAGTTTTATTTAATAAAAACCATTTTTGATTTTGTCACTATTGGTCCCTCTACTTATTCTCAAGTTTTATTTTGGTTATTTTAACCATGTTTTCCTTAATATTTCAAGGCACATAATTAACTAGGTTAAATTTTTCCTAGTTATTTTATCCTTAATTGTAACCAACATATTTGTTATGGTTATTTATATAATTTCTAATATTTTTGGGGTGTTACAAGTCTACCCCCCTTAAATAGGTTTCGTCCCCGAAACCTTCTTTAAGTAGTCCTTTAGTTTGGACCAAACTATCTTACTTTCGTTTTTCATGGCATTCTTTCTTTTCTAGTATAAGGTTTTCATTCGTATTGACATGTGCGTCTTTTAGGCATATGTCCTCATGGACCGTAACCTTTTATCATTTATTTCCTATCTTTGTCGCCTATTTGACCGAGTTGTCTTTAGACCACCCGGTCACTGAGTCCGTCAGCATGTTTACTTCACGCTAATCCTACATTGACAAACGCTTTACATAGGTCACAGCGTTACTTTGACTATAAATTGCTTTACCGGCTAGACTGATTAGTCACCATTTTACCTCATACCTCATCCTTCGGGTATACTATTTTGCCATCATCGACCCTTTGCGTGCATATAATTTCACCAAGATAGGACTTGGTGGAGGCGTAGGATTAGGGTTAAGGACTTCTAGAGGATATTGCAGTAAGGTCTTAGGTGTTTTTTAGGGATGTAGGTATTTCTTATTCTTAAAGTAACTTTACCGGTGATTGCCTTCTGGTGTTTATGTCCAAATGATGTTGTATGCTATTATACATGATTTACATTATATTGTGTCACTCTGATCACTTTCTTGGTATTGGTGGCTTCCTATTTACATTATATTATGTCCAAATGATGTTGTACGATATTTCTATATTGTTTGACTTGGTGTGTTGGCATGTTCGTTTTTGGAGCCGAGGGTCTCTCTGGAAGCAGCCTCTCTATCCTTAGGGATAGAGACAAGGTCTGTCTACATCCCACCCTCCCCAGACCCTATAAGTAGCTTTGCTATTTGTGGGATTTACTGGGTATGGTTGTTGTTGTTGTAACTCACATTACAACGTGGTTGTATTCTATATCACTTTTTCTGTCCGTGATCACATCATGCCATGTTTAGTTTTACGTCGGCTTTTCATTATTATGAATCTTTCTTTCGAATGCATCGTCTTACACCTATCGGCGTTAAGACCCATATCCTTTAGCATTAACCATTTTCTAATTTCTCTCATAATATTCTGATGTGTGTAAAACGCAACATATAAATTACATCAAATGAGGCATAAAACTAACCCTTTTTTAGTACTAATGTTGGAAAAAGTGTGTTTTTGTCTTCCTTTTGTATTTTCAGGGTTAAAAGAGCTTAAATGAACAAAAGAAGCAAAAATGCAGCCAAATCTAACAATAATACAAGAAAAGGAATAAAAGTGGCATGCCCGACCCCTCGACTGCATCTTCCCAAACAAAAACAAGAGATCAGAAGGCTGAACACGCCCCGTGCTCAGTGAACACGGGGGCGTGCTCAAGTGTCTGCATAAAAGACAAAGTTGTAGAAGCTTCTATTTCCTAACACAGGGGCGTGCCCAACGGACACGGGGCCGTGATCAACGCTAAGATTCGCAGAATCCAAGCAAATCTTGATAGTACAGATACGCTTCTGCACACGGGGTCGTGCCCAGCAGACACGGGGGCGTGGTCAACTAATGCAGACAAACTGCATTTAGTGAAGAAAGAGAAGATGGATGGACACGGGGTCGTGTCCGGGCTTCTGTGCAGGCTATAAATAGGGGTGCTTGGCTCACTTGCAAATCATCCCTTGCAAACCACCTCTCTCACACTTCACCCACCCACCACCACCATCACAACCCACATCCACCACCATCATCCATCACCCATCATAGAGTGTATGTAGTAGTCTCGGGATCCAAGATTGATCGTAAGAGTTCTTGACAATCAAAGGCCATGTTTGCCTAAGTCTCTTACATCACTTAGTGAAGACAAGCATTTAGTGTAATACTTTTTATTTTTTAATCTTTTCGCACTTTTTATTTGGTTATGTATTAATGACTTTAATAACTAGTTTCTTATGTTGAATGTGAAACTTCCTCATCATTTGTCCGTGGTGTCTTGGCGTTATTTTACTATCTATATAAAATAAAAGATTTACACCATTCATATCTCCACGGTCTATATGGAGATATGTTGGCTACCTGGTCGGGGGTTAAGGGAATGGTTTGGTAAGCGTCTTTCCTTGTTCAGTGTATAGATCCTGCAAGGACCTGGGTCAAGCTTAGTAGGACCTCCTTCAATACCCACTGGTATTGGATGGCGGTGTCACACCCTGACTTTTGCGGAAGCGTATGATGTGTGACTGGTTTATTATCATTGCATTCAATCATAATAAACAACTACATGATCAAAACGATGTTCATCCATTCATAAAATTTGAGTATTACTAACTTCAGTTATTTAAGTTTTAAAACACAACCTTCGACTAGGTTACAAACCAACAAAAGTGTATGACATCTAAACTTGAAGTCTACTTCTAGAAATAACACCTACGCCCAAGATCCAACCTGTCACCTGAAATACATGTAATTTTGGAAAACATCAACAAAAGTTGAGCGAGTTCATGCGTTTTGTGTGAGTACTTGTAATCTTGTAAACCTTTGAGAGACTCCTTTGAAAACAGGTATGAAAAGTGTGTATGAACATAAATGTTTTACAAGGACATTAAGGCATGTGAGAACATAGGGGGTACTCAAGATGAGTAGGTTTATACCCTTGTCGATTTTTCCTCGACTATGTCGATTTCCCTCGACTATGTCAATTTCCCTTGACTATGTCGATTTCCCTCGACTGGGACACCGAAGCACTCAAGTGATCACATGAGGACCATGAGTGGGGCTCGGCCGTACCCGTTAGATCTAACCCTCGTCCCTAATTAAGTATTAATGGCATTTCAATATTAAGTCTATGCTCACATTATCTAGTATTTCATAGGCATTTCATACCGTTAAGCATTCGTAACATGTATTTCACCCCCGAGAGTTATAAAACCAAAAACAGTTAAGAGAAAAGGGGGAACATGAACTCACTGTTTTGCGTCTTCGGTACTCGTAACTCAAATCTCGTCAGCAAACACGACTACCTACAATGTGCTAGGGTCTATTAGACGAGCGAGCCGTGCCTTGCCTTAGTATTCATGTTTTGAGTTACGTTTCTTTTATGTCTTTAACATTATCCAAAGTTATAATTACTTGTTAAAATGATAATTATTTTAACTTTAAATTATATTCAGTTTTGGAATAATTGTTAAACAATATTTTTGTAACAATACTTCTCAAGTATTTATTTTCGTATTTTCTTCCCAATGATGGGGTATCTCATACATGTATTTTCGTATTCTTGTATTTGTACTTCCAAATTAATATATTTTCAAGTCTTCACTTTAGAAAATATATAATAACTTATTTTGTCCCAAAAATAATGTATTGTCCAGAAAATATATATTTTTCTCAAAAATCATATATCTTCTAAATATTCAAGAAAATATATTTTTACTTCCAAAAATAATATATTTTCTCCTTGTCGAAAATATGATATAGCTTGGTAATATTTACAAAAATCTTATTTTCATTCCTTTTGTATCCAAAATAATATTTACCAAAAACATGCTCATAAATGTATTTTCCGGAATACTTGTAAGTTACGTTCTATCGTTCGGTTTCGCAATATTATGTGTGTAACTTATATATTTATTCCTTGTGATTTTTGGTATTATTTTGGATTGTAAATTCTTGGTATTTTGTTAAGTTATATTACTTTAAATCCTAAAATAATATAACTAATGCACAAAGTATACAAATAATCACACAATGTGTCCTTAATGTAAATATATATTCTAAATACATATTTACCCATTTTTATGTATAAAAACCAACCTCCGATACTTGTATTTTTGTAACAAAATCTATGGCAAAGTTTATATTGAAAACCATAGTTAAAACACTCTTGTAAGTATTTGTTTAGAAGGTATTTTTCTAAGTGTTTATATTTTTAGAAAATTTTGCCATAGTTTCCCCTAAAAATGAAGGTGTCCATGCTATTAAAGCATATAATTTTCTTTTCAAAAATCATCATAAACAATCAACCATCAATCTACACTTACCAAGTGCTAAAACAAAGCTATCTACATAATGATCATGAACTTGAGTTTTTATAAAAACTTGTAGTAACTTGGTAGTGTGTTTAGTGGGTTTAGTTACCCCTTTAAAGTGTGTTTATTTCTTTAAAAATCTCATTCTTAAAAGTTTTAAGTGTTTACAACTTACTAGATGATTTTTCCAAAAATCATTCTTTTGAATTTTTCTTGTAAACAAAGTGTTCTTATACTTGTTTCAACACTAGAAACATGATTGGTTTTCTTTAAAACAATGTTTATACAAATCTTGTTATTTAACTTGGTTCCTTTGGAAAACTATTTTAGAATCATCCACTCACAAGACTTTTATCTTGTTTAAATCATCATCTTATGAAAACAACTTTTATCATTCAAGTTCATGTAACATAAAGCATGATGATCTTGGTCTTTCACAGGATCACCACTTTAACTTACTAGACCATGTGTTTAATCACAATCTAGTAGGTTACTTATGATGTCTAGCATCACTAACACTAATAATCAATCAACAAGAAGCAAACAATCATAAATCAACAAGATTTTATATGTTTATAAGCTTATGTTAGAGATTTATGATTATGTCTTTTAATGTTCATCATGTTTAACAATGTTCATCACTTATTAACCAACTATATAAGAAAGATCAAGAGATCATAAGTGCCTTACTACTAGCACAAGGCTAGGGAAGAATATTTGATGATAGTGATGACAAAAGTGGAGGATAATAGCAAATGATGAAGGTCCTTCAACTTCCGATGCTTCCACACTTCCTAACTTAGCTCCTTGCACCTCTAGATCACCTTGGTTTGTATGAGAAGTGGTTGAAAATGGTGGTGTTGTGGTTGGGCCGTAGGTTAGAGAAGGGAGGAGAGGGAGTTGTGTTGTGAAATGGTAAAGTGATGGTGATGGAGTGAATGTCTCATGGGTTTAAGTAAAGGTTTCCAACAAACAAATACCCATTGGTCTATATGTCCTCATAGTACACTACATGATCTTTGGCAAATCTTAGGAAGATTGAATAAGATCAAATGAGATTTAGTGAAATCTTGCAAGATTTGGGAGGTGGGGTCACATAAGTGACCGTCCACTTATACATGGGGGGGTCTAAGTGTAAATTCCAACCATCTAGTTAAATTAAGGTCCAAATCCAAGTATTAGTTATAAGTGTTAGTTACTTGATATTTTTAGTGGGTGTTAGGGTGTTCGGGGATCATAACTAGCTCAGAAATAATAAAACAGTGCTTCTAGTATAATTTTGGGGTTTCGGGTAATGTCCGGTTGTTCGGTTAGATAGCGGTTCGTTAAAGTATCTAACTATATCGTTTAGTGTTCTTTATGTACCATTTTGTGACACTTTTAATTCCCGACACTTAGGAAAGCATTCAGGACCATTAAACCATAATTCTGCTTTATATTTTGGAGTTTAAATGCTAAAAATAGCTGAATTTTGGTTATTTTCTGCAGAATTCTGCACTTTTAGTGTGTTTTAGGCACTTTCCGGCACTTAAACTATCACCTAGAAAAGCAGTTTTGTAATCCTTACTTTCCTACACACTATACTAGTGTATCACTTGGTTTCTGGGTTATACTGGGCCTCAAAACACTGTCTGTCTATGTACTGAACTTCGTCAGCATTTTAGTTTGTCTGATAATGGTGCCAATTCTGTTATGTGCATCATTAGAACTATATCGTGTTGCATGTAGCAACGATAAAAGTCTTGCAACATGAAATGCCATTGTATGTATATAACAGTAATCAGAAATTCATTTGTCTTGTAAATTAGATCATGCACAGTTATTAAAGCACAGATTACTGTTCAATTAGTGTACGGAATGTACGGAAAAGTGACAGTTGTCACAGACTCCCCCCGTTAAAAGAATTTCGTCCCGAAATTCAAGCGATGCCATCGGTCGCAGGGGAGTTGTGAGTCAAATGTGGTCACTTAGGTTTAAAATTTGTCTTCATGTTCCTATGTAACTCTGGGTCATGATATGAATTCTAACGTACTCAAGTAAATCAATTACGTCTTCTTCGTATTTCGTGGACTCTTGGTCCGCAACCTTAACAGGTTCTATAGTAAATTGGAGTTTGTCGTTGACGTGAATCTTGTTTGTGGGAACAACGACTGTTCCTTGAGTCAGATTCCTCTAAAGACTTGACAAGATGTGTCGCGATCACTACTGATCTTTTTTGAAAGTTTCAGTTTATGAGCAATGGTTCCGATCCCTACCAGGATCTCGAAAGGTCTAATATACCGGGGATCAAACCTTTCACGTTTTCCAAATCGCACCACGCCTTCTCAAGGCGAGGCTCCCATTAAAGCCATACTTCTTATCTGAAATTCCTACGATTTCTGCCGCTCGTCGGTGCAATCTTTCTGTATTCTGCGGGCTGTCTTGATATGATCACATATCTGAATGATCTTGCCTCTAAAGGTCGTGCAGCGTTTTCTTACGTAATGACGTCAAGTTTGCGGTGCGAAATCACTGTATCTAGATCAAGGTTTCTTCTCATGATCTTTTAATCAACGTGACACGTATGCAATGTTGTGGTCTCGTTGCATCGACGCGCAATCGAGACTTTGTCGAGAAGCGTCACATAATTGCAATTCTAACTCCTTAGCTCTTGATTGCAGGGTTGGCATGAATCTCATTCTTATCCACCATGTATCCTAAAGTTCTTACCTCGCGAATTTGAAATCCGCTTTTTGACATCTTAGCACATAACTGTTCTTTCTCTGAGAGTCGCAAGATAAATTGCAGATGTTGCTCACGACCTTCCTTGGTCGTTGGGCATATAAGAATGTTGTCAATAAGTATAATCGTGATCTATCCCGGTATGGCTTACACGTTCGATTCATGAGGTCCATGAATATTGTCGATGCATGTGTTAAGCCAAATGGTACGACAAGGAACTCGTAATGCTCGAATTTTGGTGTTTAAATGCTGAAAATAGCTGAATTTTGGTTATTTTCTGCAGAATTCTGCACTTTTAGTGTGTTTTAGGCACTTTCCGGCACTTAAACTATCACCTAGAAAAGCAGTTTTGTAATCCTTACTTTCCTACACACTATACTAGTGTATCACTTGGTCTCTGGCTCATACTGGGCCTCAAAACACTGTCTGTCTATGTACTGAACTTCGTCAGCATTTTAGTTTGTCTGATAATGGTGCCAATTCTGTTTTGTGCATCATTAGAACTATATCGTGTTGCATGTAGCAACGATAAATGTCTTAAAACATGAAATGCCATTGTATGTATATAACAGTAATCAGAAATTCATTTGTCTTGTAAATTAGATCATGCACAGTTATTAAAGCACATATTACTGTTCAATTAGTGTATGGAATGTACGGAAAAGTGACAGTTGTCACAGGTGGGGGTTCGAATTTCTTGATCCCCTCATATGTAAACTACTATTAAAACATTAACCTGGCTACTGCTGACTCAAACTACTTAGCCGAGGGTAACGTCACCTTCAAAAGAGGGGCCTACCACATTACGCATTAATAACTTAATTAATTATCTTTCAATAATCCAACCCTTTAGGATTGTATCCTTGCTGACTCAAACTATTGGGTTGAGGGTAACGTCACCTTCAAAAGAGGGGCCTACTACTATAACTAAGATAATCTCTTAAAAAGTGCAAAAGTGCGGAAATAATCAAAGGTTACACTAAAGGCGAGTCGGATCCAAGTGATTCATCTTGTCTAGCTGTTTTATTTTTATTTTTATTTTCAGCATTTTTAGTTTTTACTTTCATGTTTAAACCTTTTTTCAAAAATTTTGATTTGATTAGACGTTGACGATAAACCGGTACTAAAAGCTCTTGTGTCCTTGGACGACCTAGGTATCTTACCAACGCTATACTACGCTCACGATGGGTGCACTTGCCCATATGTGTGTTTAGTGTTAGTAAAATATCGTGTTTTATAAATTTAAAACTTGAGTAAAGTGTTAAAAAGGGCTTAAAATATACTTAAATATATATCACACTCGACACGCATCATATTCATATTTGTTTGTATGTTGTTTCTTACTAAAACTGAATTTTAGTTTAACGTTTTTCTCTTTATCACGTATCAATTAATCATATCAAGAAATTGACGACAAGAATTATTCTTTTCCGTTATTGTTTTATGCGGGGAATCATAACTAGTTCCCACGCTTTACCCAAGTGACCCGTAGGTTCTTTCGCTTAGCCTTGTAGGCTATTTCTTTTAGGCTTCCCCCCCCCCCCCTTTTTATTAGGCCCCATATAGTTTATTCCTTTCTTTTGGTGACGTGAGGGTCATTTAGTCCTCTAAACCTTAGCATCGTTTATAATTTCAAAGGTTATGATGATCCCGTGGATCATCTTTTGCTTGTATCATTTCGTATTCTTAGAAATTCATCTTTGGTGTCAGGGCGTCCCCTTCAAGCCTAACATTCATTCATTTTCATTCGAATTCTATTGATTTGACCGTAGTATAAGGCTACACCTGTTTTCTTCCGACTTTATGACTTCCTATGTCATTTACGCACTGATTTGTTTTCCACTCACCAGTATCCGGTTCACACATTTATTTATTTACAACCCGTTACCCGGGTTCTTTTATCTTAATGCTTTAATGCTTCCGTTGTCTGGTTTGAATTTTCCTTTTTATACACTCACATGACCCATTGCATAGGTTTATTAATATTTTGTGCGCCCATTAATGGTTCACGCTTATTTGCACTACCGAGCATTATACTTTGTTCGACCCGTTCAATATTGAAATAGTTGAACATAACTATCAAAATTTCTGGTTTGCGAAATTTTATCGTCTTTTAGTCATAATTCTTAATCCGAGTCTTTTGACTTTTAATCCGCACTCCCATCTCTTGGTTTATGCGTATACCTGAAATCCTACCCATCTATCGGTACTCTACCAAGGTCATTATCCTAGCAACCATTTTGGCGTGCATTAAGACTTCGTTTTGATCTATTTGGTTGTATTAGCGAAATCTGTTGCCTTATCCATCCAAGTCCTTTATTCTTTTATTCATCTTATTCGTGACTTGTTCATGTGAATTTTATCACTTATGACAGTCAAACTTTGTCCTTATGCCTTGACATTCTAAATTGTCGTATATTTTTGTTTACTTTGATTCAAACACCATCTCTCTTTTGTTAGTGACCCTTAGATCCGTCTCTTTTATCAATGTCCCGAAGGTTTATTTCTTAAGCCTTATTCGGTAAAACCACTGCTATTGTTATACGGCCTTTGGGGTTTTACCCGTTTTCGTTCCAATACTTTTGATACGTTTATTTTACTAATCTTTTATATAATCACACCCATCAATGTGATTATCGTTCTTCCTCATAAGGATTTTATTAATAACATGTTACTTGGGTAGTTACCCATACCCAAGTTTCTAAATCCATATTTATTGATATTTCATTATTCACAGTAGCGAATAATACGTATTATCCATTTAGCTTCTTTCTCGAGTATATTTCTATCCGAATCTTAATCTCCCATTTTTTATCTTAATCCATTATTACAATAACAAATCAATTCATTTCATTTTATTGTTCCATATCGTTGTATGGCATTTATCCACATCGTTTATTGATATAAACGATGTTTCTACATGTTTTGTTTGGTTTGGCCTAGTCTATAACCCTGTCCTTGTCATCTATTACTATTGCAAATTCCCGGGTTCGGGTGTTATTACACTCCTTCCCAATACATCATTTATTTACTTTATTAAGTTCTCGGGTTCGAGTGTATGCGCACTCCTTCCCATGGCAATATTTATCATGATTACTTTTGCCTCGATTTCACATGCTCGCCATTGTTTATTTTCTTATACATATATATAGAAACGGGATCAGGAGAAGACGCTCAAAAGTGTGAGAACGGTGAGAACGCATCCTGGCCCAACACGTGGCATGGGACATGATCAGGGTCCCAGTGGTTTTTTTGTCTTTTCAATCATCTTTTTGTTTTCCCAACGCGGTATATTATTTTCTGGCGTCTAAGTTTTTTTGGCGTTAATTGTATTTATTTAACTTTTTGGCATTGAATTAATTGTTTTTGTGTCACATAGATAATTTTTTTCCGTTCTAGCGTTTTCTGGTCAATTTTTTTGGCGTTTTGTGTTGTTTTGTATAATAATTCACTATGAGTCATTAATATTTGCATAAGATTACAATAAGACCAATTTTTTTGGCGTTTAGTGAATTTTTTGGCGTTTAATACATTTTACAAGGTGCTTTGCCAGCACCCGTTCTCCCAGTTTTCATACTACTAGCGTTTTGGTGTTTGAAGTTTTTGGATTTTTATATACATTTTATTTGTAGAGAATTAGATAACAAAACAACATATAACTTGATATCAAAAAAATATAAAATGAAAATAAAAAAATTAAAAAATGGTAATCTAATTTCTTTTCTGAATCTTCACTATCATCGGCCTCTATCTTCTTGAATTTGTTTTGGCGTTTTGAACCTTTTTTGAATATTTTAGCTAGATGCCAACTTTCCTACATAAACCTTGTCTTTTTCAGACGAAGCTGCATAGTGGCATCCTGTGTTTTGGTGTGATATTCTTGTTTGGTGGCATGTCATTGAATATTAACTCTTGCTTGATGCTATTTATAATAATGAAGTCCAAAATAACATTTTACACTTGTGTTGATCCCTTTATTCAATGCCGATATTCATCAAGAACAAACCTCATATGATGACATATCACTGTTATCAGTCTCTTTTTCTTGAGTATTTGTCCATCTCATTCAGCAAAATATTATTGAGATAACCCCTTCAGAAGAAGAATCAATTTCAGTGAAAGCTTTGACATCTGTGGTTTTTTTAACTAACATTTTTTGGCGTTTTAAAGTGAGTGGTTTCTAGAGGATATGGCGTTTGTGTTTTCTGGGTGTGATCAATTTCATTGTGTATAGACCCCTCTCTTATAGGAGTTTTTTGGCGCATAGTTTAGACGGGACTTTTTTTATTGTAATAAATGATAGTAATAAAGTAACTGTCTTTTCAGTTACTATTTTTGTATTTACTGTGTTGATCAGTTTTTATCAGTTTTACAGGTGATAGACGTTCCATCTTCTAAGTTTGGCTTTTTTTATGGCGTTATGCAGACTAAGATGACAAAATACAATAACGGAGTAAATAAAATATTAAGCAGGAATTTTTTTTGTTATTTTTGGCGTTTTGTAAGGAATAACCATTTTTAGTATTTTTTTTGGCGTTTTGCTAATAAAGGGAGATATATATCATTTAATTATCTTAAAAAAATCAAAAAGAAGATTACACAGAAGAAAAAAAAAAGAGGAAAAAAATTAAAAGCCTTCGTTAGAAGGTACTTTATCCGAATAGTATCCATCACTTGCGTCATCTTCTTCCTCCTCGGAGTCTTCATCTGGATCTTCATCCATGTCATCACCTTCACCTTCATCAGCTTCTTGTTCCTGAAGATTCTGAAACCTCCACTTGAACATGTCTTGCATTAACTCCAATTTTGAGTCTATTTCTGTGTTGGTACAAGTGGCGTTATGCAATTCTTCCATGAAACCCAGACACTACTTTGTCATGATGTTCTCTAGCCAGTAGACTTCCTGCTCTCCGTTGTCGTATGTAACAGTCACCATGTTTGTTTCATCATCAAAACGCCATGATGTCATGACAGGGTCCGCCTTCACATCTGCTTTGATTGGTCCAAATTTGCTGGTTAATGTTTTCATAAGCATATGTGTTTCATGGCATTCGTTGTCTAGAGAGATGCCAATGGATAAGATTCGCCTCTGTATCTCTTCTTCCATCTTCAGAATTGCCCTGACCGTCTTAACATACACACTCCTTCTGTTGTCAAAACGGAGGACGTATCGCCTGATTCCCAGAGTGTATCTCCACGAAACGATTGTTGCCATTTTTGGCGTTTTTGGTTAAAGATGTTGTTTTTTGCAGAAAATGGATAGATTGAAGTGATTATTGAAGCTATGTTTTACCTTGTTTATATAATGATGTTTTTGGCGTGTAATTTAGGAGGGAATTTCTTCTAATAAATGTTAATAACTGAATTCAGTTACTGTGTTGTTTCATCTTCCTGTAATATCCAACGCGTTTTATTACTAATTTTTGGCGTTTTGCTTTTAATGGCGTTTTATTTTTTTGAATGGCGTTTTTTTCATTTGATGGCGTTTTGAATATGAGCGGTAAAAGACTCTTTTACCCTTAATGAAGCGCATCCCACATTATAAAATTGATGTTATTTATGAAAACGTCACCGCGCAATCTAGTCCATGGATTGTTTTGATCGGACGACCCATAAGCGTTCTCATCGTTCTCACACTTTTGAGCGTTTTCTCTAAATCCCGACTATATATATATATTATATATATATATGTGTGTGTGTGTGTGTGTATTTCTTTTACGTAATTCACTCATTTTACTACTCTTGTATGCCTATATGCAACTATTATTCACACTCGTATCGAATAAAATTTATGTTGAAATTAAATTTATAAGAAAGATACCTGAAACGACATCAGGTTCAGCTTTAGCCTCTGCGACTGTCATGTGGGGAGACCTTGCCTTCTCTTTCGGGGTATCAGACTTTGTGTCAACTGTGTCTTCGGTTCCAACCAATTCCGGACATTCAGACCTTTTATGTTCCGGGTTATAACATTTATAACACACTGACACCTTCCCCGGGCAATTTGCAACCACATGTCCCACTTTTCTACAAATAGGACATTGTTTGTTTCTAAAGTAATTTGCCCTGGTGAGTTTTCCCACATATTTTACACTGAGCTGACCCCCTTCTTGTAACTCCTTTCTTAGAAGCTTTATTAGGCTTTGATTTCTTTACGGGTCTTGGGTTCACATCCGACTCTCTCCAGTCATCTTTTTCTTGTGAGAGACTGTCTTTTAATTCAGTCATCATATCCTCCACTACAAGCAAGATTGTGGTTTGTAGTCTCTCGAAAAACTACGGTAGACTGGCTTCTAGGTCACACCCCCAAAATACCACATGCGGTGACCCCGCTAGGCGTGTGACGTACCAGGATCTAGCCACCAATCACATTGATACAATATCAAGTTATAAAACAAAGTTTCCATTTATAAAGATAAAACATTCATAAACATAATCCAAGTTTAGTATGTTCAGCGGAAGCAAATAGTAAAACACTGTTCAAATGTTTCAAAAACCAATGTATGTGAAATCAGTAAACAAGTCTTGTTTATCCAAGCAGTACGACCCATGACCACTCCAGCCATCCAGATAGCAAGTTCCTTGTCCATAGTACCTAACGACCTGCGAGCATGCAACAAGTGTATCAGACAACGCTGGTGAGTTCACGGTTTTACGAAAACAGTTAGTTACCCAGGGATTAATCCAGTTTATAATGTTTTCAAAAGTAATGTTGATAATAACTCGAGTACCGTACAAGATGGCTCCAGAATATTTTGCCCTTCCCAATGCCTCTATCAAAGCATTGGGCATGACTGGGTCATTAGTTCACACCCGTCCTCTCAGGTACGGGGTGAGGGTGCCAAACCTAGATAGCGCTACCAACTAATACCCCGTTACCTCTCAGGTAACAAACAAGATGGGACTTAATGGTGATAGGAGTGAGTGTATTATCCAACATCCCAGTTTTACCCAAATGACTTATTCCTCTCAGGAATACCCAACGACTGTCCTACCCACCGAGACGCATGCTCAAGGGGAATAAACTCACCTTGGATTGCTCGGTAATGTAAATTACTTGTTCACAGTTGTTCTACCAACCACGTCCTAACATGGTTATCAATATCAATTAGCTTTATTTACTAGCGAGCCACGTATTTAACGTATTTAACAAGTAACATCACTTAACACGTAACGACGGCACATAGCATCACGGAATCATTTAATAACATACAGACTAGCATGCAGGATCATAAACACATATCACGCAACAGTTCAACATCAAGTGTCCAAACATGCGGCCCAGTCGTTCAGGCCCACATGTCTTGTGTGACCCGGATGGCCTTGTGCGATCCGGTTGGTCTTATGCGACTCAATTGGTCTTGTGTGACTCAATTGGTCTTGTGCGATCCTCAACACTTTTGGCCAAAATGCCTTGTGCGATTCAGCCCAAACACCCGGCCCATTGCTCTGTCTGCCTAATTATTTGTGCGATTGAGTTTTGGGCTTGTGTGATCAGTGTGCATGTTCGTGGCCCACTAACTGTTGTGCCGCCCAACCACAAGGTAGGCCCAAGAGCTTGTGCGACCCCAGAACTTGTGCGATTGGGAGTGCATGTGATCCGTTTCCTTTTATTTCCTTATTAATCCACTACCTTAATTCAAGGAATCCATTAACTGTTTTTCCGTATCTAACGCAATCATCATCAATCATTCAAACATTCCAACCAAAACAGTTACACTTTTGCTAAGACTATGAACCCTAATCATGCATTAAGTTCATCATCATATACATGAAATTACAAAACATCTATTAATCATCATTCACCCCTTCGATCTAGACCCGAGTATCCCATAACCCGAAACAACCCTAGCATGTATTCCTTAATTCACCGATTACTTACTAAGATTACTATTTGATTTATTCTATCGGTTTGTCAACAATGTTTACTTAACAGCAACCCTAAACTATGTGATTATCATACACACATGCATACCATCTGTTAAAAAATTCACACATAGCCAAGAACAACAAATCAAGAGGGGTATAAGTACCAGTCTACCAACCAAGAGATGATGAGGTCGTGCGATAGAATAGTGCCGGATGAGTGTCTAGGAAAGCTTGACAGAAGGGATGATGCCCCGATAGAGTTGCTGTCGTCGATGGTTAGAGGGGAGGATTAGGGTTGGTTGATTGTGAGTTGCAATTATGGAGAGTACATACCCACTCTAAAGGGTATGCGTTTATAAGAGTACCGGGCCCAGTATCGGGCTTCGTTTTGGGCCGAGAGCCGAACACATTCACGAAGGGGAGCTTGGACCGAGATCAAATTATAATATGCAACACTTAACATGGAATATATCATATTCAAACATAAATGAGCATATGTAATCAGTTCATATACGCACACATAGTTATAACGTTAAACGAAACATGAAAGGAACCAATAAAAGGAAAAGGTCTTGAGATTCCGGGTTGTCACATCATCCCCAACTTGAAAGAAATTTTGTCCCCGAAATTTGATAAGCAACGCAGAGGGGGTGAAGTGAAAGTGATAAATCAAGATGACTGTGGATTTTCCTCGGGTGCCACATCATCCCCAACTTGAAAGGGAATTTTGTCCCGAAATTCACCAGTTGCATCAGGATTAGATTGGTCAGTTGGGAATAGCTGAGGATACTTGAGCTTCATCTGATCCTCGCATTCCCACGTGAACTCCGGTCCACGTCTTGAGTTCCAACGAACTCTCACGATTGGGATTCGACTATGCTTACAGACCTTGACTTCCCGATCCATAATTTCGATGGGTTCTTCGACAAACTGCAATTTGTCGTCGATTTTCAGTTCTTGAAGTGGTACCACAAGTGTTTCATCAGAAAAACACTTCTTTAACTGTGAAACATGGAATACATCATGAACGTTACCCAACTCAGCAGGTAACTCTAGCTTGTAGGCCACTTTACCGATTCGCTCCAAAATTTTGAACGACCCAACATAGCGTGGATTAAGCTTACCGCGCTTCCCAAAGCGCACCACACCCTTCTAGGGTGAAACTTTCTACATAACGTGATCGCCTACAGCGAACTCCAAGGGTTTCCTACGCTTGTCAGCGTAGCGTTTCTGACGGTCGCGCGCTGCCGTCATAAGATTTCTGATCTGGACACTCTTTTCCAAAGTTTCAAGAACAAGTTCTGGACCTGTGATCTGGCTGTCACCCACCTCAGCCCAACAAAGAGGGGAACGACATTTCCGGCCGTACAACGCTTCAAACGGAGCTGCCTGAATGCTAGTGTGGTAACTGTTGTTGTAGGAGAGCTCGATCAACGGCAAGTGTTTCTCCCACCCTTTACCAAAATCGATCACACATGCTCTCAGCATGTCTTCAAGTGTCTGGATGGTTCGTTCGCTTTGACCATCCATCTGTGGGTGATAAGCAGTGCTCATGTCGAGACGTGAGCCAAACGATTTATGCATTTATTGCCACAAATCAGAAATGAAACATGGATCACGATTAGAGATAATAGAGGTTGGTACCCCATGCCTAGAAACCACTTCCTTTAGATAAACAGCAGCCAGTTGAGAGAACTTATCAGTTTCTGTGATCGCAAGGAAGTGCGCAAATTTCGTGAGACGGTCAACGATCACCCAGATGGTATCGTTTCCGTTTTGAGTTCTTGGCAGACCAGTGACAAAATCCATAGCAATTTGCTCCCATTTCCACATTGGTATCTCTGGTTGTTGGAGCAATCCAGACGGTTTCTGGTATTCTACCTTGACTTTCGCACAAGTCAAGCATTTACTCACATACGTCGCAATTTGAGCTTTCATCTTCGGCCACCAATACAAAACTTTGAGGTCCTGATACATCTTATCCGAACCTGGGTGAACAGAGTATCAAGACTTGTGCGCTTCATCCATCACAAGCTCCCTAAGATTTCCAAACAAAGGAACCCATATCTGTTCCATAAAATAATAGATGTCGTCTAACCTCTCCACGAGTCGTTTCTCCATGCCCCGCAAATATTCGGCTTCCATGTTTTCTTCATTCAATGCTTCAGTCTGAGCCTAACGTATTTGATCTGGAAGGTTTGAGTGAATAGTGAGCTGTAAGGCTCGTACACGCTTGGGTTTCGTTTCCTTTCGACTAAGGGCATCAACTACAACATTAGCTTTACCTGGGTGATATTTGATTGCACAGTCGTAGTCGTTCAAGAGTTCTACCTAGCGACGCTGTCGTATATTCAACTCCTTCTGATAAAAATAAGCTGAAGGCTCTTGTGGTCGGTATAAATAGTGCATTTAGTACCGTACAAGTAATGCCTCCAGATTTTTAATGCAAAGACCACGGCCCCCAACTCCAAGTCATGAGTCGTGTAATTCTTCTCACGAACCTTCAACTGTCGAGAAGCGTAAGCTATCACCTTTTCGCGTTGCATTAGCACACAACCGAGACCCTAAATAGAAGCATCACAGTACACCACGAAGTCTTCGGTACCCTCAGGTAACGACAAGATTGGTGCACTGCAGAGTTTTTGTTTCAAGAGCTGGAAAGCATCTTCCTGCTTCGTTCCCCAAGAGTATACCACGCCTTTCTGTGTCAACGAAGTAAGAGGTTAAGCAATCTTCGAGAAGTCTTTAATAAATCTGCGATAGTACCCAGCAAGACCAAGAAATTGTCGCACCTCTGAAGGATTCTTCGGTGCCGCCCAATTTCTTATAGCATCAATCTTAGCAGGATCCACGTGTATCCCCATTTCATTCACAATGTGACCAAGGAAGTGTACTTCTCGAATCCAGAAATCACACTTAGAGAATTTCGCGTAGAGTTGCTCCTTCCTCAGAAGCTCCAAAATAAGACGTAAGTGCCGTTCGTGGTCCTCCTTGCTCTTAGAATAGATCAAAATGTCATCGATAAACACAATGACGAAATCGTCGAGATACGGTTTACACACACGGTTCATGAGGTACATAAAGACCGCTGGTGCGTTAGTTAACCCGAATGGCATAACCAGAAACTCATAGTGGCCATACCGCGTTTGAAAAGCCGTTTTAGGAACATCCTCCTCTCGGACTCTCATCTGATGGTAGCCCGATATTAAATCGATTTTTTAGTAGAAACTTGACCCTTGCAACTGGTCAAACAGATCGTCGATACGTGGTAAAGGATAACGGTTCTTGACTGTCACCTTGTTGAGTTCTCGATAATCTATACACATACGAAAGGACCCATCTTTCTTCTTCACAAACAAAACTGGGGCTCCCCAAGGCGAAGAACTGGGTCGGATAAAACCCCTATCCAACAGTTCTTGGATTTGATTTGACAGCTCTTGCAACTCTCCTGGTGCAAGACGATAAGGAGCACGGGCAATCGGGGCTGCTCCTGGTGTGAGGTCGATCTGAAATTCCACCTGACGGTGTGGAGGTAGACCAGGAAGTTCTTCAGGAAACACATCAGAATACTCGCGAACAACTGGAAGGTCTTCAATCTTTCTTTCTTCAGGTTGAGTACCAGTAACAAGAGCTAAAATAGCAGGGTAGCCCTTTAGTAGACACTTCTGGGCTTTCATGGCTGAGATACTGCCAACCATTGCACCACTACGGTGACCCTGAACCGACAAAGATTCTCCACTGGGGAGAGGGATACGCACGATTTTCTCTTTACAGAGAATTTCCGCTTGATTCTTAGACAACCAATCCATGCCAATGACCACATCAAAACTTCCAAGAGTAACAGGGAGTAGGTCAATGTCGAACACTTGACCCATAAGGTCGAGTTTACTGCCAAAAAGAACATGTGAAGCTTCAATCATTTTGCCATCGGCTAACTCTACAACATGTTTGTTTACAAGAGGTGCAGGACTCAATCCTAACTGACGACTGAACCCCAATGACACATAACTCCAATCGGCACCAGAGTCAAATAAAACAGAAGCAAATAGATTGTTCACAGAGAACGTACCGGTCACGACGTTGCCATCATTGCGAGCTTCCCCAGCACCAATGGTAAACACTCTCCTACGCACACCGTTCCCACCATTGTTTCCATTGTTGTTGTTCCCAGTGTTGTTATTGTTATTACCAGCATTTTGATTCAGTTGAGGGCAATCCAGCCAGAAATGACCCTCGTCACCACACTGAAAACACCCCTTACGATTTCCCTGATTCTGTTGAGGCTGCTGCCTCTCTTGTTGTTGTGGCTGCTGCTGCTGTGGGGGTTGCTGCTGCTACTGCCTTGGGTGTGAGACTCTACAGTCTCTAGCCATATGGCCCACCTTGTTGCACCTATGACAGACTCGGGTGCATGGCCCACGATGATGAAAGTTGCACTTGTTACACTTAGGTTGCTTTCCTGCGTAAGAGCCCTGATTCGAATTGTTGCTCTGATTCTGATTCACAGAAGATGACTGGCTAAAACTGCGGTTGCCACTGTTGTCTAGCTTCTTCTGTGACTGGTTCGAGTTGGACGCCTTGTCCACATCATTCCATTTACGTTTGTTGTCAGCAGTAGGTGTAGTAGCTGTAGCAGTAGTGGCCGTAGTAGAAACACGCGATGGTAGCGAGCCACGCTCCACCTACTGATCTATGATCTTATGAGCTAAGCGGATGATCTGAGGTAAGTTGTTGAGGTTCGCTGCAGTAACCAAGCCCTTAACCTGCGGGGCTAATCCTTTGATGTACAGTTCAATTCTTCGGTGTGGAGGTCGTGATAAGTTCGGGCACATGTTAGCTAATTCATGAGACCGTTTCGTGTATGCCTCAATCTCAGACCCCACCATTTTCATATCATAATACTCGTTCTCTCGTTTCTGTACTTCATCACGAGGACAGTACTCCTCGCTCATCAACATTTTGAAATCCTCCAAAGTAGTGGCATTCGCCATTTCAATACCCAACATCTGAACATGGGAATTCCACCAAGTCAAGGCACCATCCTCAAGTGTGCCTGAAGCATACTTCACTCTGTCCCCAGCAGGACAGTTACACATCGCGAACACCGATTCCGCCTTCTCAAACCAGCGCAGTAGTCCCACAGCTCCTTCAGTCCCACTGAACGTCTGGGGCTTACAATCCATGAACGTCTTAAACGTACAAGCAGGCGGATTGTTTTGATTCTGATTCGCTTATTGACCTAAGGACGAAAGAAAATACAGCGCACGGGTAAGAGTTGAGTACGTAACACAAGAATAAAGAGTATTTGGCACATACCGTACCAGCTTGATAGGCTGCCAAAGCCTCAGCCACACGTGTGTTAATCAAGTTTGACAACTCGGCCTGAGTCATCGCAATGTGACCACATCCATGGCCTCGTCCGCTCATGATTCTATATAAGAAAAGGGGAAATGGTTAAGAGCTAAGATAAAGTAGGAGTCAAACCTCACGATGACTTCTACAGGCTACTAAGTTTACATCAGACAACAGAGCGAAACCCCTTTCACACTCGTTAGGCCTCACTGGGACTCACATGCACCCCTCATTATTATTATGTGTGCACCCATAATAACAATGCGATTTGCATGTTTATCTCAGTTCCTCCCAACTTATGCTTAAAAGGTTCCTCAAATTCGAGTAGCAAGAAAAAAAAAACACCACCACATAGATCTGGAAGGTTTATCAATCACGTAACATAGGCTAGTAACACAAGAACTCATACTTTAATACTGGGTGTGCATTCACATACCGTGTCATGCTCAAGTGTTCACTAAATATGATGTGCAATAAGTAAACGAGAGACGAACCTTGCAATCTGGAGCTGAGTGTCATGGTCGATTTCTGAACTGTTCGGTTATAGTCTGGTTATATAAAAAAACATTTTTAAAACCAAGTTCACTATAACCAGTGGCTCTAATACCAAAGTGTCACACCCCCAAAATACCACATGTGGTGACCCCGCTAGGCGTGTGACGTACCAGGATCTAGCCACCAATCACAATGAACCAATATCAAGTTATAAAACAAAGCTTCCATTTATAATGATAAAACATTCATAAACATAATCCAAGTTTAGTATGTTCAGCGGAAGCAAATAGTAAAACACTGTTCAAATGTTTCAAAAATCAATGTATGTGAAATCAGTAAACAAGTCTTGTTTATCCAAGCAGTACAACCCATGACCACTCCAGCCATCCAGATAGCAAGTTCCTTGTCCATAGTACCTAACGACATGAGAGCATGCAACAAGTGTATCAGACAACGCTGGTGAGTTCACAGTTTTACGAAAACAGTTAGTTACCCAGGGATTAATCCTGTTTATAATGTTTTCAAAAGTAATGTTGATAATAACTCGAGTACCGTACAAGATGTCTCCAGAATATTTTGCCCTTCCCCAATGCCCCTATTAAAGCATTGGGCATGACTGGGTCATTAGTTCACACCCGTCCTCTCAGGTACGGGGTGAGGGTGCCAAACCTAGATAGCGCTACCAACTAATACCCCGTTACCTCTCAGGTAACAAACAAGATGGGACTTAATGGTGATAGGAGTGAGTGTATTATCCAACATCCTAGTTTTACCCAAATGACTTATTCCTCTCAAGAATACCCAATGACTGTCCCACCCACCGGGATGCATGCTCAAGAGGAATGAACTCACCTTGGATTGCTCGGTAATGTAAATTACTTGTTCACAGTTGTTCTACCAACAACGTCCTAACATGGTTATCAATATCAATTAGCTTTATTTAGTAGCGAGCCACGTATTTAACAAGTAACATCACTTAACACGTAACGACGGCACATAGCATCACGGAATCATTTAATAACATACAGACTAGCATGCACGATCATAAACATATATCACGCAATAGTTCAACATCAAGTGTCCAAACATGCGGCCCAGTCGTTCAGGCACACATGTCTTGTGTGACCCGGATGGCCTTGTGCGATCCGGTTGGTCTTGTGCGACTCAATTGGTCTTGTGCGACTCAATTGGTCTTGTGTGATCCGCAACACTTTTGGCCCAAATGCCTTGTGCGATTTAGCCCAAACACCCGGCCCATTGCTTTGTCTGTCCAATTATTTGTGTGATTGAGTTTTGGGCTTGTGTGATCAGGGTGCGTGTCCGTGGCCCACTAACTGTTGTGCCGCCCAACCACAAGGCAGGCCCAATAGCTTGTGCGACCCCAGAACTTGTGCGATTGGGAGTGCATGTGATCCGTTTCCTTTTATTTCCTTATTAATCCACTACCTTAATTCAAGGAATCCATTAACTGTTTTTCCGTATCTAACGCAATCATCATCAATCATTCAAACATTCCAACCAAAACAGTTACACTTTTGCTAAAACTATGAACCCTAATCATGCATTAAGATCATCATCATATACATGAAATTACAAAACATCTATTAATTATCATTCACCCCTTCGATCTAGACCCGAGTATCCCATAACCCGAAACAACCCTAGCATGTATTCCTTAATTCACCGATTACTTATTAAGATTACTATTTGATTTATTCTATCGGTTTGTCAACAATGTTTACTTAACAGCAACCCTAAACTATGCGATTATCATACACACATGCATATCACCTGTTAAACAATTCACACATAGCCAAGAACAACAAATTAAGAGGGGCATAAGTACCAGTCTACTAACCAAGAGATGATGAGGTCACGCGATAGAATAGTGCCAAATGAGTGTCTATGAAAGCTTGACGGAAAGGATGATGCCCCGATAGAGTTGCTGTCGTCGATGGTTAGAGGGGAGGATTAGGGTTGGTTGTTTGTGAGTTGCAAATTATGGGGAGTACATACCCACTCTAAAGGGTATGCGTTTAATAAGAGTACCGAGCCCAGTATCGGGCTTCGTTTTGGGCCGAGAGCCGAACACATTCACGAAGGGGAGCTTGGACCGAGATCAAACTGTAATATGCAACATTTAACATGGAATATATCATATTCAATCATAAACGAGCATATGTAATCAGTTCATATACGCACACATAGTTACAACGCTAAACGAAACATGAAAGGAACCAATAATAGAAAAAGGTCTTAAGATTATGGGTTGTCACATTCTACTGCCTTTCCGACTTCCTCGGAAATTTTAGCTTCCATCTCTTCAGTTAATTGAGATGCTAATTCGCCCCCGGTTACACCGGACATTTCCTTCATCCGTTCGGTGACTATTGAATCTGAATGTTTATATTAATTGTTAAACATTTCATTCTATATCATTTGCATCTTTCGCTTTGGTTTAGTCAAGTTCACAACTTGCTTAGACCGTTCATGTTTGGTGCACTTTCCGGGTTTGAGTGTATTACGCACTCTTCCCAAGCACATCTAATCAATTTCATTTTTATAATATTCTAATAAAATCTACCAAATGACTAATTCTTACCAGATGTTTGATCAAGCTCCGAACCGAACACGCTTTGTTAACAACCTTGAGCTCTGATTACCAACTTGTAAGACCCGTCTAAGAATAACACGAGTTTAATTCTAAATACGCATTTTATATGAAAATACGACCCTTCAATAAGTCTTTGTCAAGTTACGTTCTTACATGACTAAAGTATTCAAAATATAGT
Organism: Helianthus tuberosus; assembly: GCA_030545235.1. NCBI lineage: Eukaryota > Viridiplantae > Streptophyta > Magnoliopsida > Asterales > Asteraceae > Helianthus > Helianthus tuberosus. Next base: position 14,131,542 of record CM060442.1, read on the forward strand.
ATCAAGTGTTTACAACTTTCATTTTTAAACTAAACAAAAGAAAGACATCGCGGAAGCTTCATTAAGTATGTGTTCGGTTCACTTCGTTGCTTGATCGACATCCAGATGGTAGTTACATTCACCTAATGTCAAAACCAACTTAAAAGTTAGTTTTCATAGCATAGAAACAAGAATAAACAAGTTCCAATATCAAACAAACGAAATAAAAAATAAAAATTCAGATCTAAGTCTCTCGTGCCACGCGAGAGATTTCTTTAATTCGCTCGCGGGCCGCGACAGGCCCCGCGTGTCGCGCCAGCATTCACTCATCCCCTCGCGTGCCGCGGGGGAGTCTGTTTTCCAGCGGGTCCACCCTCTGGACCTGCATATTTGCCCAGCTCCATTTTTACAAAAATAATAAACTTTAAATTGCCATAACTTTTTATCTACAAGTCCGTTTTTTGGTTATTCTTTTTCCTACGTGTCCGTAATTAAAATACGACCCATTTATTATCACTATTTGCATAAAAAAATATTGTGTATAGGCTGATCGCCTAAAAATCCCCTTTTTATTTATTTGACCCGTTTGGTAATATATCAAACCATACAAAACTCTTTCTTATGGGTTTCTAAACTAAGTTACCCTTTTCCCCGGGCTTGTATAAAATTGGTGTTTCATTGTCATTCTCAAAATTTACGCACGCGCTATGTCGCGGTTGTAAATAACATTTTCAATCATGAATATTATCACTATATCAACAAATTTTGATCCAAAACCTTTGACCCAATACCATGGGTTCTTTTAAGAAAAACTAAGCATTTGGCGTGTCCGTTCAACGGCCTATGCTTTCATGATTCGCATTCAAACGAGTGACTATCAAATAACTTCAAACACTACCAATTTATCCATTGTTTGACCCGTTTGGTTATCTAATGAAAACCACCATTTCACAACACACCAAACTATTTCTAACCATTATTTGACCCGTTTGTTTATCTAGTGAACTTCGTCACTTCAACTATATATCAATCTCACATAATATGCTAATTCAAGGTCGACTAACAAAAATACATAATCAACATAATTTAACGAAACCGTAGTTACATACTTGTATAATTCATCAACATTGGTTTCTAACCATAATTACCCATTCCCGGGCTTGTCAACCTTAGCGTATCACTTCCATTCCATGGTTTACGCTTTTATAACTCAAATTTAACGAGTGACGTTTAAGTCACTTCAAACACTACCATTTTGACCATTATTTGACTCGTTTGGTTGTCTAATGGAATTCACCATTTTACCAACATACCAACTTATCTCAACCAATATTTTAACCAATTTCTTTATCTAGTGAGTTACATCACTTTATTTACATTCCAAACATGACTAATTAAACAATATTTTCAACAAACATATCTATTTACTATTTTGACCCATTTGGTTATCGAGTGAGTTACATCACTTCATTGACATTCCAAACATGCTTTAACCGTTTATTTTGACCTGTTCGGTTTGTCGAGTGAACTTCGTCACTTCGTTGACTTACCAAAATCTCATTTTACACTACATTCCCATTAATATTTCTAATACCATTGTTTATGCATAATGTAACGAAACCGAAAGTTACGTACCTTTAGAGCTTTTCCTTCAAGCGCGTGTCCGCTCCGGCTTGTCCGCTTGAGGATTCAATTCCCTCGCCTATAGAGTTCAATCAACGATTTATTTAGAATTCTTATTATATCATACAACGCATAATTCGTCTTAACATTCCAATATGCGTTTTTGTTCAAAATCAATGTTTAACTTTCTTTTAGGCATTTCAACAAACACCTAAGAGGCATCACCTTTACAAAATCATTAATCAAGTTCCATGACTAGTTATTTAGCCAATTTTGAGCATTTTTCACAATTTCAAATATCTAGTTTACACATCAATACTTAGACTTATTTCATGGAGCTCAAATAACACTAGATTGATAATCATAATTCTAGTGTTCATCATCTTTCTACAAAACCCATTTAACACACAAATGGATGATTATGAATCTCATATCTATTGACACAAAAGCATGAAATTATTGACTAGGGTTTACTCCGAGACATGATTTCATTCCTAATCTCATCCAAACATCAAGCATTTAGACTCAATTTCGATTTCCCATGTTCATCTAGAACTCAAGATGAAACCAAATAACAAAATTAAGCATACCTTATGATCCTTTCGCGAAGGTAATCACTAATTCGAGTTTGGATTTCGATTTGGAACTGATTTCCCCTTGCAATTTGATGGAATTGAAAGAACTAGGGTTCAAGTGGAGAAGCTTGTTCGCCCCCTGTGTTTTCTTCGACCAGAACACACACCCAGTATGTGTTTTGGATTTTTAAGTTTTATTTAATAAAAACCATTTTCGATTTTGTCACTATTGGTCCCTCTACTTATTCTCAAGTTTTATTTTGGTTATTTTAACCATGTTTTCCTTAATATTTCAAGGCACATAATTAACTAGGTTAAATTTTTCCTAGTTATTTTATCCTTAATTGTGACCAACATATTCGTTATGGTCATTTATATAATTTCTAATTGTGCATTAGTTTACTACGCCCCCGTGTCCGCTGGGCACGACACCGTGTGCAGAAGCGTATCTGTACTATCAAGATTTGCCTAGATTCTGTGAATCTTTGCGTTGACCACGGCCCCGTGTCCGCTGGGCACGCCCCCGTGGTGGGTGATAGAAGCTTCTACAGCTTTGTCTTTTCTGCAGACACTTGGGCATGCCCCCGTGTTCATTGAGCACGGGGCGGTTCAGCCTTCTGTTATCTTGTTTTTGCTTGGGGAGATGCTGTCAAGGGGTCGGTCATGCCACGTTTATTCCTTCTCTAGTATTATTGTTAGATTTAGCTGCATTTTTGCTTCTTTTGTCCATTTAAGCTCTTTCAACCCTGAAAATACAAAAGGAAGACAAAAACACACTTTTTCCAATATTAGTACTAAAAAAGGGTTAGTTTTATGCCATATTTGATGTAATTTATATGTTGCATTTTGCACACATCAAATACCCCCACACTTGAATCTTTGTTTGTCCTCAAGCAAAACTCTTTATAATGTGGCTTTATACTCCAAAATGGAATGGGTAGAAGAGAAGGTTTTTTGGGCTTGTCAAAGAGTGTCGGGATTCCAAGATTCTTTATTAGGTTTTATATTTATTTTATATACAATCCTATTCGTCATGATTTATTTAGAACATTACATAAGATAAATTACTTATTAGGGCATAACATGCCTCTTTAAAATTCCATTTTTATACAAGTTCACATACCTCACGGGGGATCACTCAACACTCGACCGAAGGTGAATTTTTGTGAAGCACTCGAGAGCGTCATGGAACTTACTCCTACCAAAAGCTTGCCAAGTAATCAATCCTCCTTCTTTTTAACTATACACCTTTGTAAATATCAAGAGGACTTTTTTTGGGGGAAGGGTTAGGCTTGGGTTAAAGGTAGGTGGTTGGGTTAGTGGTTAGTAGAAAAGGGCGAAAGACGTAAAAAACATCGGTTTTCGTAAGACTTTTTATTTTTATAACTTTTTATTTCAATGAAGCATTTCTTCAAACAAAGTTCTTCTTTGTTGAACTTGTTTGTTTTATTTCTTGGCTTCATCATTTTTTTTTTTTTTTGATAAGGAAGTCACAAGAAAACTAAGCTTTGTTACTAAAATAAAGGGTTAAAAATGAAACAGGGTTTTGGTGGGTAAAAAGGGTGTTTGATTTGGGTTAAGAAATGAAAAGGTTTAGGCTCAAAAGGGTTAACTAGGGGGATTTTGGGTAGGTGGTAAAAAAGAAAAAAATAATGGTGTTGAAATAAAAAGGGTTAGTCCTAATGCCTCCATCATTTACTTACTTGGGTTTAAGTTGATAAGGACCGGGAATGTAACGTCGTGGCAAGTTCTAGAGTCGTAAGAACCAAGCGGCTATTCACACAAGAAACGAAAAATGAGCATTTAGTTTTAATATGTGTATTTGTATGCTCAATAAAGGCTCAAAACTCACTTTTTGTGGGAATGAGTTTTTAAGTGATCAAGTATATATAATCAAATTTTAACTAGATTTGTCATGCCGTTTCATGATTTTCTTATGTTGGTTATTTTTATCACGACGCTGTCGGTTGTATATTTGTAAAAATATAACCTTTTTAGAACTTGTAATTCCTAAATTAAACCAAGACAAGTAAAAAAAATGAAAAGATTTTGAAAAAAATTTGGGTTGTTTAGCAGTTCCAATAGAGTTTTGTGTAAGGCTTGTAATTAGGACTTGCAAGATTCAAGGATTTAGCATCCCCCCACACTTAAATTACACATTGTCCTCAATGTGTCCCAAAAATAAGTTTTTAGGTTGATTGAATGTGTAAAAGTGTGTTTAAAAACAAATTTTTATGTTACTGGGCATCTGGGCACGGGCCCGTGGTGTCCAGGCACGGCCCCGGACGACATTGTCTGCAATAGACATCGCCACGGAACTCAACACATTGTATTCGGATCTCACCTCACACGTCTACTAACTACTAAAGCTCAGTAACACGTACATTCACGTAAACACACAACACATAGGGTACAAATCACATAAGCACGTAGAGCACATAATCACAAAATTCCTAGGCACGTAGAGCAAAGAAGCGTTTTCACACAAGAGGCAGTCAGAATACAGAAACCTATCATTCAAAGCACGCGAGTGTTCGAATATAGTATAGTGCGAGCGATCTGTTAGTGATTTGAGGTAGAATAGCAGTGCGAATCGTGGGTGTTGATCGAAGTGAAAACAAAATCGAGTAAGTCTTCTAAAATTTAAACACAATAACAGGTAAAAGCACATAAACCACACAAAATTGACGAATCATCAGAGTCAGCAGTCGCGGGCTCAAAATTGAAATCATATAAAATTCGAGAAATAGATTGTCTGCGGCTAGTAGACTTCGACTAACCAAAGTAATTCAACTATTCGCAACGATCCGTTGTACACGTTTGACTTCCGGGGATATGCCCTTGCCTCGATTCTTGGGCGTTGGCACTCGTCCCGTTGGTCTCATTGTGACTTTAGATCGTTGGAGTCCGTCGAACTTTGGTGAGAGTTTTGTAAAATGCGCGGAACAAGTCGTCAAGGTTAGGGTTTCACCCCTGGCTTAACAACTTCGTCCCTGTTTTGATAAAATAGAGGAGATTATTCATCAAAATATGGATTTCACTCCTAATTTGGCATAATTCCCCTCGTTTGTAGTTAAAATGCGAGTTAAATAAGCAACCTTGGTCAAGAGTTTGCGGTTTTCACACCTGTTCTTGACCTTGCTGCCCATTCATAGTTGAAGATTTGAGTATAGAAATAGCGTAGGATAAGCAAAGTTAGTGAGGAATAAGTACGTACAAATTTCCTACTAGGCGTACTCGAGTTGGTCTGTTGGTTCTTAACTATAGTCTAGGTGTCTAAGACTTCGACCCGGACTAGGTCGAGTCTTGCCTAATTCCCTATAGTTATGGCTCTGATACCAATCTGTCACACCCCAACCGATGGCGGAATCATCGGGGCATGGCACTGAGCGAAACAGATTGTCCAGAAGTTTCCATAACAACTATCATTACCATTCAATTTAAATTAACATGTCCCATACCATGTCTCAAATAGTAATCAAATTATTACAGATAAAATCTAGGCAAATATTATGTTCCGACAACTCAGATTAAAACATGGATAATTTATTTGTTGGTTTCTAGGACCCCTTTTCCTAGCTTCAATTTCATCACAGCACAGAGAGCATCCTAGACCTTTCCTAGCCTCGATTTCACAGTGAGCTAGGCATACAAGCAACCTAAGCACCTGTCACATACGTTAAAATAAAGTCAATACATAAAATGTAAAGGTGAGCATACAAGTTTGATAATAGCATATAGAGTTCGAATTCGTTTACGCATAACCAGCACGTAGACATAGTGAAAGGAAGCACATTAGTTATCGACATAGATCCATCGATACCAATGACTGCGGGTTGACTGCCCGAGGCAGTTCGCAATACATGATTACCACCGTAATCCATGCAAGTAAAAGGTCCTTAACAACCCCCGTGTGAACGGGTGCTGAGTCCAAACTATAGTACTATCGTTGCTAAGGCAGGTAGACAGCATTCCATGTGTAAACATAACAAACAAGCATTCATAAGCCACGTATAACATGCATTAACGGTTAGCGTTCCAATAGTTTGAGTAGTGTGATAGTTGTAGTTTGAATATTCGTAACGTATGTAACACCCAAAAGTGCTTAAAGCGAAAAGGGATCGAGTATACTCACAGTGATTTATGGATTGAAGGGAGCGCTTAGCGAATACGGTTAGCCTGAATAGATTCGGTAGCATAACGATAAGTGAAACGTAAAACAGGAAACAAGTATTGAGAAGTCGGACAGCTGGTCGATCGGATGGCAGTTCGATCGGACGGCTGACCGTTCGGCTGACAGTCCGTACGGTCTGCTGTTCGGTCGGTCGGTAGGCCGATCGGATGGCTATACGAGTGGATTGTTCCTTCCTTTGAGAAGGATGTGTTTGTGTATGATGGCTTGACCTTTGAAGTTTTCGTTTTAGCATTTTGAAAACATTGAAGTACCTTTGCCTTTCAGGTCGGTCGATCGGACGGCTGTTCGATCGGCCGGCAGCCCGATCGGTTAGGCATTCAACAGAATTTCAAGGTTTAGCCTTTGAATCGGACAGGTGTTCGATCGGTTGGCAAGTCAACAATAGTCAACCACTTTAATGAATTGCAAGGTATTGTTCAGTGGATCGGATGGTTGATCGATCGAGCAGCATAACTGCTGTTCGATCGGGCAACAGGGAGTCACCTGATCGGACGGCAGTTCGATCGGGTGGCTCTTCTAGTGCTTTGAACATGTTGAAAATTGATTAAGTATTGAAGCATAGTATCTCATGATCCGAAGAGTAATCCGATCGAACAGTAGTTCGATCGAACAACAGCTCGTTCAACACCATTCTTCAAAACAAGTTGATTGTGTGGGACCATGTGCTAGCCGATCGGCTGGCCAGTCGATCGGCTGACTATCCGATCGGTTGGCCGTCCGTTCGGACAGCAGTCCGATCGGTTAGCATCCTGACCTGATCAGCCTTGCGTCTAACACTTTGGTTGTTCTGTTTGTTTGTCGTTTTATCGAGGTATTTTTTACAGCGAGTAAAACCATAGATGCCTCGTTCTTACTTGGTTTCCCGGGTCGGACAAGAATCACCCAAATCCGGTCGGTGGTCTGTTCGGAACGAAGTTTAACATTTAACCCGGAGTTGGTTAACCTCGTGGATAGAATCCAGATCTTGAGCCGTATAACCACTGAAGTGATTTGTGAACCGGCTCAGGTTCCGTTTCTACTGGTTCGAGTGAAAAGAGTTGAAGAAAGTTGGGAAAATCCATCCTTCAATCCTTTTCACCATGTATATGTTCAGATCTAGAAAAGAACCTTGTTTGTTTATGTGGAAATCGGCTAGATCCAAGTCATTCTTGGTGGACTGAGGCCAAAACATGAAGTTCTCCAAGAACCCATGATGACATCATCCTAGAACACTTGATTCTTGATGATTTCACGGTTAAAAGTTTAGATTTGAAAGATAGAAAGGTGTAGGAGTGTGCATAGATCAAGAAAGTACAAGATTTAGGACGAAAACTTACCGGAATTGAGAGAAATCTGAGAAAAGGCGAGTTGTGCGTGCTGGTCGAACAGAGGTTTCCAAATGTGGAAAGAATGACAATGACAGGGGTATTTATAGGATGACAAAAAAGGAAAGGGCTGACCGATCGGCTGGCAGCTCGATCGGACAGCCTGTCCGATCGGCTGGCTGTTCGATCGGTTGGGAGCCTGATCGATCGGTTGCACCTTTTGAGTGTTTCGCGCGACGATTTTCAAAATTTTGATTATGATTGCGCGCGGCTTGATTCGATAGGGTTTCCTAGTCAAATTACCTTCAGTCTCAACCACTTCGTATCTAGTGTAATCTCCTTTCCACTATCTATCCTGGTTCGATTTGTGATTCGAGTTTGAGTTCGATTGCATTAGAGTTAGATTTCGAGTTCGATTGAGTTCGCTTGATTATCACAACATATCATAAATAAACATGCACAGTTAACACGTAAGGCACACACACACGTATAATGATAAGTAAAAAAATACGTAGCTCGAGCTGCGAATTGATGTCTATTCGATTAACTTAGCTTGATTGTTAGTTGATTAACTTTATCGCATTGTTACTTCCTATAGTTCACAGTCGTAGGTCGTTTGAAATACGATTAATACTCATCGATTATTGCAATTAACAACACTTACTCCACATAATATAAATAAAATAAAGACATTTCTACAAGTCAAGTTGCGCGAAATCGGTCGTTGACTTTGACCTTGACTTTGACTTTCACTTACAAAAACACGGGGTGTTACAGCCTCCCCTTGTTTAGGGAATTTCGTCCCGAAATTAAGCTGGAAGCTGCTACAACCACCATGAATCACGTGAGGACTTTCTCTATCTAGACTTTCTCCTGGAACAACTGTGGGTACTTTGCCTTCATGTCGCTTTCGAGTTCCCAAGTGAACTCTGCGCCTCGTTTGCCTTCCCATCGGACCTTCACAATAGGAATGCGTGAGCGCCTGAGCTGCTTGGTTTGGCGATCCATGATTTCGACAGGCTTTTCCACGAAGTGTAATGTTTCGTTCACTTGTAGATCGTCTAGAGAGACATGTAAGTCATGGTCGGCGATGCACTTTCGGAGGTTTGACACGTGGAAAGTCGGGTGGACGTTGCTAAGTTCCTCCGGTAGTTCGAGTCTGTAGGCGACTTTTCCGATCCTTTCCAGAATCTTAAAAGGTCCAACATATCGAGGCGCGAGTTTCCCTTTCTTGCCGAATCGGACCACACCCTTCCAAGGTGATACCTTTAGGAGTACGTAGTCACCAACGCCAAATTCACGGGGCTTGCGCTTTTTATCGGCGTAAACTTTCTGTCGATCCCGAGCTTTCACCAGGTTGTCTCGGATTTGGAAAATTTTGTCTGTCGTTTCTTGTAATAGCTCAGGACCGGTTAGTTGCGAATGACCGATCTCGTGCCACACAATAGGCGACCGACATCTTCTTCCGTATAATGCCTCGAAAGGTGCCATCTCGATGCTAGAATGATAGTTGTTATTATACGAGAATTCGACCAATGGCAGGTATTTATCCCAATTACCACCGAAGTCCAAAACACACGAACGGAGCATGTCTTCAAGAGTATGAATCGTTCTTTCAGTCTGACCGTCGGTTTGTGGGTGGAAAGCGGTACTTAGATTAAGCGTGGTACCGAGGGCTGTTTGAAACGTTTCCCACAATCGCGAAGTAAACCGAGCATCACGATCAGAGATGATGTCACGAGGTGTCCCATGATTACAAATGATCTCGTCGGTGTAGATTCGGGCTAATCGTTCTACCTTGTAGTCTTCTCGTATCGGCAGAAAGTGAGCTGATTTAGTCAAACGGTCGACAACAACCCAAATGCTGTCGTGACCTGATGACGTGTGCGGTAGCTTGGTTACGAAATCCATAGCTATACTTTCCCATTTCCACATGGGGATTGGTGGTTGTTCAAGTAAGCCAGAGGGTCTTTGGTGTTCGGCCTTGATCCTAGCACAAGTTAGGCATTTTCCGACGTAGAGAGTGATATCCCTCTTCATACCCGGCCACCAGTACCTATAACGAAGATCCTGGTACATTTTGTCGGCCCCTGGGTGAATAGAATACCGGGATTTGTGGGCTTCGTCCATCAGAATTTGCCACAAATTGGTTCGCTTGGGAATCCAAATTCGGTCTAAAAAGTGGAATATCCCATTCGATTTGCTCACAAGCTGGGCTCCATCGTGATAGATTCTTTCTTTCTTCAAGGTGCGTTCGTTGAAACATGCATGTTGTGCGTCGCGGATAAGGGTTTCGAGATCATGTTGGGCTTGAACATTACGAGTGCTAAGCAGGTAACTCCGTCTGCTGAGTGCGTCGGCAACGACATTTGCCTTGCCTGGGTGATAACGAATCTCACAGTCGTAATCGTTGAGAAGTTCTACCCATCGGCGTTGACGCATATTAAGTTCCTTCTGATTAAAGATGTGTTGCAGGCTCCTATGATCGGTGAAGATTGTACACTTGGTACCGTACAGGTAGTGTCGCCAAATCTTTAACGCAAAAACAACTGCGCCTAGCTCGAGATCATGGGTTGTATAGTTCTTCTCGTGGATTTTGAGCTGACGAGATGCGTAAGCTATGACCTTGTCCCGTTGCATGAGAACGCAACCAAGACCAAGGTTAGAAGCATCACAATAGACAATGAAATCGTCGTTTTCGTCGGGCAATGTGAGAACAGGAGCATTGCAAAGCATGTGTTTGAGGGTTCGGAATGCAGACTCTTTTTTGGTTCCCCAGACAAAAGGCTGGTCTTTATGCGTAAGAGAGATAAGCGGTACAGCGATCTTTGAGAATCCTTCGATAAATCGTCGATAATAGCTTGCCAGTCCGAGAAAGGAACGGAATTCAGACGGATTCTTAGGCGTAACCCAGCTCTTGACAGCTTCAATCTTCGCAGGATCGACGTGAATACCCTGACTATTAACAATGTGCCCCAGAAACTGAACTTCCCCCAACCAGAATTCACACTTGGAGAATTTGGCATAGAGTTGGTTCCCCTGGAGTAACTCGAGAACCAAACGCAGATGTTGCGTGTGTTCGGCTTTCGATTTGGAGTAGATCAAGACATCGTCGATGAATACGATGACGAAACGGTCGAGATATGGTTTACACACGCGATTCATCAGATCCATGAAAACCGCTGGTGCGTTAGTTAAACCAAAAGGCATAACAACGAATTCGTAATGACCGTATCGGGTGCGAAACGCGGTTTTGGACATATCCTCCTCTTGTATACGCAGCTGGTGATATCCTGAACGTAGGTTGATCTTTGAGAAACACGTACCGCCTTGTAGTTGATCAAACAAATCGTCAATGCGAGGTAGGGGGTAGCGGTTCTTGATAGTTAACTTATTCAATTCCCGATTGTCGATGCACATCCTGAACGATCCATCCTTCTTTTTGACAAAAAGGACTGGCGCGCCCCAAGGAGAGGTGCTCGGGCGAATGAAGCCTTTCTCAAGTAGTTCCTGGAGTTGGGTTGAGAGTTCGCGCATTTCAGATGGTGCAAGACGGTAAGGAGCTTTTGCAATAGGGTTGGCTCCAGGAATGAGGTCGATACGAAAGTCGATATCACGACTTGGCGGTAATCCGGGAAGATCCTCTGGAAAAACATTAGGAAATTCTCGAACCACAGGAACGTCCTTCACTTCCTTCTTCTCTTTCTTTTCCTTCTCCACTGCTACAACGTTAGCCAGGACAGCCCTGTATTCTTTGCGGAGATACTTACTAGCTTGAACACAGGACATAAGTTTGAGCCCCTTTGAAGTAGTATCGCCATATACACACAATAAGTCACCATTCGCGAGTGAAAATCGGATCATCTTGTCGAAGCACACAACTTCAGCATGGTTTTCTCGAAGAAAGTCCATGCCTATTATGACGTCAAAGCTTCCGAGATGCATCGGAATAAGGTCGATCGAAAAGATGTGATTTTTGAGCTCAAGAGTACAATCACGGAGAACAGAATTGACAGTGACGGTTCTTCCGGTAGCGACTTCCACATCGAATATCGAGGAGAGTTGGGAACGTTTACGACTAAGGAGTTTCTCAAATTCGAGTGACACAAAGCAATTATCGGCTCCGGTATCAAACAAACATGAAGCATAAATACCATTCACAAGGAACGTACCATTGACCACGTTGTTGTCGGCCTGGGCTTGACGCACGTTGAGGTTGAAAGTTCTGGCGCGTGCGGCCTGTTGTTGCTGTTGCTGTTGTTGCTGCTGCTGTGGCTGCTGTTGCTGAGGCTCTTGTTTCACAGCCCTGTTTGGGCACATGTTGGCGAAATGGTTCTGGTCGCCACATGCGAAGCAGGCTCTGGCTTTGACTGCGGGTGCCGGAGGAGCTTGTTGACCCTGTGGGGCAGTGAGTAGAGCTTGGTTGGCAGGAGCTTGACGAATGCGGCAATTTGCAGTAAAATGGTCGTACACATTGCAATGAGCACAAAAGCAGCATTGAATGGCAGTCAGGTGGTGGTAGGTGCAAGTAGGGCAGAGTGGATGTGGTCCAGTGTATGCACGCTTTGCAGGCGGTGCATTGGCCACAGGCGCCGCTACTTGACGCTGTTGGGCCGGTACAGCTTGAACTGGTGCAGCAGTGATCGCACAATTCTTGTTGCTGGAGCTGTTCTTTTTCTTATTCTTCCTCTTGTTGCTCGATGAGGTGGGTTCAGCAGTTGGTGTGGCAGCGGTAGCTTGATGCAGATGCTTCGAAGTCTTATCCCAGACACCAGCCTTAACCCGTTTGTCATTGATTTCAGCAGCCAGCAGATAGGTTTCCTCGATAGTCGTAGTCTTAGCCGCTTGCACGAAATCAGCAACGCAATCGGGCAGGGCCCGGATGTACTTCTTGATCGTCATGTCAGGAGTCTTGACTTGATCGGGACAGATAATGCTGAGCTGTTTGAAACGAGCAGTGAGACCAGCATTGTCTCCATCCTTCTGCTGTATGTGCCAAAATTCATCTTCTAGCTTTTGACGTTCGTGAGGAGGGCAGAATTCTTCCAGCATGACTTCCTTGAGCTCGTCCCACGACAGACCGTAGGCTGCATCGTTCCCTCGCTTGTTCCTCTCGGCCGTCCACCAGTCTAATGCACGAGACTGGAAAACACCGGTAGCATTCAGAGTTCGAAGGTCATCAGGGCAACCACTTTGTCGTAGAGTAACCTCGATGGAATCAAACCAGTGAAATAGTGCAGTGGGACCTCCTTCGCCAGTGAATTCTTTTGGCCCACACGACTTGAATTGCTTGAAACTGAAAGGCCTTGCGGTAGCTTTAGGAGCGTCGGTTCTTGACTCTTCAGACGATTTGCTGGCATTCTTGTAAACGTTACTCACGGACTTTGCCACACATTTAGCGATAATGGAGGCAAGACGTCTGTCTCTCTTTTCTTGACGAGAAAGTGGATGACGGGATCCGGACGACATTGTCTGCAATAGACATCGCCACGGAACTCAACACATTGTATTCGGATCTCACCTCACACGTCTACTAACTAATAAAGCTCAGTAACACGTACATTCACGTAAACACACAACACATAGGGTACAAATCACATAAGCACGTAGAGCACATAATCACAAAATTCCTAGGCACGTAGAGCAAAGAAGCGTTTTCACACAAGAGGCAGTCAGAATATAGAAACCTATCATTCAAAGCTCGCGAGTGTTCGAATATAGTATAGTGCGAGCGATCTGTTAGCGATTTGAGGTAGAATAGCAGTGCGAATCGTGGGTGTTGATCGAAGTGAAAACAAAATCGAGTAAGTCTTCTAAAATTTAAACACAATAACAGGTAAAAGCACATAAACCACACAAAATTGACGAATCATCAGAGTCAGCAGTTGCGGGCTCAAAATTGAAATCATATAAAATTCGAGAAATAGATTGTCTGCGGCTAGTAGACTTCAACTAACCAAAGTAATTCAACTATTCGCAAGGATCCGTTGTACACGTTTGACTTCCGGGGATATGCCCTTGCCTCGATTCTTGGGCGTTGGCACTCGTCCCGTTGGTCTCATTGTGACTTCAGATCGTTGGAGTCCGTCGAACTTTGGTGAGAGTTTTGTAAAATGCGCGGAACAAGTCGTCAAGGTTAGGGTTTCACCCCTGGCTTAACAACTTTGTCCCTGTTTTGATAAAATAGAGGAGATTATTCATCAAAATATGGATTTCACTCCTAATTTGGCATAATTCCCCTCGTTTGTAGTTAAAATGCGAGTTAAATAAGCAACCTTGGTCAAGAGTTTGCGGTTTTCACACCTGTTCTTGACCTTGCCGCCCATTCATAGTTGGAGATTTGAGTATAGAAATAGCGTAGGATAAGCAAAGTTAGTGAGGAATAAGTACGTACGAATTTCCTACTAGGCGTACTCGAGTTGGTCTGTTGGTTCTTAACTATAGTCTAGGTGTCTAAGACTTCGACCCGGACTAGGTCGAGTCTTGCCTAATTCCCTATAGTTATGGCTCTGATACCAATCTGTCACACCCCAACCGATGGCGGAATCATCGGGGCATGGCACTGAGCGAAACAGAATGTCCAGAAGTTTCCATAACAACTATCATTACCATTCAATTTAAATTAACATGTCCCATACCATGTCTCAAACAGTAATCAAATTATTACAGATAAAATCTAGGCAAATATTCTGTTCCGACAACTCAGATTAAAACATGGATAATTTATTTGTTGGTTTCTAGGACCCCTTTTCCTAGCTTCAATTTCATCATAGCACAGAGAGCATCCTAGACCTTTCCTAGCCTCGATTTCACAGTGAGCTAGGCATACAAGCAACCTAAGCACCTGTCACATACGTTAAAATAAAGTCAATACATAAAATGTAAAGGTGAGCATACAAGTTTGATAATAGCATATAGAGTTCGAATTCATTTACGCATAACCAGCACGTACACATAGTGAAATGAAGCACGTTAGTTATCGACATAGATCCATCGATACCAATGACTGCGGGTTGACTGCCCGAGGCAGTTCGCAATACACGATTACCACTGTAATCCATGCAAGTAAAAGGTCCTTAACAACCCCCGTGTGAACGGGTGCTGAGTCCAAACTATAGTACTATCGTTGCTAAGGCAGGTAGACAACATTCCATGTGTAAACATAACAAACAAGCATTCATAAGCCACGTATAACATGCATTAACGGTTAGCGTTCCAATAGTTTGAGTAGTGTGATAGTTGTAGTTTGAATATTCGTAACGTATGTAACACCCAAAAGTGCTTAAAGCGAAAAGGGATCGAGTATACTCACAGTGATTTATGGATTGAAGGGAGCGCTTCGCGAATACGGTTAGCCTGAATAGATTCGGTAGCATAACGATAAGTGAAACATAAAACAGGAAACAAGTATTGAGGAGTCGGACAGCTGGTCGATCGGACGGCAGTTCGATCGGACGGCTGACCGTTCGGCTGACAGTCCGTACGGTCTGCTGTTCGGTCGGTCGGTAGGCCGATCGGATGGCTGTACGAGTGGATTGTTCCTCTCTTTGAGAAGGATGTGTTTGTGTATGATGGCTTGACCTTTGAAGTTTTCGTTGTAGCATTTTGAAAACATTGAAGTACCTTTGCCTTTTAGGTCGGTCGATCGGACGGCTGTTCGATCGGCCGGTAGCCCGATCGGTTAGGCATTCAACAGAATTTCAAGGTTTAGCCTTTGAATCGGACAGGTGTTCGATCGGACAGGTGTTCGATCGGTTGGCAAGTCAACAATAGTCAACCACTTTAATGAATTGCAAGGTATTGTTCAGTGGATCGGATGGTTGATCGATCGAGCAGCATAACTGCTGTTCGATCGGGCAACAGGGTGTCACCTGATCGGACAGCAGTTCGATCGGGTGGCTCTTCTAGTGCTTTGAACATGTTGAAAATTGATTAAGTATTGAAGCATAGTATCTCATGATCCGAAGAGTAATCCGATCGAACAGTAGTTCGATCGAACAACAGCTCGTTCAACACCATTCTTCAAAACAAGTTGATTGTGTGGGACCATGTGCTAGTCGATCGGCTGACTATCCGATCGGTTGGCCGTCAGTTCGGACAGCAGTCCGATCGGTTAGCATCCTGACCTGATCAGCCTTGCGTCTAACACTTTGGTTGTTCTGTTTGTTTGTCGTTTTATCGAGGTATTTTTGACAGCGAGTAAAACCATAGATGCCTCGTTCTTACTTGGTTTCCCGGGTCGGACAGGAATCACCCAAATCCGGTGGGTGGTCTGTTCGGAACGAAGTTTAACATTTAACCCGGAGTTGGTTAACCTCGTGGATAGAATCCAGATCTTGAGCCGTATAACCACTGAAGTGATTTATGAACCGGCTCAGGTTCCGTTTCTACTGGTTCGAGTGAAAAGAGTTGAAGAAAGTTGGGAAAATCCATCCTTCAATCCTTTTCACCATGTATATGTTCAGATCTAGAAAAGATCCTTGTTTGTTTATGTGGAAATCGGCTAGATCCAAGTCATTCTTGGTGGATTGAGGCCAAAACATGAAGTTCTCCAAGAACCCATGATGACATCATCCTAGAACACTTGATTCTTGATGATTTCACGGTTAAAAGTTTAGATTTGAAAGATAGAAAGGTGTAGGAGTGTGTATAGATCAAGAAAGTACAAGATTTAGGACGAAAACTTACCGGAATCGAGAGAAATCTGAGAAAAGGCGAGTTGTGTGTGCTGGTCGAACAGAGGTTTCCAAAAGTGGAAAGAATGACAATCACAGGGGTATTTATAGGATGACAAAAGAGGAAAGGGCTGACCGATCGGTTGGCTGCTCGATCGGACAGCCTGTCCGATCGGACAGCAGTCCGTTCGGCTGGCTGTTCGATCGGCTGGGAGCCTGATCGATCGGTTGCACCTTTTGAGTGTTTCGCGCGACGATTTTCGATATTTCGATTATGATTGCGCGCGGCTCGATTCGATAGGGTTTCCTAGTCAAATTACCTTCAGTCTCAACCACTTCGTATCTAGCGCAATCTCCTTTCCACTATCTATCCTGGTTCGATTTGTGATTCGAGTTCGAGTTCGATTGCATTAGAGTTAGATTTCGAGTTCGATTGAGTTCGCTTGATTATCACAACATATCATAAATAAACATGCACAGTTAACACGTAAGGCACACACACACGTATAATGATAAGTAAAAAAAATACGTAGCTCGAGTTGCGAATTGATGTCGATTCGATTAACTTAGCTTGATTATTAGTTGGTTAACTTTATCGCATTGTTACTTCCTATAGTTCACAGTCGTAGATCGATTGAAATACGATTAATACTCATCGATTATTGCAATTAACAACACTTACTCCACATAATATAAATAAAATAAAGACATTTCTACAAGTAAAGTTGCGCGAAATCGGTCGTTGACTTTGACCTTGACTTTGACTTTCACTTACGAAAACACAGGGTGTTACAGTGTTGGCGGGACACGGCCCATGCCGAACTTGCTGTAATGAAGAAAAATTTGCGGGAGGTTCTGTTTTTGTGCATGGGGCGCTGGTTCAAGTTTCCCTTGGTATCCTTCACCATTCTGAGTGTTTTTTTACCCATTACAACATCATACAAACACCAAATAATTTATAAAACCATCATTCATTGGATAGAGAAAGTTACATAATATTCCTACTAAATTAAAATTCTAGATAAATAGGTCAGAAAACACAAGAAGTCTAAACCAAGAAGTTCTAGCCTAAAGTTTATTCTATTAGCAAAATTTCCGAAAAGATAATTCTCTCGGTTGGATGCAGCTCGAAGAACTTCTTCCTCCGGATATGGGTCCCTCACACGTCGGCGAGCCATTCTTCTATCTCCCTAGGGAGAAGAAAGGCGGGCTCATTGGCATCACTTTGAGGGGGTGTAACCTCCACCGGGACTTCTTGCAAATTGTCAAGAGGAGGTACCACGGGGATGTCATCCCACCAGGTGGGATTATTGACTCCAAGTGCTAGGTTCCAATCCTCTTGAGGGAGGATTGGTTCCATGGGAGGTGTCACAAGAATGTTCAACCTCTGGTGCAAGAGGTTGATTTCTTGAAAACTGTTTTCCAACCCCACCGTAAGATAATTTATACGGTCTATTAGGACCTCCTCTACCGATGTCATCTCATTAAGAGCTTCACGTAATGCCATCACGTAGCGTACGAGTGTTGCCTCGATTGAGGACCTCCGTTCTCTCCGACTGTTTCTGGAATGTGCTGACGAATTTCCACTGTTTTGGCTCGATATTCTACGAAAATAAACTGAAGAAAGTTCATTTTAATGAAACAGTAACCTCGGACACGGCACCGTGCTCAATGAGCACGGCCCCGTGTTCACCTGTCTGCAGATTTTCGAAACAAGGAATCTTGGAGTTTTAAATTATTTTTCCATTTGTTAAAGCATTTTTAAGCAACAATAACTTAAAACAATGTTGTAGAACTTATTTTTAACAAGATTCCCTGAATAAAATCCTAACAAACATCACAATAAAGCTTGGAACCATGTTGATTTCAAGATTTAATGGAGGTGCTTTGAGGTGAAAATGAAGAAGAAGAAGAAGAAGAAGGTAATAGACAAAAGTAGAAAAGACAAGATGGTTGTTGGGAACCTTCTTTTGAATATACCTAGGATGGTATATATGAAGATCCACAAAAAATCTATGTCTTTTAGAGTGGTCCAAATGTGCTGGAATCTTGGCTACATTTATAGAAAACGACAGCATGCTGCACACGGCCCCGTGTTGGCTAGACACGGCCACGTGTGCAGGAAAGATATTGACACATTTTGCCCGTATTCTGACAAAAATTCAGACGGGAATATTTTGGTGGACACGGGGGCGTGCTGACCTGGACACGGCCCCGTGTCTAGAGGCTGTTTATGAAGTTTCGTCTATTTCTAAGGAATTTATCCGGATTGGGCGGTTCCTTACTGGACGGAACAACCCCGAAGTGCCTGAGATACCTTAATTGCTCTAGATTTAGACGAGAACGCAAGAGGTTGTCGGTGAGGGTGATTCCTATGCTAAATGTAGGTGGACAAGTCCAACCCTTTCTCGGGCTCTCGTTAAAGAAGGTGTATGCCGAATCGCTCGGGTCTATGTATGCATCGAACGAAGTCGATGGGGAGTCCTTCACGGCAGAATCGGCACAGGGACGACTATCGCTCAAGTTTTTTTCCAGAGCTAGAGGTGATATCGAGAGCAATGAAGTTGTTTCTATTCGAATGTGATCCCAACAATTCTTCTTGGGCATCGTCTTGAGATGAATTAATGACATCCATTTCAAGTTCTTTTACCCAACTAAGAATTAGATCTTCCAATTGAAATAATTCGTCAAGAAGCATTTCTCCTAGAAGAGTCGATTGAGAGCATTCGAGGGAGAGATAAGGATTATTTTTACTTTCGCCCCTCTTAAGACTACAGGAAAACAATGGGTCTATATAGTGGGGCTTATAATTCGGAAAATAACATTCTAAATCTTTTTGATTGCCACCACATATTTGACACCACATACCATAAGAGGGCCGATAGTAAAAAAAATCAGTATCACTCATGTTTGTGTCAGAAATTACCAACCGCCGGGATCTTACGGTTCTGTTTTCAGTAACTGATACTAGGGCACGGGGCGTGTTGAGTGGGCACGGCCCCGTGTTCAGCTACTGTCTGACTTAAAACAGGATTGCCAGTTCCAAAGATTGGGCACGGGGCGTGTTCAGCGGGCACGGCCCGTGCTGAGTTCTGCAAAAGCTGAAAATTTACGAAAAAATCCTAAAAAAACAGAAAAATAAGGAAAAACGATTAGGCCGTTGATTCCTAACTTTCTTAAAATCCTTGTGTCCCCGGCAACGGCGCCAAAAACTTCATGCGTGTGTAGCGTTATATATATTTATGTATATTTTTTAGCCCCTTTTTACACTTTAGTCAAGTTTTAAATTTATAAAACACGATATTTTACTAACACTAAACACACATATGGGCAAGTGCACCCATCGTGAGCGTAGTATAGCGTTGGTAAGATACCGAGGTCGTCCAAGGACACAAGAGCTTTTAGTACCGGTTTATCCTCAACGTCTAATCAAATCAAAAATTTAGAAAAAGGTTTTAAACTGGAAAATAAAAACTAAAAATGCTGAAAAATAAAAACAGATAGACAAGATGAATCACTTGGATCCGACTCGTATTTAGTGTAACCTTTGATTATTTTCGCACTTTTGCACTTTTTAAGAGATTATCTTAGTTATAGTAGTAGGCCCTTCTTTTGAAGGTGACGTTACCCTCAACCCAGTAGTTTGAGTCAGCAATGATACAATCCTAAAGGGTTGGATTATTGAAAGATAATTAATTAAGTTATTAATGCATATTGTGGTAGGCCCCTCTTTTGAAGGTGACGTTACCCTCGGCTAAGTAGTTTGAGTCAGCAGGGATACAATCCTAAGTAGCCGGGTTAAAGTTTTAATAGTAGTTTACATATGAGCGGGTCAAGGAGTTCGGACCCCCGCCATCCAATACCAGTGGGTATTGAAGGAGGTCCTACTAAACTTGACCCAGGTCCTTGCAGGATCTATACACTTAACAAGGCAAGACTCTTACCAAACCATTCCCTTAACCCCCACCAGGTAGCCAACATATCTCCATATAGACCGTGGAGATATGAATGGTGAAAATATTTTATTTTATATAGACAGTAAAATAATGCCAAGACACCACGGACAAATGATAAGGAAGATTCACCTTCAACATAAGAAACTAGTTATTAAAGTCATTAATACATAACCAAATAAAAAGTGAGAAAAGATTAAAAATAAAAAGTATTACACTAAACACTTGTCTTCACCAAGTGATGTAAGAGACTTAGGCAAACATAGCCTTTTATTGTCAAGAACTCTTACGATCAATCTTGGATCCCAAGACTACTCACACACTCTATGATGGATGATGGTGGTGGATGTGGGTTGTGATGGTGGTGGCGGTGGGTGGGTGAAGTGTGAGAGAGGTGGTTTGCCAAGGGTTGGTTTGCAAGTGAGCCAAGCACCCCTATTTATAGCCTGCACAGAAGCCTGGACACGGCCCCGTGTCCACCCATCTTCTCTTTCTTCATTAAATGCAGTTTGTCTGCATTAGTTGACCACGCCCCCGTGCCCGCTGGGCATGACCCGTGTGCAGAAGCGTATCTATACTATCAAGATTTGCCTAGATTCTGCGAATCTTTGCGTTGACCACGGCCCCGTGTCCGCTGGGCACGCCCCCGTGGTGGGTGATAGAAGCTTCTACAGCTTTGTCTTTTCTGCAGACACTTGGGCACGCCCCCGTGTTCATTGAGCACGGGGCGTGTTCAGCCTTCTGTTCTCTTGTTTTTGCTTGGGGAGATGCTGTCAAGGGGTCGGGCATGCCACGTTTATTCCTTCTTTAGTATTATTGTTAGATTTAGCTGCATTTTTGCTTCTTTTGTCCATTTAAGCTCTTTCAACCCTGAAAATACAAAAGGAAGACAAAAACACACTTTTTCCAACATTAGTACTAAAAAAGGGTTAGTTTTATGCCATATTTGAGTAATTTATATGTTGCATTTCGCACACATCACTAACATATTCACAATCGATGTTAATGTGGCATAAACATTTGACAGTTTTTATAGTTAAAAAGCTCTATGTTTGGTAAACCCTATAATTGTGTTTTACTCTATCTTACACGCACGTACAAGGGTATAAAGTGTCACACCTCAACCGATGGTGGAAACATCGGGGCGCGGCACTAAGCGAATCAGATTGCTCAAGAGATTCCATAACACTAATGTAACATCCGGCCCCTCTCATCACCAATATTGTCCGCTCTGCCCCCGATGGGTTGCCCATACAGGAACTCACGGATTTGTTTTTGGTTGCTCCTGTGGAGACTTCTCATGAGGTCACCCATCCTGGTACTACTTCCTCCTGAGCACGCTTAACTGTGGAGTTTTTATGTGCTCCACAGCTAACTAAGCCCAAAACGCGTTGGTGATTTAAGAGGCAGGGCATTCCTTAAGAACTGAGGATCTCTCCTGGCCACGGCCGATGTGGGATTGCCTAGGGTGTCACAATGGTGCTGTTAATCTTTTGATAGTCAGTATCCGTATTGTTACAACTAATTGTTTTGATATAGATTAATCAAAATTTCATAAATAAGTCTAAAACGTCAACCACAATTCACATCCAACATAATGTATCAAAATAACATAACGACTCAAATGTTGTTCAAATTATCTTAATTATCTAAGATGAGTTTCTAAGCATCATCCTAGCTCGTTTTCTTGATTCCCAGCTACTATCAACCTGTAACATGTATTAAAATACAATCAACAATAATGTTGGCGAGCATGCAAGTTTGAATACGTAGCATAATAGTTTAAACGTTTAGAACTCATATCCAACATAAAAACTTATAATAAGTTTCAGCATGCTGGTTAACGCAGTCCAAGTGATAGCCCAAGTTTCCTACGCAATAAAGTGCCTTTCCCAAAGAATAACGGGAGGTTAATATGTCTCATCCTAACAATACCCCAAGACTCAAAGGGGGCGGGCGTTACTCCTATAGCGCTATAATTGTTAAGGCGGAACTACACACAGGGATTAAACGTCCACATAGCATAAAAGTCTCAAGTATCACAAGTTTCATGTTTCATGTTTAAATGGATAGATTATCTTTCAAATATGTTTCAAGTGTGAAGTGTCAAGTGGTTTTGATATAGAATACATGTTGCATCCCAAAAGTCTTTAAAACAAAAAGGGATCGAGTATACTCACAGTGGGTGCTTAAAACCAACACTGCTAAATTGGATCGAAGGAAGCGCTGGATCAGCCTGCGTGCGGGGAACATGGCATAAGTCCTCTAAGAGCTGACTCGGCCGGGAACAGTGTGCCGAATAGTGCGAAAATCGAGTAAAAGTATCGGACAGACTACCTGAGCGGATGGTCATCCGGACGGATGGCCATCCGGATGGATGACCATTCGAACGGATGGCCATTCGAACAGTGGGTGTTTGTGAACTGTTAAAGTTTTTAATGTTTTGATCATAGTGTCCTGTAAAACAAACATGTGTCATCATAGTCAGATCCACTGGACGAATGGTCATCCGATCGGATGGCCATTCGGACAGACGATCAGTGGGTGAAGTTTCGTGAAGTTTTCTTGAGTTTGAGTGAACGGGGACGGTGTGACGACGTGTCAAACAACGGAGACGTACCAAACCCAGCTCGTTCGATCGGATGGGTACCACCCCTTTTCGAACCGATAAGCTGTTTCTGATGAGGTCTCATGTTTGGACCCGTCAATCGGCCCGTTTTCCGGTGGGATTCAGTTTCCAAGACGACTTCCGACTAAAGAAGGAGTCGAGAGTCTGTTTGAGTCTGATTCCCTCAACGTTTTGTATAAAAGTTGAAGAAAAGTTCGAAAATCAGTTGTAAAACGTGATGTTCACCAGATCTGAGCCGGAAACACATGAAGTTTCGTCAGATCTGATATAAAAGTGTGATAATCCTTTAGATTTTGTTTAAAAGTTGTGAAAATCCTTTAGATCTGGGTCGATCTTGGTGAATTGGTGCTCCACAACAGTTTGTATGAACAGCTGAGTGGAAACCACCTTCAAGATGCCCAAACAAGTTGGTTTTCGAGAAAATGTTGAAGTGTTCGTGTGATTTTGATGAAGAATGTGGTGTAGAAGTGATAAATGATGAAAGTTGTGCAAGGATTGGGGAGAAACACTTACGGAATGGGCTTGAATCTTGATAAAGTGACTGAGAGTACGTGTGGTCGAATGGCAGAGGCAAAGGTGTGAAATGAAGTGTCAAGGGTCATATTTATAGGTGACAATGACAGCTAGTAGGTGGGGGAGTGCAAAGGATCGGATGGATTTTCGGTCGAATGGTCATCCGGTTGGATGGTTATCCAAGCGGATGGTCATCCGATCGGATGTCCATTCGGACAACCGATACCCGTTTGCTAGTTTTCCGACTTTGGTTCGTTTGGCGAGCTAGATTAAGTGTTGCATTGCGTATTATTGTGAGTAACCATTACATGGTATTATTATACAATTAACACAGAAGTTTCCGTGTTTCAAGTCTGCATTTAAGCTAGTAGCCCATTCAACTAAGTATCAAAGTTTCTCGTTCAACAAGTATCAAGTTTCTTGTTCAGTAAGTGCCAAGTTTCTCGTTCAATTAAGTATCAAGAGTCAAGTTTCTAGCATCACAAGAGTCAAGATTCACACTATTCATGTATAAGCATCACAAAAGTATCACGTAGAGTAAAAGTCTCACATAGTTACACACGATTAAGATTCAAATAGTCTCATTAAGCATCACTAGGTAGAAAAGTAAGACGAGACGTATCAAAAAATAAAAGTTTCGAAACGCAGGGCGTTACATAAAATTTGGCTTGAATGGTCTAAAAATAAATGTCGAACTTGTGCTAACTCTCCGGCTCACGCAACCGGCATTTGTTCAAGTTCGCACGATTGACCATTATTGAGTGTTGTAAATGACGGTTTCTTTGATCGTTGTTTAGCAATATAAAGAGTGTTTATGGTATTGCTATTAATACTCAAGAAAATTCTTTTTAAAGAACCCTCTTGTTCCATTTCATGAAACCAAGGGACCGATTTCTCTTACTTGTTAGAAAACCTCTATTCAATCTCCTTTTTTAACAAACGATCAAATACCTAAAAAAACCTCGGAGATGAAATATTTTCATAGAGATGTGACATTTGTTTTAAAGGACTTATGTTCTCGAAGGCATCAAATGTTTCTTATTATGCTCAATTTTTGCACTCGAAGACGCTACTTATGTAGTATGGATTTTTACTTTAATTTTGATATGTTTAAAAAACGTATTGTAATATGTGTATTGTTCTTTTTAAAGAGATTGTTTCTATTCCTTTTACAAAGGTAACCAAGTACATACAATGTTCACACATAAGTTACGAGACAAATATACAACTTTATTTGAATTGTCTTTAAACTTACTTTTCTCTTTTAGGGGCATAAATGAGCCAAACTGAAGCTCGCCTCGTTTAAGTTATGTGAGTTTGAGCTCAAACTTTGCTCGTAAGTAGATTTCAAGCTCGAGATCGGCTTGTTTTTGTTATTTATTAAATATTTTATTATTTCATTTATAATTATTTTTTAAATACTTTTATAATTATAAATTTTATATATACATTATATTATTAAGTTATTTTTGATAGTTTTATGTGTAATTAATAACAATAATATTATTATTATTAGAGTTAAATGCTTGGTTGGTCCATGTGGTTTGCAAAAATTGCAGACTTGGTCCTAGTGGTTTACTAATTACACGCGTGGTCCCAAAACTTGTCAAAAATGAACTCGGTTGGTCCCCAGCACTAACATTTGTTAAGTTTTCCAGTTAAGTCCATGTTAAATGACCAAAATACCCTTGCTTATTAACAAAACACACCAAAGTCTTCACAGGTCTCTCTCTCTTCTCAAACAAGAAGCACAGCCACCTCTGCATCATCTTCATCACCATCATCATCTTCATCACCAACCCACCCCCAGGTCTCTGCTCTCTCTCTCTAAAAATCTGGTCACCAGATTATTTCTCTCTCTACAAACTTTTAAATATAATGATAGACTACATGATATGTTTGGAACAAAATTTTAGTTATTATAGAGAATGGTCAAATGTAAACCCACATATGAATTTTAATATTTTTTATATTTAAACCATATTACGTGATCAATAGTTATGGATTAATTATAAACAAAATTATGGGTTATTTACTTATTTAAATCTTTTTTTAATGTTCATCTACACGATGTAAAAATAACTAAGAAGCTTCCTAAAGAATTGATAATTAAGCACTTAAGATCTGTGTAACTTAAGATCGGGCCCGGGCTTGTTAATTAAACGGATTTTTTAGTAGCTCGAGATCGTTGAAAGATTGGGCCCGGGCTTGTTAATTAAACGGATTTTTTAGTAGCTCGAGATCGTTGAAACTCGGCTTGATTCGAGTTTTTAGTATGCCGGTCACTAGTAGCTCACGAGTTGCTTGACTTGTTTACACTTTACACCCCCAAGTCTTGTTCCATGCATGAAGGACTCGCCCAGCTTGTGAATTTTACTTGCAACGTTTCTTTTTCTGTGTGAAACTTGAACTAAATTTTATTTTTACAAGTTAAACAGTTGCTAGGGATGTCGACCCGCACAAAGGATGCCCGCAAATTCAAAAGTTAGTCACTAATTGGGGACTGGGCCGGCCAAGGATCAAGACGCGACAATGACACGCATGTTTTACAATTGAGTCGTGGGTACTTACCATTACCATCCTTGGTGCAAAAGTGCTATAGTATATGCTTTGTCAAAACTTTTCCATAGACCGGTCCCTTTGTTTAAAAGTTACAATCAATAAAATGGACAAAGATTCTGCACTCCCACATCACATTTCACATACTTATCAACCAACTGTTTTATATGCAGGGGCTTACACATCTATTGCCTAAGGTGGGCAGGCGCACCCTTTGAAAAAAAAAAAAAAGTTTTAGTGCTAAATTCTCGTTAAAGTCCCGACCGCACCCCTTGAAAATTTATGTCCGCACCCTTTGGAAATTTTCGACCTCCCTCTTAGGAAAAAAAATCTTATGAATTTATAAAAAAAGTTATGTAAACACTGATTTTTTTTAAATACAGCCTAAAAACCTTTCTACTTAACTAATTAACTTTCACTTACCCTGTAGCCCAATAAACACTCCATAACTCAAGCCCAACCCAATCTAATAATCTAATTTGAACTAAAATATGATAGCCCAACCCAACCCAACCCACCGCCCTTTCCCCTTCTCTAGTTCCGCTCTTTGTTTTACGATCTCAGACCCACGACACCAACAACAGTGCAGAACAGGTCTACATCAGGCATCACCAGCTTCGGATTTCGCTGGAGAATAGTAAATTCTGTCCACCAAACTCACGAAAACACATCTTCATCATTCTTTCCGAGTATGGTTCTATTATTTTGTTGTTTTCTTATTTTATTTGGATTTTTTGGAGAAATAAAATTGTTAAAAAAAAGTTTGAAATTTTAGTTGTTTTGTTGTTTTTTTTTGAAACTTTAGTTGGTTGATTTTGTTGTTTTAGTTAAAGTTTAGTGTATTTAAATGGTTAGTTACAAGGAATCAACAATTAAAACTTGGGCTTGATTTTAAAGTTGAAAATTATGAAGTTTGATGATGATTGTTTAAGTTTAGTGCTGAAAATTAGTTGTATATGTTATATAGAGAAAGACTTGTTTAGAAAAATGTAGCTCTAGATGATGTTTTGTATAGATTTCAAAAAATGAAAACTCGTAGGGCGACATTTTAAATATGTTTGTAACGACGTTTGGCGTGTTTTTTATAATTATATAAATTTTAGCTTAATGTTCTTTTGTTTTACATAACTCGACCTGATACGACCCGATATGAACCGAATTTTTTTATATACTTAGGAGCCTAAAATCTTTAAAAATATTTCGTATTCTTATGGAAAAATTTCTGGATCAACCAAAGGTACACAATGTCAGAAAGCCAAGTGGATGGTGGTGGCCATATCTAGAAAAGTTGTTGCACTTGAATATTTGTTGGGATATTATTTATAAATAACTCCAACTTGAGGAAGGTGACCAAATAAAGCAACATAAAAGCCAAATTATTTAAAACCATCACTCTCCCACTCCTACCTATCCCCATCCACAACCAAAGAAGCAAAAAGGAAACATTTCAAGGCTGCTATTGTTGACACAAACCCCAAAAATGAATTACTACGGATTTCATAGAGGTGGGAAAGACGGGTTGGTTAACGAGTTAAAACGGCTAATTTCTTTGGGTCGGATTGAGAGGAGTACTCTCATGATGGCCCTAAATGTATTTTTATTTCTAATATTAATCAAAATTATATTAAAGTAAGCGTACAAAATTATGTTATTTGATAACAATTAAAAAAATTGAATACAACTATTTAGATATAAAAATAAGCAAACAAACGTAGTCAGTAAAATCACGCGCATAGCAAATTTATTTTGTAGGGTATGGAGAGAGTGGGGTAAAGCCAAACATTTCCTTTATCCCATGGAATAGGGATGTTGCTCTAACTAAGACCCGTGGCTCCAGTACCCTTTTTTTACATGCACAATATAGGAATCCACATACTCCTATCATTAGCATAAAGATATAGTAGTAAACTATCACTAGCGTAGAGTGGTGACTAACTATAGGAGCATCAAATAAAAACTAAAAACGATAAAAGGGCAAACAAACGAGACAAATTATGGCTAGCCCTTTGAAAGTACCTATAGGTTTAATCCAACGTCTCCAAGAATTCTTATCCCCAATCATGTCATCATATAGGTGCAAGTTTAATAAGTCCTGCCTAATCTGCTCGTCCTACATCATTCTGGGTATGCCACTGAATACAACTATCCAAAAGGTTACATCAATTATAAATTTTGTTGGGACTACTTTCTACCCAATTTACCCACTTGACGTATTAGGGATCAACGAATAGACTCGTCTCCTCCTATCATGGTTTTCCGCTACCAGCGATGCAGAAAACGAAAGAACCGATGTGCATACGCGTCTCATTAGCCTAAGACCGGCCTACCAATCCACACAAAATGCTGAAAAAGATAAACACTTTTTCACTTTCTTTTTGTTCCTTTTAGTGGCAAAAAGAAAGAGGGAGTTTGACTTCTACAAGTAATAAGTAGTACTGTTATTATTGAATTGAAATGTGCACAATGTAAATTGTTAATCATGAGCGCACTAAAAAATCAGAATAAATTGCTTTTTTCCTGAAGGAATATTTGTTTCTGGATATATAAATATAAGGCCACCTTCATTTATGCCACTATCTTTTCTCTTGTTTTTTTTAAATATAAAGCTGCAACTCTAGTACTAGTTACCTTTAGTTTTCACTGTAGAATGTTAGTTTTTGGTATTGATCTTTGCATGGCAACAACTATTTCACCTTACAGTAATAATAATATATTATACCTGCAAATATCTTCAAAATTATTGAGGCAACATGAAGATAGGACGCATGCATGGGATAATGCTATTTCATGTATTGCATGTCACCTCATTCTAAGTTTGAAATTTGCAAAATAAAAAATACTGTAATGTTTTTTCTAAAGTTCTTGCTTTTTCATTAAGGTTCTTCCCTTCTTCAACTTATTTATTACTGTAAATAAGAAAAATTAAAGATGAGCTTTTTTATGTGGTCTATAGCTTCTGTTGCTTTGTTGTTTGTTAACGGATCAAAACGGGTTTGGGTCAAAACAGTAGATTATTTACTTTTTTTTTATTTGTTTCGGTTCGGGTTCAGCAGCCCCTAGCTAAAGTAGTATGTCATCATTATTGACAAACATCCGCGAAAAACAAGTAGCGCCCTAGTTTAATCGGGTGCATTCCATGTTTGGTAAATGTAATCATTCTCTTTATTCAGATGTATCACCTTTAGCTTGTTAGAAGCCAAGAAGCTGATAAAAGTATTTAAAGGTCCCACCATTATGTGAAATGTGTACTTTCCAGTTATTCAACCACCAAAGCAAAGCAAAATAAATGTGCAAAATGTCTACTTCAAAACGCACCTAAAAACAATAGATCATGAAATTGACTCGACTTGTTTCCAAACCAAAATTATGTTAAAGCGTAGATATACACCAAAATTGCGTTAAAGCGTAGACGAACTCGAATTTATACCGAGACATTCATAAAATAAAAATAAAAACGTTGCAAGAAATTAGTTTTAGAGTAAACACCAAACTTTAGTATTTTTAGGGGATCAAAGTGACATTTCAAAGTTTAAACGCTAATTTTGATACTATTACAACGTTGGGGTAAAATGAGTATTATAAATCAAACAAATTACCACAAAGCACTACCACAAATTACAAAAATACCACAAACCACTATTCATTTACTTCACCTATTAATAGTATACAATGATACTATTACAACGTTGGGGTAAAATGAGTATTATAAATCAAACAAATTACCACAAAGCACTACCACAAATTACAAAAATACCACAAACCACTATTCATTTACTTCGCCTATTAATAGTATACAATTATAGTCCATAGGGGTGTGCACGGTTCTGTTCTGTTCAGTTTTTTTGGCAAAACCAAAATCAAAACCAAAATGTTGGTTTTCGATTTTTTAAAACCGTTCGGTTTCAGTTTTTACACTAGTTCGGTTTTTAGAACAAAATTATGTAAGTTTAAAAAATATAAAGTATAACTTAAGAATCTTATATGTTTACATTTAGGTTACTATATTTAATTTTTTTTAATTAATATTGTTCACATAAACCGAACATTCTAATCTATTTTTATTTTTATTGCTTGTCAAATAAAATCTATTTTTATGTTTCTCAGAAGTTTTTATTAAGTCATTTTTATAATATGTAGAAGATCATTTAATTTTTATATTAATTTTTTTTGTTGGAATAAATAAATATGTTAATGTTTTTATTATAAATACTTAACATTCAAAGAATAAAATTAATAATTTCTGCTAGCATTGGTTAAACACTTAAACAACTTAAACCTAAACATAAAAATATATGGACTAAGCCTATTGTTGTAACTTATTGGTTCGGTATGGTTTATTTCAGTTATTGAAAATGGTTATCCGAAAACCGAACCGTCGGTTTTTGTTTCGGTTCGGGTTTTTTTTTTTTTTTTGTTCGGTTTTGTCGGTTATTTTGGTTATGGTTCGGTTATTTCGGTTTTCTGTTCACCCCTAATAGTCCATGATTCGTTTAGTTGACAAAATAATCATATTTGGTTTCTAAATTTATTCAAGGAGTTCTAAATGTGCGACGGCGGTGTGGTGATGGTGGTGGCGTCACGAAATGGATGTTCAATTTATTTAATTAAAATAATTAACAGAATTTATTCTGGTTATAATTTGCCATTCTCATTGATCTCATTAATTTGTATTAACTAAAGTGGAGTGAACTTTTGCAAAGAAGCTTTTAGAATTCATTCGGTTAGCATTTACATGGGCCCACACTAGTTGGGTTTGTGTGAGTTAGCAATCGGCCCATTTTTTAGGTTAATTTCATGAGTTTATGCAAACTGGGCCAACTGGGCCCAGAACCAATAACATACATACTGGATTTCTTCCCAAACCGGTTATGGTTTGGATCAAAAGAAGAAAACCGTTGTCCAAACCGGATTCCAAGAGGAAATGGATCAATTTTGGTTTTCTATCAGTTCGGTTCTTTGTAACCGGTTTCAGTGTTGGGTTCCCAACCCGAATACAAACCGGCGGTGCAGTTCGGTTCCTAACTGATTCTTGCCAAACCAGTTTCAATACATGTTCCGGTTCTAGGCCGGAACAAACTCTTTTATTCATGTGTGTGCAAACCTGTTATAAACTGTGAATAATGGATTTTAATAATCTCAACTATTAGTTGTTTGCAGGCAACAATCCCAACTTAAAAAATAACTAGTGGTGGTTCTACCTTTTCACATATTGTAAGCCAATGGACCTTTACTAAACCGAAAAGGATAAGGGGGACAAAAAGAAATTAAGGTTCTTATAGTAAAGGTCCATTTGTTTACAATATGTGAAAATGTGTGACCACTGCCGTTTATTTTTTGAATTTGGGACCATGTCGGCCAACAACTAATAGTTGGGATTATTAAAATCCATTATTTCTATAAACTTTGCATACTTTTTCCTCTTGTTCAGATAAGCATGACCGGGAAAGAAACAAAATCTTTTGTAATAATTTAAGGGATATTGGATTTAAATAACCCTAACTTTCACCAATTGGCTGATAGCACTCCCAACTTTCGATTTGTACCCCATCACTCCCAACTTTCAACTTATTGGCCGATAGCACTCACAAACTAACTGAATCCTAACCGAGTTAGTTTTTGCTGATGTGGCACTTATGTGGTGACGTGGCATCGAACATGGATTTTTTTATGACGTGGCATTGAACATGGAATTTTTTATGACGTGACAGTTTCCGTGGCTTTTTTGATGATGTGGCACTGGTTTGGTGGCGTGGCAACTGATGTCAGCAAATTGGGTTAGTGTTGGGCTAGTTTGGGAGTGTCATCGGCCAACAAATCTAAAGTTCGGAATGCTATATGTCAATTGCTGAAAGGGTTATTTAAATCGTATATCCCTAATTTTAAAGGGCGATGGATCCAAAAATATTTTAAAAGGGTGTAAAAGATTTTGCAGTTAAATTTAATATTTATTTTGGATCTTTATACTGCATCTGTACATCCAGGCCCAATGAAAGCCCAACATATTTTGGGTGTCTCTCTTTAATAATTAATGTTAAACCACTGGAACATACTTAAAGTCTGGTGAAGTACATTATAAATAAAATATGAATCGAAAATTTTGGTAACTTTCCTTTTATCGTGTTAATTGTGTCATATTGTATATCTTAATCGCGTTTAGTGAATCGTGATAAATGTTGCGACATCCGTGTTATTGAACGCCTTACATTTAATTTTGTTAAACATGTAGTAGCATTCGTGTAATTGTATTATTGAACTAGGTATGGTTAATTGTTTTTAATGTGTCGTGTCAAATAGGAACCATTTAACACAACACAACTCTATAAAATAAATGTTACATGTAAAATATGTTAGATGATCATCTTCATATCTATCCAAGGAGAAATCTAACCATCAAGCCATTTGCTTCTTCACAACAAAAAAAGAATAGTTTGGTATTACCGCTGATGAATCCGAACTACTCTAAAAGTTGAATACGAGACAAAACATTATTAGACACATGAGAAACTAAAAGTTGCGAACTACTCTAAAACATCAACTAGTTAGAGATGACTACTCTCCATTCGTTCCACCACCACTATTCATTTTCACAAAATATAAAACACCAAAAAAAACCAGTGCTATCTTGGGTCCGTGAGTCATCTTCGACAGTATACACTACTTTTACAATACATTGTGAGTTAGACAAATAGTCTTATAAAAGACTCAAAATTTGTTTTAAAAACTTGTTTAGAACACGAAGCCCCAACCACCATCTAACTGTCTTAGTTTGTTCAGTTGTTGCAACTTGCAATCGAAGACATTGCTGAAGAATATCGTTGAATACACTAAGTTGAATCATTTTTTGTTTATGAAATTTTGTATTAAGTGTGTTTATCATAAGTCGTTTTCTATATGGTATAGTGGTACACATTTCATAGTGCAAAAGATTCTAAATGTACGTTCATCCAAACCCCTAAGTTAATAGTATGAGTTAATTACTGTTTTCGTCCCTGTGGTTTGTTAAAAATCACTATTTTAGTCCATTAGTTTAAAAATTGCGATTTCAGTCCCTGTGGTTTCACTTTCGTAACCATTTCAGTCCACCTCGTAACCATTTCAGTACCTGTACTTAACAGACCACAGGGACTGAAATGGTTACGAAAGTGAAACCACAGGGATTGAAATGGTTACGAAAGTGAAACCACAGGAACTGAAATCGCAATTTTTAAACTAATGGACTGAAATAGTGATTTTTGACAAACCACAGGGACGAAAACAGTAATTAACTCTAATAGTAAATAAAAGATTCTAAGTGTATTCCCTGTATACAAACACATGCAGATTACTCTTAATTATCTTTATCATCCGTAAGATATAAATCACGTAAGCTTCAAAAAATCACCTCTCATGGATGATATTGCATCGCGTTGTGTTTTGAGACAATTATTTTATAATTTATAAGCATTGTGAACAGTTTTGAACCATTTGAAAGACAACGGCATTTTAAGGTATCCAACCGTCAAGAACTTTTTTTCATTTTATTATATAAGGTATGACATAAAATGAGTATAAATTAGTCTTTCAAACACAAATTACACTTTAATCTGCTCATCTTAATTACACTTTAATCCCTCATCCACAAAATTATAAATAATAGTTTGTAGTTACACTTTATCTCCTTACAAAAAACTAACTACCCCCACGATATTAAACACTCATACGTTAATATTTATTTTAAATATTACACTATAAAAACGAGTATTTTATTTTCTTTGATTTGATTATAAAATTGCTATAGTTTTTTTAAATGAAATTAGATTATAATAATTTCAAGTAGATGTCATTGGTCATTGCCGGTCTCACATTTGAATATTCTCACTAGCAGTCTCGCCTTTTAACTATTTTGCTTTCAAAAGTCCTTAGTTAAAAAAACTTAACGAAGTTAAAAAAACTTAACGAAGTTAAGTTTTGTTAAGTTTTTTTTTTTTCATATTACGAATTGATGTTTTAGGGATTTTGATCAGAACAAGGATATGAGTTGGTTGATGTAAAATTTACCTCGAAACGATGCTCCAAACGGCTTGATTTTTTTAATTGGAAGTTTAAACATCCGAATTGATGCACCGTTTTCGTTGTTTGGAGCATCGAGGTAAGCTTTACATCAATCAACTCGTATCCTCGTTCCGATTAAAAGCCCTAACATATCAGTTTGTAATTCGGAAAAAAAAAAACTTAGCTCCGTTAAGTTTTTTTAACCGAGAACTGTTGAAAGCAAAATAGTTAAAAAGTGGGACTATCAGTGGGAATATTTAAAGGTGCGACTACTAGTGGTCAACCACCTCTAGGTGGGATTATTAAAATCCAATTTCCCCTTTTTAATTAAAAAATAATGTCTTACGTGATTAACAGTAAGGGTGAGAAATAACTGTATCGTTAACCGAAACAGACAAAACTGAATCGAAATCAACCAAAAACTAAATTAATTGAAATCCGAATTAACCAAAACCGGTTATCAACTTTTTTGTACCATCATTTACCCAAAATTAATCGAACCATTTATATTCCCATATATTTCTGGCGTTTATACATTCAGTTCATATATTTCATATTTATACCTCTATTGTATGTTTTTATACTTCAATTTCATATATTTATACCCATATTTCATATATTTCTAAGCAAAAGTTTCACCCTAAGTTAGGGTTTTGCTATTAACCGAAATTAAACAAATCAAACAAAAAATCATCAATCTAACCAAATAAACCAAACAGATTAAAATCGCTTGGTTAATAAAATATACTAAATCGATGACTTCGATTTCGATTGAGAATATTAACCGAACCAATCGAATAACGCAAACCCTGACAGTGTCTGTATTTATGCCGCATTATGTGAACACTATTCTATATTTTTATATAAAAAATGAAGCTTTGAGGAAGAAAAATAAGATGAAAATGGAAGTTAGATGAGTACACTTTTTGAATCAAGAGGGAAATGTAAATAGCAAACGACTGAACGAGCATGTAGAGTATGGAATGTTGGTTCATTTCCATGAAAAATATGGATTACACTGTACCAATGGTAGGCGACACGTGGAGGTGGAACCCACCTTGCTCCGGTTCATCATTTTTTGATAAAAGGGTTCAACAAATATAAAATAATATTAATATATTATTATAGTTCTAAGAAAAATAATAGTGTGTTGAAGTTATTGAGAACTTGAATCGTTGAATGTTAGAAATCTAGTAGGGTATTCTTTGTGTTTCAGATCGGGTTTAACATCAAATTTTGGGAAGGACATCCTAATGGGTATTTTAACCATATAAGATCTTGAGTGAGTATACCCAATACCAATTGGTACACTACGAACCCAATGAGTATAAGAGTATTGAGAAATGGGCGCTCAACTTGTATGTGACATGCAGGGCCGTCTCCGAAAATGATAAAAAAAATTGGGCCCTGTACGAGATTAAAAAAACCGGGCCCTACCCGTCCTGTAATATAAATTTATCAGTCACATATATAAAAGGTAAACCCCATAATACAACGATAATTGTTATAAAATAAATAAAACAAAAGTAGTGTAGGAAAATTATCAAAATTTAGGTCTTTTAAAACTAAGTGGATTATTTTACCCTTAGGTATTTAGTTTAGGTCAAATTTTTGGCCTTTTAAAATGGTTGTAAATCTAGGTATTAATTGGGCCTTTTAAAATGGTTGTAACTCTAGGTATTAAAATAGATTCGACCTTTTAAATTTTGGGTCTTTTAAAATGATTGTAACAGCCACTATAACGATATTACGTTAATGACAATAATAATTCAAGAAATAATTTTGAAACAAAATTGTGGAAATAAGTAAAAAGGAAAGGCATAACTCATAAAGTCATCAATGCCATGTCCATTTAAAGAATAAAAAAAACAAACAAAATAAGAAACCAAGATGCAGGGATTAAACTATCCAAAAAAATTAAAATGAAACAAAAGATATACATGGATTCGAACCCGCACACTGCTGTTGTTAAAGCAATAAAGCAACCACCAACCCAACAGGTTCTTCGTCCTATTTATTGATACATCGCTTATATATAATAACTTTGACAACTTGAAATATATAAAAAATAAAAATGTTTCGGGCCCCATTAGAGTTTGGGCCCCGAGCCATCGCCCATCCCGCACCCTCTCTGGGCCGGCCCTGGTGACATGTGGCCCGAGATGATCAAATCCAACCCATTCTCTTCACTAATCCGTAAGCATGTTAAACTAACTTTACCTTTTTGGTCATGAAACACAAACTCATTTCACGTTTTATTTTGTTTTATTGTATCATCGTAACGTCTTCATGTATCTGATTTAATAATTTCACGCAATTTATGATATTTTGTCAAATTTGTTGATATAAAGTAAATACGAAAAAGAATTCACGTATCTCATAAGTATAAATGTATAATTTTGTCTCCTGTGTGATCTAACTAGAAGATAGTTGATTTTCTCTTTTAACTCAACTTTTACTTTAAATAATAAAGATAATTATATATCACAATTTTTTTTCATTTTATGACAACATCCTTAGTAGTTTTTTTTTAATAATGATAATAATAGATTTAACGGATATTAAACTAAAGAAAATAATATCGTTGTAACTAGTGTCTTTAACTTTGTAGTAGCGGTGCGTTACAAGGGTATGCCCAATCCATCACAAAGGGGTGCCAACTTTTTAAATCGGATTCATTGTTATAATGATTTTTAGTATGCAAGCGTTTTCTTTCATTACAACAATGTGTCTAACACATTAAATAACTCGTCTTACTTTACATATATTTTTGGAAAAACCATACTTGGTTAAACTGACCCAAATACTACCCCCCCCCCCCCCCCCCTTTACATGGGTCGCTTCCCAAATCATTTGCACATATATTTTATCGAATAACAAAATATACAACAATACAATTCAGACTTGCGTCATCTTTTTATTGTAGTTTGTTCGATGGTGTATGATACGATATATGTTTAGATTTAGTGTGAAGGAAAAAAAAATATTTTATGTAATACGTTGATAAAAATGATAACATATGTTATTATTTGGAAAAATAGAAACTAAAATTATTGTACGAATATAAAAACAAGTAGATGGGGACGTTTGAGGGACCTTGACTGCACACAACACACTTGGTTTTTTCACTAATGCACACATGCTATAATGCTTTTACCCGACCCGAACTAACTTCCGGTCAATTCTTCCATCATTACTTAACCCCCCCCCCCCCCCCCCCACACACACACACACACTAACACATTTTCTTTTATATATTATATATACACTCATATTAAATAACACACACTACCACATTAAATTTATGTATAACATCGAGAATAGACACTTTGACCAAATCTATATTCTTTTATATTTGATAAAAGTAACTATAAAGTATAAACTACCACAATCGTGACCATGTCTTTGTTGAGATTGTATTTCACTTCAAGAGTTTGTTTTTTCTTTAAAATTATATATTTTTTGTTGGGAGAAAAGAAACATTGTTATCTAAGACCAGAGTTAGATTCAGGATTTATTTTCTAAGATTATAATCTAAGGGTTTTACTATATTTTTTAGGGTTTGCAATCGTGATTTTTACATAAATAAATACACTAAAAGATCTTTTTTTTTACAAAGTGGGGGTCTGACACCCCTGGGCCTAAGTAAGTCCGCCCTTGTCTAATACAAATTGTGTGAGCGTCGTCAAGGTTTCAAAACTTTAACATAATTGTTAAAACGTGACATCTTTTAAAATTGTGTGAGTGTCAAGGTTTCAAAACTTTAACATCATTGTTAAGATGTGACATCTTTTAATTATTATGACGACCATGCTTGTTAGAATTTTTATGCTTTCATGAACTAATTCAAATGGATTAAGCATGCAACACTATCTATTTCCCCCTCTCGTCTCTCATTTGATTCCACCTAAGCATTGCATAATCCACCATAGCAATCTCAATATCCCGATGGTGTCGCCACGAAAACAATGGTTATTTTGTTAAGAGTAAATTGCCAAAATCGTCCCTAAGGTTTGGACGTGTTTGTCAGTTTCATCCGAAACAACTTTTTTGTACTATATTGCCCTTAACGTTTAAGATTTTTTGTCATTTTCATCCAAATGTCTAATTTGGGTTATTTTTTCTATCAAATATTTGAATGAACGTGGCAAAAAATCCCAAACCTCAGGGGCAATTTTGACAAAAAAAAAGTTCGACGTTTGGATGAAAATGACAAAAAAATCCCAGAAATGAAGGGCAATATGGTACCAAAAAATTGTTTTGGATGAAAATGGCAAACATGACCAAATCTCAGGGACGATTTTGGCAATTTACTCTTTTGTTAAATATTTGGGAAAATGGTCAAAAATGGTAAGTTTACATAGTAAAAACAACTAGAGAGTAAACTGCCATTTTGATCCATGTGGTTTTGTCACTTTAGTCCTGCTATTTTGTCATTTTCCTCAGGGGCAAAATGGTCATTTATTTTTTATAAATAAATTCCAGATTTTATAAGACAAATATAACCTTATTTGCCCCTGAGGAAAATGACAAAATTGCATGATTTTATAAGACAAATATGACATGATTTCATTTTTGGACCAAAATGACAATAAAACTGAAACCACAGGGACCCAGATGCAAAAGATTTGAGTTTTGGACTAAAGTGAAAAAAGTGACGAAACCTTAGGGACCAAAATGGCAGTTTACTCAAACAACTATCATCGTGAGTTTCATTTTAATTTATCGTACGAAAGTATAGATGTATATGTTATAAATGAAATCATATAAAACAAACAAACTAGTAGACCATCTTTTATAATCTAAAAGTCACAATATTAGACCAACTTCAATAATCTTTAAATCACGTTAGACCATCTTCAAACATCTTTGTTTCTTCATCTTCAAATATTTTAAATATTGTATTCTTCAAGAATATTCTATATGTTAAAATTAGTATTCTTCAAGAATATTCTTTCTCAAAAATTTGTGGAGAAATTCATAAAACTAGTCGTTTATATGAGTCAATATGCCCCTATAGTTTGTTTTTTTAACGGCAAATTTGGATCACTGACGGACCACTGGAGTATCATCGTGCCACTGTCACAGTGTCACCAGCGGAACCATCCGATCATATCCATATCCAGTAGGCCTATACACCAATTCAGGAGGAAACTCAATAAATATGGGAAAAACTCCTTGTGAAAATCGAACTCATGATCTATTGGTCCCAAAGCCTTATCCTACTTCCAAGATGCCACTATGCTATAAAGCCATTGGCAATATGCCTTTACAGTAATGCTAATAATAAATTAGAAGAGAAAATGTGATTTCATAAAACTTCAATATATTTATGCAATGGCCTTATGACACATCTGTGCAGGCTGATGATAATATGTAAGATAGTCTGCCAATTAGAGCTTTGAATTACCATCATTGTGTTGGCAATTTAAGTATTTAACATTTGAACAACCTGTAGAAGAATCAAACAATGGGAGCACTTTTTTTTTTGGAAGGAGACTTTCTATGTACAAGAAGACCGATTTGGCCTCCGGGGGCATGTCTAAGACATATCCCCGTCCACCCCGCTCTTCCGGACGCGATGTTCGATCGGGCCCCGGCCGGCGCGTAAGCTGACTTCCGCCCGGAAACCATACTGCCCCCACACACTTCAGTTTTTTTTTTTTTTTAAGTTTTCATCAAAGAAAGTTTATAAATTTGATGTAGTTTGTTCAAAGATTTTTTTCTATTGTTTAAATTCTCTTTTACTAGTTTTCAAGTTCAAAGTTCTTTGATAAATATTTACCAACTATCCCCCACTTGTAGTGGAGTGGTGGAAAGAACTTTGGGTTTCCTTGGAGACCCGGGTTCGATCCCCACCTGCTGCATTTGCGGGTAAATGACCCCAACCTTGGTTGAGGGGTCATGGCAATGATGGATAAGAGCCTTGAGTGCGTAATAGCCCGGGTTTGAGTCTTGAGCCGCACACGAGTTTTCTATTACAGTGCGGTTACTCCGGCTCTTGAGTGCGGAGGCTGCAACGGCAGTCAAGTGGCTGTCGGCTGGAAATTTTCTCGTGGAGCGCCTATGGTCAACCTCGGATGCCTCGCCCGAGGGGGACTAGGGACCCATGCAATGTGGGTGTGATCCTCTCGACTGTTGGAGTCAATCGCCGTTCAAAAAAAAAATATTTACCAACTGCATGTAAGAAGTGTAGAATAAGGAAAACCTCGTGAGGTATTTATGTATTATTGTTCAATGAACTATACATATGGATACAATATGAATAATTACAGAGAAAACCTAATCAAATTATATCTCCTGACTATAGTAAGATGTTACAATCTCTAACTAATAATATATTCTAACACTCCCCCACAGTCAGAGCCGGGGCGGACCCAATGCTTTAGCAGCCGTAGCATGGGCTACGGCTCAAGTGCGTATTCGTAATGTATTCTTTTATTTTTATTGTTTTGGTTTTATACCAAGGATACCCCTAAAACAATACAAAGATACCCCTAACCAACCCATATTTGTAGAATAAGGGAGCCCGATTGAAACAATGGCCCAAATTATTAATAATATGATTGAAATTGTGGACCAGTTAGTTAGGTATTTGTTTTACTTTATTTATTTATCTATTGTTGTTTTTTTATATTGTATAATTGCACGGTAAATTTTTTTTGATACCCCTGATTGAATGGGCTAGTTCCGCCACTGAGTTAGAGAGGGGGTAAACGAACACTCACACTCACACTAAAGCAAAAAACAATAAAGGTATAATAAGAACATGCAATCTCGAAATAAAAACTATAAGACTGAAATAGTAAGAAAACTTCAGGGCGGCAAACAACGTTGACAGATCTATAGCCATAGTGGTGGTGATAAGAGGCATAGCAGAAGGCTGGATACAATGACTATGCTACGATTGTGGTGACACAATAACGGCTTGAGAAAAATGAATAATTATAAAGGATGTATAATTTTAAAGAAAACCTAATCAAATTATATCCCTAACTATGCTACAAAACATTAAGTAATAATAAATTCTATCTTATACAATGAATTTCAAATCTCCAAATTATAAAACCCTAACACCCCTATATTATTTTCTCCCCTTTTTAATTATCTTCATATGTCTAACAATTAGGAGTGGTATCAAGGTGGTGGATTGAAGAGTTGAGTTGAAGAACCCACAAGCAACTCATATGTTATTTGTGTCAAAGACATCAATCTTAAGCCATACAAACTTAAAATCGTGTAACATAAACATGACACGTGTAATATATATTCATCTAGATCATTTGACAGGTTGTAAACTTGTAATGGTTTATAATCAAGTTGTAAACGTTTTAATGAGTCATGAACGGCTAGATAGGTTGTGATAAATGGTTCAACTGGGAGGTAAACAAGTTTAATAACTTAACCTTATAAGCTTTATATGTTAGTTCCTTTATACTAATTTTAAACAGGTAGTAAACAGGTGACAAGTCAATTTGTTTAATTAAATGGATAAGATACGTCAACCTGAATACAAATAATTTAATTTAACCAGTTGAACATGTCAACCACAACATAACATGTTTATCAAACATATATGACAACCAAACTTGACTCTTTACGAGTCGTCTTTTAAATCAGGATTACCAACTCCTTAACAATATACTCAAATAACAGCTTGCTTTAAATTTTGATTACCAATCTCACCATATAATTAGTGTTATTAGATTGTTTCCAGTAAAACTTTTATATGAGATGTGATGAGCTTTTAAAATACTATAAACTTAAAACTATAAAATTTTCTACAATGGAACTATTAACGTGGGTTAGGGCACTTATCACTTGAAGATTTGAACCCATTGAACCTGTAAAACCCATGAATCACAAGTTGCCACATCATTTTATCACTTTTTTTTTCATTAAGACGCAAATATAAATCTAAATTAATTTAAACACAAGATTTTTCTAAATACATAAAATTAAATGTGTAAAAAAAATATATTTTTGTTAAATAAAAAAAAAGAACAATAAAAAGGAAAACCTACAAAATGAATTTTAAACTACTCATCGTCGGAGTCGGTGAATGTTCAGATTTTTCATTTCGCCAAAGTAATCATATATTAGATTTTAATAAGCCCCTTCTAGATCATGTTACACAATTTTTTTTCTTTGGCATATATATTCAAGTTCTTTTGCTATTTCAGTCACCATGACAAGAAATTGAAGAGTAGAATCTGAAGAGTCGAAAGAAATTGAGTCGGGTGAAAACAAAGTGCTTAAGCCCCTCTAGTTTTTTTTTTTTTTTTTTTTTTTTTTTTTTTTTTTTTTTTTTTTTTTTTTAAGGAATTGTAGTTGTAGTAGAGTACAGAGATGTATGAAAAAATAATTTTTAAAACTAATCCCATACCAGGCCCAATACCCGTCGGGTATCGGGTATA